>JAOTIZ010000203.1:40141976-40153425 GCA_027123425.1 Erythroxylum panamense
CGTTTCGGGATCGGACCAGATAAAGAATTCTGATACAAGTATAGGTTCTGCAACTCCTTACAGTTTCCAATCTCTTCTGGGATAGGACCAGACAAAAGTGCAGTATAAATGGCTATAGTTTGAATTCTTTCCAGCTTTCCCATCGATGAAGAAAGATTCCCCGAAATGCTGGTCTCAGCCAGGCCTAACACAACCAAGTTGGTGCAGTTTCCAATCTCCTGAGGCAGCTCACCTTTAAGATTTTTATTCCCACCAGCTCGGAAAATTTGCAGCTTGATCAAAGCTCCAATGCTCTTTGGAATATCACCACTGAGTTGATTGTCAAAGAGAGTCAAATACTCTAAACTTGAAAGGTTTCCAATATTAGCTGGAATCCCACCTTCAAGAGAATTTGTGTTGAGAGATAAGCTTTGCAGTTTGCTTAACCTGCAAATTTCCTCTGGGATTTCACCTGAGAGAGAATTATCACTGAGGTCAAGGAAACTAAGCTCATGGTATTCTCCAAACTCTTTGGGAATCGAACCGGTGAGGTTGGTAGATGAAAGGATAAGGGTCTTCAAATACTTGAGAGAGTGAAAGTTTGAAGGTAGTGAACCTTCCAAATCAACTGCTTTCAAGCTTATCTCGATAACGTTGCCGTTTGAGTTGCAACTGACCCCGAACCATATGCATGGACTTTGGTCTAAAGGATTCCATGAATTCAACACACCTGTTGAGCTGTTTAAACTGTTCTTCCATGTCAAAAGAGCTCGTCCTTGTTCATCTATAGAGTGACAAGAAAGAAAGAGAAGAGAATTTATTGATAGAAGCAAGGTGAAAGAGAAGATATCGGGAGAAAGTGAGAGATTCCTTGGGGATGCAGGCATTGTTAAGAGTTGAGAACAGTTTATCTGTTTTGGGATTGTTGAGGGGGGAACCCCATGTTTTGTTTATAGAAGAAATGCAGAAGATCTGGATCCAAGAGCACCTTCTTTTTTACAATTTTTTTTATTATTAATGTCATTAGTCTAGTTGTTAGCTAACAGAGGTTGATGCAGATAGATGCTTGGTTTTATTCAAGTGGGTGTTCTTGTAACGCACTTTTTGGTTGTTGCTGTCAAAATCTCAAAAAAAGAGGTTATTTTGTAGTTCCCTTTCAAATGCCAGCTCTGTTTCTTACATTACATACGGTAGCAAGGACATAATTTGATCAATTTTTACCGAAAAAACTGTAGTGATTATACAATGACTGCTAATCCAAGTTTCCCTTTTTTTAAAAAACTCTTTTTGCAGTCATGTAGAACTATCTTGCTTCATCCTTTGTAGTCATGTCAAAGTTAGTTAAGAAAGTGAAATTCATAGATCGAAGATTCTTGATTGACAGATATGGTTATGGTTCATATTGGTTTAAATCAAAGATTAGTATCTCTTTCTTATTGTTGATTGAATTGAACCCTGTAACTGATAAATGTAGATACAAGATCAGATACAGTTGAATGTTTTCACTCTGGATTCAATAAAGTAAAGATGATTGTGCCTTTTCTGGTGGTCCATGAATAAATGTGGTCACTGTTTATTTTGAAATCTTAATTTTTCAATGGATTAGAAAACCTTACTATAGAGTTTGTCCATTTTCAATTAATTAACTTCTGAATTAACTAAAGATCTACTAAACAGTTCATCAAAAAGAAAAGGTCGACTTAATTGTCATGAGAATAGAGCAGCTATAAAAAAGCGAGTCTTTTTCAATCATTTACAGAAATATTACAAGTATTTAAGGGATCTGAATCTGTATTCGTTGTTCCTGTTCTGGTTTTGGTTATTGATGTTGATGTGGAATCTGGCTGAGTAGCGATCTGCACATGTTAATATGTGAAAAATTGAAAGTATGTTTTTATAGAACTGCAAAGCTGGTAATCCTGTCGAGTGGTCTTAGTTATGATGGATTAAAATTTAGCAGAAAATAAAGATTGGCTTCGAGTGGAAGGGACAACAATCGCATCAGCTTATATTATAGATTGTGGATTAACATTCAAATAGTTCACAAAAAGAACGAAGAATAGAGATTACTTACAATTAGTATTATCTGATGAGCAGCACTAAGTGGCACTGCATTTGGCATTATTATGTCACCAACACCGTCTGAAACTAAAGTTTTAGGCTTTTGTTTGTTAATTAATTTGTCTTTTCTTTTACCTTTGTAGCTTATTCCTCAGGATTTATGGAAGTGATTCTTTTCAGGATCATTATGACAGTTTATTAAAATGCTGAAACAACTTCTGGTTTGGCCATGAAGAACAAGAAATAAAATAAAACAAAGCCTTTATGATAAGAACATAATTTTGGTTACTTTATGAATGAAATTGGATTGATATGCATCTATTCTGGTAGACAGGAGTGACGGAAAATTCGGAAGAAAGCAGAAGTTTTCATGCAATTCCTACTGAGATTGAATGCGTAAAATGATAGAACATTATAAATGAATGGACCCCAAAAGCCTTTTGTTTTTGAAGGTAGATACATAACTTTTCATCTTCACCTGCCATCTCTGTCTGAATATAAACCACAATTTGACAAGTAGAGCTGGAGGGTGTTCACGTAAATGTGCAAAACATCTATACTATGTCATGATTGTAAAACTTATGCAAAATAAAAAATAGTGATAGTAAAGGAAGATATCAATGAGCCAAACTTTGAGAAACAATAAAGGACAAGAATAGCAGAAGAGATGAGAGACTAGAAGAAACATACATGGAAGAACAAGTATTACATACATTCAATGGTCCCTCATCCAACCTTCTTTTCTTTATTACTTTTCTTGGTCACAAGCAACTTAGAAAAAAGCTCCCCTTTCTTGGAAATTACATTTGTAAGATAGCGATGGTTTTCTGATACAAAAACAAGGTTGATCCCATCAATAATGTCTGCTTAAGTTTTTCCATTGAGAAACTAGATAGGTGAAAATCCAGCGTGTTATGGATCTAGATCAAACACTCAACTAAACTTGCAGATCTCATCAACGCAAGGTGCTTGTAAATGGAATCAGATCATGTGTATGGCTTAGTAGTGACACTAGGAATAGAAGGGCACATGTTCTGATAAAAGAATTGCAAGTTTTTCATATGTGGCAGAAGATGTAAATATACTTTAAAAAGGGTAGTGGAAGCTGCAAAGAGCAGACAAGCCAATGTCTTCGGCTTAGTTTATAGATATCATGCTCATGCCAGTACCAGGCTGCCTACTACCTGCCCTGGTAGTGCACGTATTTAATATTCTTATTATTGTCCAGTTGTGGTTTTGGCAAGATGAGCTGCACATGAGAGAAGGGGTGGTGGAGATTGCAGAGTCCTTACTCTTTATTGGTGTCGTGTACCTGAATTGTGGATATACAAGTGAAATACTCTAAATGTTAGAATTATAAATAAATGCACATGTTCACACAGGCATGAAGTGTATGAAGAAGCTGCTAACTGGGTTTGTAAAAGAGGGTGGACCCTGAGAATGGTCTGGTCTACCAAATGGAGCCATATGAGACTTTGATCTTCTTGGTACTTGGCACACGTGCAATTAGGTTGTCAAATATGACGTGAAGCTCTTAAATTATAGTTTAGTCCCTAATAATGCAACCGCGCATCATAGATCCAAGACAAGATTTGTCATTTGCTTAAATGAAATTCCATCAATTACATCCATTGGGTCCATGATCCTCCAAAGGTTAATTTTCCCATCTAATCAAATTGATAAATTCAATGATTTTGGTTACTGCTCTCACATATGTCTTCTTTATTTTCAGATTTGACTCTTAATAATTTCGCCAAATCTATGTCCTACAATGACAATCGTATTATCCAATAATGTGTCCCATACCTCCCAAGTTGATCTAAATAATTCCTGAATATTACAGAGTTTGGATCAATTGGCTTTTGATCTTTCTCTTGCTCATTTAGCTGGGATCATCCATTCATAGTCGATTCAATCATTCTTTGCATACAAAGCAGATCATGTAATGGACTCTCAATCAAAAGGCATGAACAATTCCAAGTTACCATCCAATTGGAGTAGTATAGCAGAGGAAACTTGGATAAATCTTTCTTCTTCTTCTTCTTTTTCACCCTTTTATCAATGGATTTTGTATTTTAGGCCAACTGTCCAACTAATGATATCAATTGCAAACTTTGTTCTGTGATTTCAACATAACTTTGGCTTTGTTTTTCCTTCTTTTGCTTTCTGCAAATACCCTTTTCTCTAAAACACGGCTTTGTCATGTACGAGCACCCCAAAGGTCAAATCCCTGCTCACTTTACTGTTTCTTTGATGTCCTAATCTTTCCATAATTTCAGGATTCCTGTTCCCAAAACAAGCCTTTCTTTTATCTCTTTGTTGTTATCATATAGTATACACCACGTCATGTGTATGGAGTGGGGAGGATTCCACACACAAAAAGGACTTTCTTATATTCCTAATCAAAGTCAACAGTCAAAAGCCCATCGAACATGGCCTTTACCTAAAGTGTATTAAACCAATTATTAAGCTAAACCAACAAAGAATCCATTTTTTATAGACCCATGAAAGCTACTTGTGTGTCATTCAAGCTCTCCAATTACTAACAGAAATGGGTCTAAATATTATTAAGAGCCCACAACTAAGCAAATGGAGTCCAGCACCCATCACCAGAAATAAAGAACAAAACTGGGCGCTTACCCCTCCACAACACAAGAAGCTTTTTACAATAAAAAGCTTATTATTGTAAGAAGTGATCAATGGACGGACCCAATTGCACGAGAAATGAGTTACTATAGATGGCACCGAATGGAAGTCTATCAATTGTTCAACAAGATTAAAGAGCAAAACCTTTCATCTAGTTTGTTTACAATAATACAGGATTAGTATGCAGTATAGCTGTGGAGCACCACGGAAACATAGATGTGGCCACTCACCATACTGCCTAGAAATCCCAAAGTAAAAGGAAGCCTTGAGAGAAATATTGAAAAGAGAGAGCAGAATAGGCATTAGACACGCAGAACCACATTTCTGATTTGTACTTGATAGAACTGACACAAACAAGATTTTGTCAACCTACCCCAATTTTGATATCCTATGATCAAGTTGATTAGAATGACCTCTGAGAGCAAAGAACGACCCATAATAAAGCCATATCCAAGTGTGAAGCATATAGCAAACTTCTGGGCCACAAGTACAATCACTGGAAGGAACATGGTAAATGTAATGAAGCCAAAAAAAAACACGTCAGTGGCTAGAAATAAGTCAAAACAGAGTGGCTAGAAATAATGAATGTTACTCAAATTTCCAGGTATATATCTCACTCCTTTGGAATCTCTGAACATGAATCACAAGCAACATAAAGGAATCCTAGAGAAAGTTAAGAGAACACTCTCGGGTTGGTCTGCAACTAGTCTGTCTTTGGCAGGCCGCGTTACATTAGCCAAGACGACGCTACAAAGCCTTCCTTTTTTTGCCATGCAAAAAACCAAGTTGTCGTACCACGTATGTGATAAGATAGAGTAGCAGGTTAGATAGTTTATTTGGGGTTCATGTACAACTAATCACAAGATGAGTTTAGTGACATGGGAGGATATATGGCGCAAAAGAGAAAATAGAGGATTAGGCATTCAGAAACTCCGAGTGATGAATGAAGCTTTTATTATGAGAGCTAATTGGCAGTTGATTTATTATACTGATAAATTATGGATTAAGGCGTTACGAGCAAAGTATGGAGTTCAGGACAACGTGCCAACCGGGCTTAAGAGAAAAGGATCCCCTTTTTGGAAAGCACTCAGCGACGTGTGGGAGAACTTGTATGATGACTTGGATTGGACTCTGGGTAATGGCAATCTGACCCGCTTTTGGTTAGATAGATGGTAGATCAATGAACATCCGCTAGTGAACTATGCGAGGGGTGCTAATCCAGAGGATATTATTTCTGAATCTGTAAGTGCGTTTGCTCATTTGGACAGAAGTTGGAATTGGAGCCTATTTTCGTCAAGTTTTCCGTCAGGCATTCTCATGAACCTCATTTCAGGGCCGCGTCCACTGGTAGGGGAAGCAGTCGATGAAGTCTATTGGAAACACTCAGCTAGTGGCATGTTTTCAATTAAATCAGCATATGAAATTTTAGTGGAGGATGAAGCACATGTAACGATAAATGAATGGACAAACATCTAGAAGTGGAAGGGTCCAGAAAGAATTAAATTATTTCTGTGGTTAGCAGCCCAGGGTCGACTCCCTACATGATGGGAGCTAGCTAGAAGGACTGTAGTTCAAGATACTCGATGCATAAGGTGTGAGGAGGATATGGAGACTTTGATCCATGTTCTGCGTGTAGGAAAATCCTGGTATGTACATCATATACACGCGGTAAGAAAAACAAAAAAAACTAACCGTTACCTTGTGTGTGATCTCTTTCGTTCTTCGATCTTCTACTCGTTAGGTTATTGCAAATCATAATGACCAAAACAGACCGTCTTCAACGATATCTACGCAGAGATCTGAAAAACTAACCGAATCAAACTCTTTGATACGGAAATGACTAGAACAAAGACAAGAGTGCTAGCTCTCTTCTTTGTTCTATAGAGAGCAAAACGTGAAGGAAAAAGAAGAGAGAAGAATATGATAAAGCTTATGAGAATCTTGAAAGATGATGAGAATAAGATGAGAATCGTGAAGAAGGCTTACTTAACAATTTTTCATGATTCTCATC
The DNA here is from genome assembly GCA_027123425.1 of Erythroxylum panamense. Lineage (NCBI taxonomy): Eukaryota > Viridiplantae > Streptophyta > Magnoliopsida > Malpighiales > Erythroxylaceae > Erythroxylum > Erythroxylum panamense. The sequence goes on from JAOTIZ010000203.1 coordinate 40,148,674, forward strand.
ATCTTCCTAGCCTTTTTGCTTTAGTCTTTTGTCATTTAAAGACAATAAATGCAACTTTAAAGAAGGTTATCTTCCTTTTCCACCTTACACATTAATATATATAATGCTTACTAAAGGTAGTAAATACATTAGACGACCTGCCATGAGATCATCACATGGATGTCCTATTCTAATGTCAGTCATAATCTTATCATAACAATGGTGCAAGTATTTTTAGACTTAAGGTACTTAAGGATATCTTAGATATTAATTATGTGCTTTGACTCCATTCCTTGTTGCCTTGTAGAGGTCGCTCATAGGATGGTGATTGGGTATAGCTTGAAATATTAGAAGGTAATTGAGTAATCAATAGAGGATTCACCACTTCTGTGATAACAGAAGATGATACCTACGACCTCTTATCGAAGTCATTGCTTGAAAATCTCTGACCGAAGTACATGTATCATGAAGAATGTCTTTATTGACATATAGAGTAATGAGTCCTAGGACGAGAACGGATATCACTTGGGCTAGATTTGACGTAGTCAATCTAGTGAGAGTTAACACTTTGCTCATACTCATAACCAAGTGGGGGTATAGATGGTGAAAGGACGAATTGCACAACAATTGTCTGTGGCAGGGGAGATGGTTCGTGACAAGCACGGGTTCGTTCGTCAAACCATTTACTTTTCAGTCAATTGGAGGTCATGATGTGTCGCTCGACGCCGCTCATGACTTGCTTGGATTAAGTGTTAATCTAAATGGCCAACATAACTAGAAACTTAATGGGTCACACGCATAAAAGTGACTCTGAGGATTCATAAAATAATTTTGGATAGAGATCCATTATATGAAGAGCAATAGAACCAAATGGATCCCGATGATATGGGGATATGTCCTGATAAGATCATGACATTAATATTGCTGAAATAGGTCTCCGATATTTTCCCACATCCGAAACCCAGTAGGACCGAACACATTGTGACTAGACCACCTATATATATTGTCTTTAAATGATAAAAGACAAAAAAACAATAAAAGACAAAAGCAAAAAGGTTACTAAGATGATGAGAATTGTGAAAATTTGTTAACTAAGCCTTCTTCACGATTCTCACCTTATTCTCATCATCTTTCAAGATTCTTATAAGCTTTATCATCTTCTTCTCTCTTCTTTCTCCTTCATGTTTTGCTCTCTATAGAACAAACACTCTTGTCTTTGTTCTAGCCATTTCCGGATCAAAGAATTTGATTCGATTAGTTTCTCTAATCTCTAGGTGGATACCATTGGAGACAATCTATTTTGGTCGTTGTAGTTTGCGACAATCCGATGAGTAGAAGATCGAAGAACGAAGGAGACTACATACAAGATACATGGTTATTATATGAATGATTAATTTGTGTAAATGTCATAAATTCCTATATATATAAATGTTATGAACATGTATGTGAATTAGAAATTTTCAGATAGGTTAAATGGTATTTTCTTGTATAGGCACATAGATCCTAGACTTTAGGAAAGTCTCGGAACAATTTTTTTTTGTTTTCTACACCGCATGTATATGATGCACGCATCGGGATTTTCCTACAGTGGTATCAAAGTCACTTGTGTCCCGTATAAAGGAGAAACCATAACATGTATTATGTTGTCGATTGGTTGTGACAGTTGTACATTCCGATTGTGTTAAATTCGAAATCAGTATAAAGATATTGTTTTCAAAATTTTCTTGCCCAAATTTACTCATGAGATGTTGCTGAATATTTCTGTGGAAGGAAAAAAATTATCAATGTGATTTGATATGTTTTTGCTAATTAATTTCCTACTGTCCTAGTTGCTGTGTTTATGCATATTACATGAACAGGCATGCTTGCAAATTTGAGAATAAACACCCAGATTAAATTCTTTCACTGTAGTCCACAAAAATTACACAAGATTGATCTACCCCTTAAGACCCAATCTATGTAACCAACCCACAACCTAACTACCCGTGAAAGATCTTCACGCCCAGTAACACGACCGACTCGTGTCAACCTCGTCAGAGGATTTTCCAAACTGTTTTTACTTGAGAACAAAAATAAATAAACCAAGAGACAACAATTTTTCTGATCTGAAATTTTTCAACAGTATTGCAAAGTTGCTCCACCAAATAGATCAATCAGCCTTCGACAAGGATAATCTTTTGTGCAACAACTAATCAGACACCTTCACAAGATCAAAAAAAATCTCCAACGTCGCATGCTCAATCAGCTCGCCAATAGAAGATTAAAACGCCAATAGAGCAGCAACAAATAAATCCAGGAGTACACTTTGCTCTTCACCGTAGTCACACAAAAACAAGAACCACTAGAGCATCAGCGCAGCCCCCACAAAAAAAACATCATACACCAGTTTTCTCAAAAATCACGTCAGCTATCAAGAAGCATCTCAGCCACACACATAGCTAGGTTTTTTTACAGAATTCTAGTCAAACTTGAATTCTAAAAGATTCAGTCAAACCAATATTATCTCCAACACCCGATTACGAATTTAAAGCCAATCTTCAATATATATGTATGTCCCAAATCCAATAAAAATGTCAAAAATAAAAATAGGATATATCTAAAATAAATCCTAATATTGTTTAAATTTTATATTATTTTAAGAAATTATAAATAAAATTATAGCTAGTATTTGATAAAATTTATAGAATTGTGCGTTAAACTTAAACTGGAAGCGTTAATTAAGTATAAAATATAGAATATCACCACATGCGCAAGACTTTTCACTTTTGGCAGCAAACGGTCAAAAATCTATTATCCTTTCCAACATTGAAGCGCGTTCAGAAATTTCGTGAATGACTTAATTCTAATCAAGATCATTTTGTTGTTTCACTATGACTTTAGATCACATTGCCTTGTCTTAGCTAAGACCTATGTGGTGCGCGAGAGAATATAAATAAGATTCATGCTTCACTTCTTGATATTTCACTAGACAGATCTACTTGATGCTATGGCTTCCAAAGCCGGAAAATTTGTCAGCTACGCTGCCCTCTTGTTGTTGCTCTGCATCTTTTCTTATTGCGTCTCTGAAGCTTCAACAACCGACACACTCAACCCTGGGGATCGGCTGAAGTCTTCTGACCGCCTTGTTTCCCGAAACGAACTATTCGAGTTAAGATTCGATGGAAACTTCTTGGGAATATGGTTTTCTGGGAGATACTCTTCAAACCATCCAGTTTGGTTAGCCAACAGGAACCCGACTTTTGCCAACGATACAGGAGTTCTTACCTTAGACGCAAGTGGGAATTTGAGAATAGTGCATACAAATGGTGATCTGATACAGACAATATACTCTGGGAATGAGTCTGCCACCAACGCAACAGCTGCTTTACTGGACTCTGGGAATTTCGTCTTGAAAGAAGCAAACTCGATGCAAGTTCTCTGGCAAAGTTTTGATTATCCAACTGATACCCTTTTGCCAGGCATGAAATTGGGTATCAACCACAAGACGGGGGAAAAATTGTCACTCACGTCGTGGCTTGGTGCAAATGATTCTAGTCCAGGAGCTTTTACCATGGAATGGGAACCCAATGAAAAACAGTTGATTACTAACAGACGAGGAATGAGATTTTGGAGTAGTGGAAAGAGATGTGAAAATATGCTTCTAGATGAATTTAACAACAACTATAACTTCACCAATCAATCGAATGCAGATGGGTCGTATGTTAGCTATTCGCTTCTAAGTGAATATACTCGTAGTGATCGAGGAAAAGTTTCCAGACGGCTTCTTAATTATGATGGAGATGCTTGCGAAGTGGAGTTGAGTGGCAGCCAGATTTGTATTGCTTACGGTCAAACATGTGACGGGAGTAGCACAGATTATGGTTGCGCAAAATGGAAAGGACCGAAGTGCAGGAGGGACGGTGACAAGTTCGAAAAGCGAATCGCGAACTTTTGGCCTGCTTCGATCTATTTCTATGACGATCCCTCCAAGAATCTTAACTTCGCAGACTGCAAAGAATTATGCTGGCAAGATTGTAAATGTTCTGGAGTCGATGAGAAAAGCGGTTCATACAACGGTTGTAGGTTCTATAATGGGAGTTTCAATTACGATAATTTGAGAGGGAATGAACAGATATTTTACGTCATCATTCCAGGTCCTCGGACTAATAACGGCAAGTACATACGTTTGTTCATGTCTTGGTTATTAGCTCATTCTTTGCATGTACAGAACATCAATTAACAGGATTTTAAGTTTAGCACTTGTCTTTCTAGGTTTTTACAATTTAAGTATGTGATTGACCTTTGTTTATTTTGAGGTCAAAAGTTTACCAAGTTGCATTCTTAAGAGTACTAACAGAGAGGAAATTCTGAGTGTTCAATTGTATTCAACTTTCTGGTGCTGGACAACACTGCAACGAATATGACAGGGGTATGGACAACTGTAATTGTGGCTTTTATGGGCATCTTCTTGTACCTGAGATGGAGAAGACTCAAATTACAAGGTAACGTTAATTTCCTAGGCATCAAACGGGTAGTTTATCCCTGTGAAATATGCTAAACCATGGTCGACCACCTAATACTAATTTCAAGTTCTGGGTCTTATCAAATCCTAAACAGAGAAGTTTCTGAAGGAGCTAATGACCTCAGATAGACCAAGTGATGCAAATGAGCTTGAAAATGGTGGCAACAGGAATAATTTACAAGTATATAGTGCTGCAGAAATCAAGACAGCTACAAATGGCTTCTCATTAGCGAATAAACTTGGCGAGGGTGGTTTTGGTCCAGTTTACAAGG
>JAOTIZ010000203.1:40181126-40203633 GCA_027123425.1 Erythroxylum panamense
TTTGTTTAAGGATGTGATTGTATAAGATTGATTATTAAAGCGAATAAGTAAGAAAAGAAAAAGAAAAATTTTATACCGGTTTTGGATTTGGTTTAGTCTTAAGGTATCCAACGTGCGTCTTTCTAATATATAAGTTACGGATGTCGGGAAAAGACGATTTGGTCCGTTAGGATCGTTTTTGTTTCCGTTTCTTCGATTCGTTTTCGCCTTGTGTTTTCGTTTGTTCCGGTTGGGGTCCGGCTTCCAAGAGCGGGTCCCAACATTCTCGTACATGACCATAGCTTAATTGATCGATTTAGGGAACAACCTTGCATACAAGCATAGGCCCTGCCATATTTTTGCAATAATTCTATTTTTCTTCATGATTTTGGTTGAAATGGACTCTAATTTTTGAGATTTTACGTGTCTTTAAGCAAATCATTATATTACTTTTAACTTAAATAGGTAGCAATGTCAAGATAGAATTTGAAAAGTCAATTGAATTAATCCATAGTATCCTTTATTCATTCAATTGCATTGTTCATCAATGAGTTAGGCATTTAAATACTTGCAATAAATTATAAATCAATTCATTTTAACCAAAAATCCTTTAAATATATACTTAATCTACAAACTCAACCTAATGCATAAAGTAGATATAAATAAGCAAGAGGCTTAAACTTTGAAATATTTTATTTCAAAGATTTTCAAACTAGATTGGGTTGGTTGGTTTGACAAAAATAAATATGAACCAACAAGATTTTCATTAAAGTTTGTGTTCAAAACTTGTATGAGAAAAAATCGACCAGTTAAGTGATAAACTAGTCGGTTTCTTTTTTTTATTAATAAGGAAAGAAAAACACAGTACAAATTATATCATAAGTTTAGGGCAACAAGCATCCGACATGTCCTCTAAGAGGATTGAGAGGCACCCTATAGGTGTACTATCAAAGGTGGTGATTCCGATCTTAAACTGCGCTGCCAAGTTCACGAGCTAGTCTGCACATCGATTGCCTTCCCTATAGATGTGTCGGGGTACTATGACCCAGTTCTAATTGAATAGTTCATTTATACCCAGAACTAGGGGAGTGAGAGACATTTTTCGTTGGAATGAGGAAGCTAGTAGTTGGATCACCTCTCCTGAGTCGACCTCTAACTCGATTCTCCAGTGTCCCATGTTCCAGGCGAGGTTGAGACCGGAATAGACCCCCTAAAGCTCAGTGGAGAGGGAGGAGCACCATCCAATGTTTTGAGCAAAGCCGCCAAGCCAAGCGTCTGAACTGTCTCAAATTAGGCCCCTTATGGTGGCCGATGCGATTGACCTTTTGCTTGTTCCGTCTGTATTTAATCAAACCTAGCCCTAGGGAGTGGTTTCCATCCGAGAAGTTGTTCGCGCTGAGGGCAATTGACAAGTTTGGCTTGACTGAACTAGAGAGATGCCTTGTGGATCTGATGCACATATTCTAGAACATGTTCTGTTGGGGAAGTCGGCCAGGAAAAGTGTTCGTAAAAAAGGGCCATGTTGCGCCAAGTCCATAGAAACCAACCGATTTCTTTAAAAACCTTATGCTTTTCTTAGAAAACCAATTAAGTTACAAACATTTTTGAGTTATGTGGGACCCACCATCTTAAATAATGTGGGACCCACCATAAATAGCTAAATTTCTTCCTCCTCTCTACAATTAAAGAACACACACCAACCCAGGTTCTATTTTTTCATTCAATCTTTAGCTTTGAGTTTTGATAGACTGTAGGAAAGTTAAGATTTTTAACACGTAAATCTCATAAATTTTTTGAATTTTCAATAAATTTATTTCTTTTCATCTCTCTCGCATAATCTAACTAACAAAATGTATTTTTGAAATTTTTATTTTTATTTGTCTCTTTATATTTTAATTAACAATTTTATTTTAAATTATTATTTTTAAAAATGAATTACTAATTTATCCTTAAAAATACTAAATTTATTAAACTTACTAATAAATTATATTTGTCAAATTTTAGGTTCTTAATTTATCTCTTTATATTTTAATTAAAAATTTAGAAATTATTGTTGTTAGAAATTAATTATTATTTTTATTATGATTTTTTTAATAAATTAAATTATTAATTAGTATATATAAGTAATTTTGCTTCACCTAATTTAAGAATGTGTGAAAAATAATATTTAAACTATAAAGAAGTATATTTAAAGGACATTGAAAAAGAAGTTAGAATAAAGTTAAAGTCCTTTCTATTGACTTTCTTTAAACATACTTCAACTTTTATGAGGCTTTAGATAAATGATAATATAATAATATAATAATAATTATTATTGGTATTATTTAAAATTTTTGTTCGATTCAATCTTAGTTTAAATTATTATATTTATTATTTATTAATAGGCATTATTATTGTATTTTTATTTCAATAAGGTATTTTATTTTATACTATATTTTTACTTATTCTTATAATTTTTACTTCTTATTTATTATATATCAGTTTTTATAGCAGTTCAATACTGGTTGAACCTTTAAACCTTAACCTTTTCTTTAACCGGTTCGATGTTTGATCTAGTTTTTAAAGCATTGTTTATTTTGTACATAGGTTATGATAGGTATAGTTTATACTATTTCTTGATAGGTGTTTTAGTGTGTTTATAGATGTTTATTAGAAGACTGTTTCAAGTATAGTCATAGAATTATGTTAATTTAAGTGTTTATTTATATTCTAAGTTTTTGTGTGGTTTAGAACATGTTTTCATTCTTAATTATATGTTCCTTGAGGTGATTGATATGCTTGTTAGTGATGTAAATTAGATAGGTGAAGAATAAGAGATTTGGACATGTATGGAGCTGTATAGGCAAGGTCACGATTGTGACATAGGAGTCACGATCGTGATAGAAAAGATTACCCAAAGTCACAATTGTGACTCCATTGTCACAATCATTATGGAGAGCAAATTCACAGAGTCACAATCATGACTTTAATGTTATGATCAAGACAAAGGCTTCCTAGGCATGATTTTTTCCATTTGTTTTAGGATTCGGGGGCATTTTTGGAATCGATCAAAGGGGTAAAAACCCTAGTTATATCCCAAGCCCCTGTAGGATTATTTAAAAACCTTATGAAGCCTAAAAATTGCAGCCACCATCTTGCAAAAGTGGATCAAACAAGAAAGATTGAGAGCGATGTCCAAATTTCCAGCTTTCCATATCAAGCTCCAAATAGAGATTATATTTCTTTCTCCTTTGTTATTTTTGTAATACTTAATGTGCAAACTAAATTTCTAGATGTTTATTACATTTATGATGTTCTAATTTCCATATTAGGTTTTATTCCACAGTTATTTTGTGACTTTAATTTTTATTGATTCAATACAGTTTTCTAATGTTGTGTTAATTATGCATGCATGTACTTTGACAATAGATTGAGAGAGTTAGTCAAAAGTAATACAATTAAGTTTCCCAATGAGACTTAGTGATTTAATATGTCACACGATTAAAAATTCAACTATCGTTCGAAGATAGATCTTGTGTGAGAACTTGATTATTCAATAAATAATTTCTGTATTAACTGAAAATGTTAAGGAAAGAGTTATGAATTAAGATATTTCAATTCTAGAATTTTCAAATTCAATTAGGGTTAATTGGTTAGGTCATAAGACAAAGTAATCAAACCGTTCAAAAATATAAGTTTGACATATAATTGAATTAATAATAGTTAGAGGAACAAAATATTGAAAGAATAAATGCTATTGATGTGTTCTTAATTGTTTATAAATTCACTTCTTAACACTTAGTGATTATTATTGTGAAAGGCTTATGATTCTCATTTTAGTTCATATTTGATTTTAGGTACAATTTGAAAACATAAAAGATAAAATAAGTTAAAAGCATATTCCTTGAGCTAAGATTTTGATGTTCAAACTCAGTTACCCTTGTGGAACAAGAAGGAGATGGATAAGGGTGAGGATTAGATAAGAAATTACAAGAAGCACAACATTTCAACAAAACTGGAAGATACACGGTCATGTATAAACTTATACAGTTGTGTAAACATTTGGAAGACAATTTTGGACTTATACGATTGGATATATGGTCATATATCTAACTATGTGCCTTCGCGAGGTTCACATTTTTACGATTTTTATGGTTTGATACAAGGTTGTGTAGCAAACTGTGTATATGCCCAGAATCATAATTTTCATATAAATAGAACATTTTGACGAAAAATGAGAGAAGAATCATATTAGGAATTTGTGAAGGGTAGAAAACTTACTCTTTTAAGACCCATGGAGGGCTAAGCTTCTTCAATCTGGTTCAGAGGTGAAATTGACACCTAGGATCATGATTAAGCATTTCTTTCATTGTTTTATGTTGGATCCCTCTTTTCATGGATTGTTATTATTGTTCTATGTTTTAGCCATTGCTAGAATATTTAATATAATACATAATCGTTGTGTTTTAGGTTCATTTTTAGCTACTAATGATGATAAATCATTAAGAACAATGTAATATAGGTTGAATAAACTGAACTCGTGTGGTTACTGCCTAGATTGTTCTGTTTTCATATTCATAATGCAACTATCCCAATTAAATATAGAGAGCTTGCTCTACGTTGTTGATAGTTAGGATTAATTAAAGAGCTTGTTTTAACTAAACAAAGCCTAAGGGAAAATTGGGATTAATAGAACTTTTTGTTAGTCTATGAGTAATAGTTCTAAGACATATATGGAAACATTGAAACAATGAATTATGTGTAATTATGTGTAGGCTAAGATTGATCCGAGAACCAGATTCTAACACATTCATCACTTTCATCACTTTTGTTTGTTTTCTATAATTTGCTTTCTTTACTTTAATTCTAATTTGTTTTTCTTAATTGCATTCAACCAAAACTCCCCTTTTTTATCTTAAATTATTTTCATTGCAAAAATTACATGTAAATTCTTAATGGATACAATGCCTGCTCACTGCTACTACAAATTTTTATTGTTCAAAGTTAAGTTTAATTTATGGTGCACTTGACACGCACTATCACCTATGTATTTATCCTTGATCATCCTTAATTAATTTTGGTAGCTCATTTGATAATTGTTATTTGATTTCTTTTATTTAATTGTTTTAATTTTTGTCATTATTTTACTCAAATCATATTTTATTACCTTAGACAGAAATAAGTTTAATTAGTTTTAAATATTCCCCATAGGATCGACACCTTTTGATACTACAAGTTTACTATCCGTATACATGCAAATATTGAGAGTTTTATAGGTAAAACTTGTTCAACAAGCTTTTCACATCGTTGTCAGGGAATTCGTTTAGGACTATTTGAATTCCTTTATTATAAGGAAATTTTCACCTTTCTTTTTCCATGCTACACATGAAAACAAGAGTAACTTAGAGTTCAAGCAAGATTAAAGATACTCTAACACTTGATATCACGAGACAAGAACAAGCAATTCGAAGAGCGAGACTCAAAGAGGAGATTAAACGAATAATGGAAGATGAATTTAACCAAAGAGACCAGCAGCGAACCTGATGTGAGTGGGACCATGGATCGTCGATCAGGACCAGGCAGAGAGCTAGCCATTCCAGAAGGACCCATGACCAAAACTAAGGTCAAGAGACTTAAAGAGGCTCTTTATACACATGTGGGCTTTTATCTTGAGAGGATGGTGAGCTCCAAGCCTATTGGAGGAGAGTTTAATAGAATTGAGCCCAAACTAATCCATTTAACTCAAATCCTTGGACCGGATACACTTGGAGTTTAAAAACACGAAGACTTGGGCTATTTAATGCTTCATCACTTAAGCCCAAGAAAATATCAAACCTAAGCCCAAGAAGATATCAAACCTATTTATTTAATTTTTGGACTTCGTTTTATTTTGGGCTTCTATGTATTTTAGCTCAACCTTTTATTATTTGACCTAGGTATAAATACTTATGTTTTAGGATTTTACAATTTATTTTAGATCAAAAATTGTGAAAAAGCCATAGGCTTCGATAGAGAGAAATATCATTCTCTTGTTCTTGTTACTTTTCGAACCATCTTTTCACTTATCAATTGTTTTCTCAATTGTGGCGTGTTGATTGTTCGTTTATTTGAGTTTCATTTGGATCATTGGGATTGTTTGAAATAAGTTTTCAAGAGGTGCCGTAGAAATCAAACCCTGCGTATCTTTATTCCATCAAATTGTCGTCGATCTTTTCCGTGGTGCGCATTACCATGATTCCTACTTTTTTATCGTATGACTTTGCGATCAAGTATAAGAAAGGGAAATAGAACATTGCAATTGATGCTCTTTACACACTTCATAATATGGATCTTTATACACTGATGTTCAAACAAACCTCAAACTTAGCTATTGGAGGAAGGTAAATCAAGCTTAAAGTAATGATAGGTCAATTTAAGACCTGAAAACTAAATTGAACTAGGACAATCTCAATACCAAGTCCTTATAATGGAAGGATAATATTATTTAGTGCAAAGGAAGAGCAGTGGTGGTAATGAAGCAGTTCAGGTGAGTATGGAGGGACAACAGACCAGGATAAAGATAAATGGGTGTAACAAACATACAAATGAGAACAAGATAGGTGATAAAGTTGAGCAATGTAGATTGGAAACACATGGACGTCACAATGAGATCCAACAGTAACCACAAAAACAAATTCCTAATGCAGAGGGTGAAATAGCAAATTATAGAAGTCAGCAAGGAGGGACTCAAAAAAAAGCATCTGCAATTGGAGAGCATAAAACATTTTTGCAAGAGGTTTCTGCAAACAATAGCTATCCGAAAGTAGCTATTGGATGTGTGTCTACTGTATCCGAAAGTAGCTATTCAGAAAATTGATTTTTTTTTCCAAAAACAAACCAATTGTGTATAGTTGAAGAGAGAATTGCAGATAAATAGAATTTCTTAAATCTCAACCGATCAGAAACATATGACCAAAAATCCATAAAGTTTAAACTAAGAAGCCAAACCTAAAAAGTACATTTCATAGAAGAATCCTTGAGAGATTCTTCTTACATGTTAAAGGCTCATCACTGCAGGCAAAACCAATATGATCCAACAGATGGGATGCTTCCAGAAATACATTTGATGTATCTAGAAATCACTTATCGAAGAAATAACAAATGAAACAACAGAGGAAGCAACGAGCAAGACAAGCAGCACATAAAGTCAACATTGTCCAGAAAACATAAAATTGAGAATAGTTAAAGATAGAATTGGAAATAAATAGAAATTATGAAATCACAACTCCTAAGAGAAATACGAAGGCATAGGTCGACACAGGACAAAATCCATACAAATTAACCTATAGCTGTACTGGTGTAAGCTGGAGTTAATTTTCTTTTCTGCCTTACCCCTTCATCGACACCCATGAACAACACACAGACATTAACTCAATAAATCCGAAAACTCCAAGCCATTGGAAACCCATTACCCATACCTTCGAAAAACAAAATCGATGGGCTGAAAGAGTCTTACCGAGAAGAGAGGAGAGATAGTCAGACGCTGGTTGGTTGAAGGGGGAGTGCGAATCTGGAGAAGACAATCGGGAGGTAAAGTGAAAAATAAGGAAAGTCTCCCCAATCTCCTCTCGTCAACAGAAAAAACAAATGCTTTACCTTTCACTGCAGAGACGAAGCAGAGAACAGAAGGAGAGAGTATCGTCTGTCATGAGAGGGACGAAGGAGGCGAGGACACAGAGAAGGTATCGTCTGTAATGAGAGGGTTATTTTTGTCATTTCCCTTTCTTGTCGTTCGAGAAAACCTCAATTTTGAGAGTAACATAAATTTCTATCCTTGCCCTCTGAAGATGGAACAAATATTTGTGAGGACGGTAAACAAACAGGTCGAACGACAAAATTTTTATGTCCTCATCATCCATCCTCACTCTCAAGAACGGTAACCAAACGCAAGGCTAGATTGCGTTTTATTTCAAGCAAATTTGGACAAATCTATAGTAAATACAATGTCTCGCTTGAAACGAATGTATAGTAAATCCAGTGTTTTTATTGATGCTGAGAACGCATACAATAGGGTAAGACTTTATCTTAGATCAATGTTTAAAGTTCCCCACCACAATGCTTAAAGCTTCATCATCCGTTCTTTCCTCAGATGTCCTACCCATTTTGCATTGTCGGACTCGTACCACCAAAATGAAGAATATGCAATCTACCTCCTCTTCCTACTGTTAGCTCATCATCGAGCCACTGGTGTTTTGTTGCGCCGTCACAAATTTCCTGCACCAACCGACAATAATTAGTGTTCAGCTTACCACTTTCGCAAATTCGATACACCAAGTCCGATTCTATGCAAGATAGGTCGCAGTGAGCTACCAATGCCTATCTTCAGCTAAGAGCATCAACTACTTGGTTGTATTGCATTTCCCCAGTTTGTGCTCCCAAGTAAAATCGTACAATGCCAAAAGCTCTTGCCACTGAGCATGTTTAGCTGACAAACTTGTTCTGCACTTTGGAAACTATTCCACATAATTTAAGTTTTCTACTTTCTACTAGGTTTCTGTCACATTGATTCTGCCTTTCCTTTTGTCACATTGATTCTGCCTTCCCTGGGTGTTTCAATTTCCCGTTACCGTTCCTCTGGTCCTTTTCGTGTTTGGCAGTCCCCTACAACTCATTTGTCTTTGTTTAGATGCAAATCCACTAAACGATCACCTGGTGCTATTGCACGCGATAGATCTTGAACCCCTTGCAAACCAGCTAGAAAATAAAAAAGCTTATCCTCTTCGGGCGTATTCCAAATATCCAGCATCAATAAAGTGAAGGCTTTTACGTAGCTGTGAACTGTCCCCTCTTGTCGTAGCTTCCGTAAAGCTTCACAAGCAACCTTAGAAGTGTTACAAGGAAGGAATTGTTTCTTCAACTCACAAACCAGTATATCCCACGAATCAATCCTTTGCCTCCCTAAATTCAAATTGTCATCAATTCTGGCTCTCTACAAGAGTTTTGCTCACCAACTAGGTATATGCTTGTACGTATGACCTTGTCTGCTTCAAGAACACGGGCAGCTTCAAAATACTGCTGCATGTCTCACAGAAAAATTCTCCAAAGCCTTTGCATCCCTAGTGCCGTCAAAGTGCTTTAGATCAAGAACTTTTATGTGTATTCCAGTGCACCAATCCGACGATTCCCTTCACCCGAAATTTCATCAAGCCATCTCTGAATCCTTACAACAGATTCCTCAATCTGGCCCAAATGCACAGAAACCTGCATTGTGTCATCCTCTGAAATAGGTCCCAGCCCATGTTCAAAACGAGCCAGCCTTTCTCGAATTGCTTCTATTTTTTGTCCACCAACCATAAAATGACCGAATGCTTTCCGAACCTTGCTCTGTTACCATTAGTTACAAGGACAAGTTTGGAGGTTTTTCACAACATAAAAACTTTCCCTTGTAATGGCAACACTTTTTATTAATGCAGAGAATGCGTACAATAGGATAAGGCTTTATCAATCTCTTGAAATTAACTTATTACACATATATAGTTTAGCATTGTCATAACCATCGCACCCTTTCAGACATCCTTATCCATTGTTGCCTTTCAGTAATTATTACAACGTCAGATAAGGTTGAAGAACTGTTAACCACGTAATAAATGACCAACTGTCAATCGATAACACTACGATAACTACCAACAATTCTACTTGCTCCTGAATTCTTGTTGAATGTCCTCAAGACCTTATCCAAATTAGATCGATGTTTAAAGTTTCCCACCTGCAAATGGCTTAGGACTTATATTCAAGGTACAAGCTGAAATCGCTCCCCTGCTACAACATGCTCTCATGCTTTCACTGTTTCCGCCAGCAAGTCGCAAAGAGTTCCTTGCTGCCAAAATCATTTGAAATTAACCGCGGAACATACAATTACCTTGTTTATAGTATTAGGACCTGCTTGATTGTCAGGGTACCGGCGTGTTCTTTTTCCTTTGAGACGGCGTCTGATTATCAACAATCATAGAAATTGGATAAAATAATTTATTTCTTAGGTAATTAAATGAGGTTGCGAGATGAGCAACGATCACCATACTTGTGGGATCCTTTATTTTGCGACAGCTGAAAACAACGGTTGGCAACCAACAGACAGTTAAACCAGAGTTAAGTTGGAAGCTGAGGATTATGTTCTCTCTTCAGCTGCAGCTGTCTAAAAGTTATGACTCTACAGAGCATGGGACAGAAAAGAACAGTCTTTAATACAAATGAAGAAATAACCTTCACTTCAAGGGCTAAGCAACCGGCAAAAGGATGTAGAAGTTCATGTTCCCTCACTGGTATCTAATTATGCACAATCAAAGAACACCAAAATTAAAACCAGTAAAGTAAAATCTCTCTTCTGCCCTTCAGTTGTGAAAGGGTCATCTTGTTTACCCAAAAAACAAACCAAACCAAACCAAAGCAACCATCACTTGAACGCCCCCACATTCCCCCCAGAAGATGAAAGAAACATAATGATCAAATTGTGATTGCGAATGTTTGAGTTCATGTATCTTCAACTTGCGAGTGGAACACAAAGCTTGGAAATGTAGTCGTTATGTCCCTGCTCGTATAAACAAAATGATTGTAGGTAAGATAAAGCTGACCATGTAATGGAAAGGGAGCCTAACTTGAATAATCTAAACAGTTTATCTCATAACTCTGGAAAAATAAACCAACGCAACAATTTTCAGAGCTTACTTAAGGTACTGAAGGGTCATGTTCTTCAGTAATGACGGATGACGCAAAACAAGGTTTCTCCACTCTTCCTTGTCGATTTTCCCATCGTGTTTTGTATCAGCTTCCTCAAACGTCTGAAACAATTTTCCAAAGTTCACACTTCTCAAAGAAAAAGCCAAATCTCAGCTTTTAATGCCATGCAAAGTAGATAACTGAAATGATAAGTTCAGAATCAGCAAGCACCTTGTCGATTATACTTTCTATAACATCGTCTGAAAGGTTCATACCAGATTCTGCAAGGGTGGCCACTACCATTTGTTTCACCTATTCATCAAAACTTGGATAAACAACACATCTTTATGGTGTACAAATGAACTATATAAATTCAAATACCAGATGAAGCATACGGAGAACATATTCTATATGCTAACGATTACCTCCTGTCTCTCAATGAACCCTTGCTGCTTGAGATCATACAGCTGAAAAGAAACTGCAACAAATATCATGAGATTTATAGCAACAGGTTTGATGCTTCAAAATTAAAATAATGAATTTTAAAATGGACACTATCAGCCGGATTGAACATGTTGCCATTATACAAAATCACAACAAGAAAGGACCACTCTCAAGATATATACATTCTATCTTATCATCAATTGGAGCATTTGGATGAAACACAGAAAGAGCACGTGCAAACTCTTCAAAACCTAGAATCCCATTGTGTTTTGTATCAAACAAGTCAAAGACCTGCAATCCACAAGCAGCCAAAAAGGATTAGTGATGCATTTAACTACAAATAAACAAACAACTAATCTGCTTATTATATAAAATTCGAATAAAGATCAAGAAGTACCCTATCAGCAAATAAGCTCTCCTTTTTGTTTGTCTTGAACAATGCTAACTGAAATTCTTCCTGCGGTGGAAGTGTTGAAAAAAAATTGCGCATAAGTTGCTCAATAATCACAAGAACATACAGTGAGAAAAAAAAAAGGTTCAAAGACCAATATGTTTAACTGAATATTTTGGGCATGTATCAAGATATTAACCTTATTGATAAGCCCATCATCAATCACGGCGCTGCTGATCTTCTTAAAAAGTTCATACAGGGCCTCTATTTCACTTACACTGACTGCAAAGAATCCAAATGATCTTCAGGGAAATTGCTATGATGAACAAATGCATTTGGTGTAATGCACAGAAGATATGCCATGGTTGTAACAATAGAATGTGTTCCTTGAAAACCTTACTTCAAAATATTGGTACCACTTCCAGAGATACTATCTATTATATTTTTATAAAACATTACTGTGACCATAAAATTTCCCCAACGCAAGCACCATATAAGTAAAATTCTATATTGCATATAAGTGTCCTAATTATCTATATGCTAAGTATACAAAGAACTAAGTAATATAGGAAACTATTAGAACTGGTAGATCAAAGAATAAATGGCATTTAAGCTGCATACAAACTGTCTCCCTAGCAAGAAGTTCAGGATCTTCAAGGCCTCTTGATTGTTTGTATATATCAAGATCACAACACCTTAAAATGTAAGCAATGAATCCCTCTATACACTGCAACATGATATATTATGAGCATTAGAACACTCCATCCCTGCATAGTAGAGACAAGAGTCAGAGGTTCTCTATGTTCAATAAACAGGAGGATAGCAAACCATGCATATTATGTCAGTAAGATGAACCTTTTAGCCATTTCCTGCTTCTGTTGAATTAAGCCAAACTGCCTAGCTGTAAAAACTTGAGTGCTCAACAATACAACAGTTCCACCTAGACGAAATGGATTATGACTGCAACTTCAGAAAGACATGATTGTAAAGACAACTTCAAAAGCCAAAATAGTTATAATATCTGCTCTTTTCCGGGCATGATTATAAACACAGACATGAAAACTGAAGAAGGAAAGCAAGGAATAATTCAGGAAATATTTCATGATGTGAATAGAAAATTTTTGTATTAAGTATTTGTTTTATCAATATGGTGAATACTAACATGTACAGATGTTTCCAAAGAAAAAAGCATTTCAGAAATCAAGATCTACAAGCAAAGTAAATATCCCCAAAGAAGCCCCTGAAATGCAAAAAGGTAATGGAATTGAGCAAGTACATGAAAGAAAATTCTTGAATTGGTAAGATTTTGACAGACACAATTGCAACAGTGCAGGCTTGCCTACATGGAAAAGTACAACAGTTTCTCGTTGTAGAACAAGAGGGTACTACTGAATAGCAGGTATGACACTCTCCTGCTCAAATAATGTACTAGTTTTGCAGCCTGATCTCTATCAAATATGAACTATTTCAATGAAACTCCAGGCCTTAGAGAATTTAGATAAGGTAACTCAAACAGTTTCCCAAGTGGAAGTTGAGCTGCCAGAGTAAAGGCTCAAGTGATTTTGTAAACCACAGCATGAAATTCCATTGTTGCCATCGAGCAAAGGATTACTAGCCCCTAAGTGAGTGATACAGCAAAATGGAAGCGAACTATTGTGATACTGCATTATAAGAACATATCGAATTTTTGACTAGTCACACACTCATCACCTGATCTAAGTAGCCATCCATATTTGGGTGACTCAATTATATCTATTTCATTTTTCATTCAGCTACCCCATTAGAAATATTTTAGTTCTCATGAGAGCAAAATTTAACAATTAGAAGATGATGCCACTAATCCAAAGTCGGGCATTGAGTATTCAATAGACTTCCAAATCACAAATAAGACACAAACCACTTGGAAAGAACTTTTGTCAAGCAACGCTTTCTCAACCGAGATATTTAGGAGTTCACAAGCTTAAGAAATTCAAACAAGATTAGTAAATCTAAATCCATAAACTGCAGAGTCTTTTCTCATTGAAGCTCTTCCACTAAATCCTTAAGAGTTGCAGCAAGCGTCAGAATCACTGAACAGGTAATAACAAAGCCCCTTGTAGCTTCAACTAAGCCGCATAGACAAATCATAATCAGAAGTGAAGCGGAAAAGCACCGATCTTGACGTGCCAAAACATTGACCACGATCCAAGATCCAAAATACAAAACTAAGCAAAACCCAATAAGCTCAAACCTCCCAATCAAGGCCCACCATGGATCTATAAACCAACATGCAGTCAAGACCTTCAAAATTATCGTCTTTAAGAAACGATAAAGCCAATCTTTTGGGAACTTTAGAAACAGCAGAATCTTTACAAAAGAAACAGAAGAAGAAAGAGCATGAAGGAAAAACATTAATCGTGAAGATTATTCCTAACAAGTACGAAACAAAAGGGAAGAAACGAACGTGTAAGACTCAAAAAGCCAAAAAAAGAGAAACAATCTCTAACCTGGAGAGAACCGGAAACAATGGAAGAAGAAGCCTAAGGTCGTGCAGAGCAGAGGATGTCTGGTGAGGGAAATGTTTTTTCTTTTCATAAAACCAAAAAAGAAACGCTAAAGCTTACGCCTTTATTATTGTATCAGAAAAATATGTTAAAATAATAAGTGTCATTGACACTTAATCATGCCATGCGACGCCGTATCCTCGATCAGTTCCATTCCTAAATAGTTGGAATTTTGATAGATATTTTTAACACTTCAGGAACGTTTTTCCGACCGTTGGATCAAAGCAAAGTGTTGTTTCTGTAATTTTGGGTTGGAGTATACGGGTAAGTACTCTAATACGGACAGGGATAGGGAAAGGGACTCAACGTAAGTGCTGTAAGCGCTAAGCATGGCGTAGTACAACAAATAATTGATAAAAAGGCCAAACTGTGGATCCTGTGCCGCTGACCACTGTCCTACAGCTCCCCATTGCTCCCCGCAGCGCCACCACTGCCAAACCCATTGGCTGGTGGCGATGCGATGGTGGTGGCTGACAGTTGACACACGTGCAATCCTAACCCTCCTTTACTTCAACCCACGATGTAACAAGGTCAAACAGATACACTGATGCCTTGTGGCATAAAAAACTTATGATTTCTTTTCTATTTTTAAAATTTTATTAAATTAGATGGTGGTTGTGTTCTCTTCTTTCCATGTCAGATCTGCGTTGGCTATAAGATAAGATGAGATCATTCCATTGCATTTTCCAAGCAGATGAGGTTCCGATCAATTTAATCATACATGAACTCAGCTCTAATGTTTTGACATTCTCGCCTTCCTCACAGCCAAATGTATTGTAATAACATCATTAGTAATACACACAAATGTGTGCAGCACATGCAAAATTTTGTTTCTACTGCATCATCTTCTTCTACTATCTCGGTAGTCCTCCTCACTTTCTTTATCCTTTAAGAAACCAAGAAACGCCAGAAAGCCAAAAAGGAAGAAGCCGCCTGACCAGTTACCTCCCCCGCCGCCGCCACCCCCACCACCGTCATCACCTCCTGGTGGAAATCCAGGCCCTCCGTCGTCAAGTTTGGGTGTTATTGCTGGTTCTGAAATTAGATTAACCAACACCACATTAAACCTATAGGTATCATGATGCACAAACATGTAGAACATATAATCAACAGGAAAGCACAAGAAAATTGGACGGTACGCAATCAAAAGCAAAACTCTATCTGCTTAGATGGCTAGATCTAACTTTTCCACAGCAGAAGCACTTTCTTATCCTGGGGTTTTATCAATTTGTCCATTGCTCCCAAATAGACGCTAATTACCTCGTACAGGAGCCTTTGTGATTGTTGGCGCCTCACGTGTAACGGTTTGAGTCTGTCCTGAAGCACTGCATCGTGCGTTCTGCAGGGAAAAGAAAATGGTTTAACCTTTAAATCTTATCATTCTTCACTTTATCACACAGTGTTTTCCAGAAATTGAAATAAAACACAATTGCAAAAAATGAGATCATGAACTGAATCATCCTGAAAAACAAAGCAATAGTGACTCCAGTGAGAAACTTATAGGCCAACTCATTTGCACTGATTGAACATGGTAGATTCCATGTACAAACTAAAATATCTCAAACTCAGTACAGCAACAGATGGTTCTAATAACCAACAGTCCATCAACCATGCACAAAGAGTTGAAATTATTATCACGTTAAATGAATTGGAGATATGCTTAGCAACCTGAAGCATGCATGTTAAAAAATCTCACCTGGACAGCGGCACAAATAAAAGGTCTTCTTCTTTCAACAGCTGGTAATTGCACAAGCCCTACCGGTCCTGATGCAACCAACTTACTATGCCTTCCATTTGCAAGAAGAGATCCAACTGGATGGCATCCTCTATGCTTAATTTGACCTTTGTACGGAGCAAATGCTCCAACTGTAAGAAGATTAAAGTTTCTCTTCATCAAAGTCTAATGCATGGACACCTAAAGCACAACAACAACTCCTTTTAAATAAGAATAAAAAGTTACCTGATCCTGCTAGAGGCAAGGAGCTGACAGTAGTTGTGATCATCACTTGCTTCTCGGCAACAATGCAACAAAATAACCACAAAATTAGGTTTCACATAGCATGCAATTCATATTTAAAGAGTAGGAGGCAAAGTTAATCCATCAAACAATTTATTGTCTCAACACCCATTTATCAAGTATAGAAATGATGTTATGTAAGCAAAAACTGAGGAATATGAACCAAAACCAGCATAGAAAGCATTTAGGAGGTAAAGTTAATCCATCAAACAATTTATTGTCTCGACATCCATTTGTGATGTCCATAAATGAAATTATGTATGTCAACGGACAAATATGACACAACATCATCATAGAAGGCATTTAACACCAAAACCCTAAGGTTGGGTTAGCTAATTGGAATTGCAAGCATATCATAGTAATTTAGTTGGAAAGAGTTGCTCGAAATTGCAATTCTTTGCAAATACCCCAAGAATTGGACAATTATAGAAAATGTCCAAATTCCTTTAAACTAAGTGAAGAATTAGAATTCCAATTCTATAAATAGTCCAACAAATTATTAGCAACATAGTTCTAATTCTAATTCCAAGCCCCGAATTTCAGCCTAAGTAAAATAATAAACAACTCAACAAATTACAATAGCTAATCAAGGAAAAATAAGTAGCCATTATAAAGATTAATCTTCAGTAAAAATAAAGATCCAAATCATTAACAGATGAATTATTTCATTGCATTTCTATCTCAATCACACACAAAAAAAACAAATAATGGAATAATTTCTAACCTTTCTAGTTGAAAACCTCCAGAGGAAGGACTTCTCTAGGAAATGATAAGCTTAGCAGATTGATTGGTCTAAATTTCACAGAACTCCAAGAGGTTGTTGTAGTTGTAGACTACACTACTGTGAAAGACATTTAAATATTTAAAACATGATTAATAAGTCAAAAAATAAATAAACAATAATTATGAGGCATAGACAAACAAAAAATCAAAGATAAAATCCCCTCAGAACACCTCAGTTGAAATAAGATATATGGGAGTACAAAAATTGAGAAGAAAATACAACAATATGGATCTAAGCAGTTGAGTTAGATTACGCAAGTCGTAATTTGGAAATCAAAATACATTTTCCTTTGGTTCTTTGAGGATAAAACGTTGCCACTGCCTGGAGATGTTGCAATAACAAGTCCTAAACTAATCCAAGCATTGGCATTGAGTATTCAGTAGAATTCCAAATCACAAATAAGACAAAAACAACTTGAAAAGAATTTTTGTCAAGCAATGATTTCTCAAACGAGAAATTTAGGAGTTCACTAGCTGAAGCAATTCAAACAATATTAGTAAATCGAAATCCACAAAGTACTGAGTCTTTTCACATTGAAGCTCTTCCACTAAATCCTTAAGAGTTGCAGCAAGCATCAGAAACACTGAATAGGTAATAACAAAGCCTCTCGTAGCTTCAACTAAGAAGCCACACACACAAATCAAAATCAGAAGTGAAGTGAAAAAACACGGTTCTTGACGTTCAAAATCACTGACTAAGCACGATCCACGATTCAAAATATAAAATTCAACACGCTTCTTAGAATGCGGTACCATAATGGTTTACTTCCATTTTGCTGTATCACTCAGTTCAGTGGCTAGTAATCCTTTGCTCGATGGCAACAAAAGGAATTTCGTGCTGTAATTCCAAAATCACTTGAGCCTTTACTCTGGCAGGTCAACTGCCACGTAGGGAACTGATTGAGATACCTTATCTAAATTCTGTAAGGCCTGGAGTTTCACTGAAATAGTTCATCTTTGATAGAGATCAAGCTGCAAAACTAGTGTATTCTTTGAGTAGGAGAACATCATACCCCCTATTCAGTAGCCTCTTGTTCTATAATGAAAAACTTGTGTACTTCTCCATAGTAGCAATTGACTTCTGCCATAATCTTCCCAATTCGGGAATTTACCTTTTTGTACTTGCTCAATTCCACTTCTTTTTGCATTTCAGGGGCTTCTTTGGGTATATCTACTTTTGCTTGTTGATCTTGATTTCTGATATGCCTTTTTCTTTGTGAACGTCTGTACATGTCAGTTATAACCATATTGATGAACCAAATACTTAATGCAAAATTTTTGTCTTCATCAAGCAGCATATAAACTCTAAAGTTCCATATCTGCCCACTAATGTTATAAGCTCTGAAAATTTGAAAACAAAGACTGAGTATGAAGACGTAGTAAATTTGGATTTGCAACTATATTTTTTGGGCAGGCTTATCACATGATAAATATTCAATGAACTAATCCAACTACAACAAAATAGGCAAAAAAGAAAAAAAAGTGTTGAATTCAAGCAAACAAAGTGATAAATGAAACATATTTATCATGTGATAAGCCTGCCCAGAAACATAATTCCAAATTTGAGTTTACGATGTCCTAAGGTCCTAAAAAGCCTAAAGAAATATTGGTTTCTTCTTTGTTCCTATCATTGTCATCATTGCCTTTCACGTTTGTGAATATTAACCTCACTTTAATGTCCTAAACCAAAACTAGCAACCACTTCTTTTATAAACTTACAACATTATACTAAATTGCTTTGAGACCCACTTTAGATTTCATTGGTGCAACCTTGAAGGTAAGATCTTTGTGGCTTTTTTCTTCGTGAGCTTGTTTATTTCATCTCTCTCTCTCTCTTTTTTTGTTTTAAAAGAGGCAACAAGCCTAGAAACTAATCAACACCATGAGGAATTCAAATATCGTACATCAAAAGCTCTCCCAACCCAAGCGGAGGATAGATCAGAATATGAGAACCATTCATAAGACAGTGAGCGTACTTTGCAATAGATTCCGCACACCAATTAGCATCCCTAGGCATGTGCTAGAGGCTCACCCTCTAATCTCGACAAAGAAGCTCCTGAATACTGTTTAATAGATGCCCATTGCCGTTGATAGCTTCTTTATTTAGAACTTGATTGATGGCTAAACCGCAGTCAGACTCCACCAGGAGATTCTTTATCCCTTGACTCCAAGAAAAAAGCAATCCACGAAAAATTCTCGTAAGTTCAGTTTTAAGAATTGAGCCCCTGCCAATATTCATAGCAAAATCCTAAATCCAAAAACCATTATGATCTCTCATCAAACCACCCATAGTAGATAAACCGTTATTTGGGTTGATTGCTCCATCCACATTCATTTTCAAACAACCGCGCGGAAGAGGCTGCCATTTTCTTTCCCTGTCCTACTGCCCACCAGTCTGACTAATGGAGCATTCCTTGTGGACTATATGAATTTCATAAACTCTATTCAAAATGTTTTTGGCTTGCACAGACGGGGATCGATTCCTTTTTCTGGAAAATATTCATGTTCCTACAATTCCATATGCTCCAAGCTGCAACCCCAAAACAAGTATCCTAGTCACCATACACACTGAATCCCCATTTATTTCTCAAGTTTCCTTTAGCCAAACTTTAAAAGGCAAAGAAAAAAAATTCATTCTAGTAAAGTAGAGACAAGAGTCAGAGGTTCTCTATGTTCAATAAACAGGACGATAGCAAACCATGCATATGATGTCAGTAAGATGAACCTTTTAACCATTTCCTGCTTCTGTTGAATTAAGCCAAACTGCCTAGCTGTAAAAACTTGAGTGCTCAACAATACAACAGTTCCACCTAGACGAAATGGATTATGACTGCAACTTCAGAAAGACATGATTGTAAAGACAACTTCAAAAGCCAAAATAGTTATAATATCTGCTCTTTTCCGGGCATGATTATAAACACAGACATGAAAACTGAAGAAGGAAAGCAAGGAATAATTCAGGAAATATTTCATGATGTGAATAGAAAATTTTTGTATTAAGTATTTGTTTTATCAATATGGTGAATACTAACATGTACAGATGTTTCCAAAGAAAAAAGCATTTCAGAAATCAAGATCTACAAGCAAAGTAAATATCCCCAAAGAAGCCCCTGAAATGCAAAAAGGTAATGGAATTGAGCAAGTACATGAAAGAAAATTCTTGAATTGGTAAGATTTTGACAGACACAATTGCAACAGTGCAGGCTTGCCTACATGGAAAAGTACAACAGTTTCTCGTTGTAGAACAAGAGGGTACTACTGAATAGCAGGTATGACACTCTCCTGCTCAAATAATGTACTAGTTTTGCAGCCTGATCTCTATCAAATATGAACTATTTCAATGAAACTCCAGGCCTTAGAGAATTTAGATAAGGTAACTCAAACAGTTTCCCAAGTGGAAGTTGAGCTGCCAGAGTAAAGGCTCAAGTGATTTTGTAAACCACAGCATGAAATTCCATTGTTGCCATCGAGCAAAGGATTACTAGCCCCTAAGTGAGTGATACAGCAAAATGGAAGCGAACTATTGTGATACTGCATTATAAGAACATATCGAATTTTTGACTAGTCACACACTCATCACCTGATCTAAGTAGCCATCCATATTTGGGTGACTCAATTATATCTATTTCATTTTTCATTCAGCTACCCCATTAGAAATATTTTAGTTCTCATGAGAGCAAAATTTAACAATTAGAAGATGATGCCACTAATCCAAAGTCGGGCATTGAGTATTCAATAGACTTCCAAATCACAAATAAGACACAAACCACTTGGAAAGAACTTTTGTCAAGCAACGCTTTCTCAACCGAGATATTTAGGAGTTCACAAGCTTAAGAAATTCAAACAAGATTAGTAAATCTAAATCCATAAACTGCAGAGTCTTTTCTCATTGAAGCTCTTCCACTAAATCCTTAAGAGTTGCAGCAAGCGTCAGAATCACTGAACAGGTAATAACAAAGCCCCTTGTAGCTTCAACTAAGCCGCATAGACAAATCATAATCAGAAGTGAAGCGGAAAAGCACCGATCTTGACGTGCCAAAACATTGACCACGATCCAAGATCCAAAATATAAAACTAAGCAAAACCAATAAGCTCAAACCTCCCAATCAAGGCCCACCATGGATCTATAAACCAATATGCAGTCAAGACCTTCAAAATTATCGTCTTTAAGAAACGATGAAGCTAATCTTTTGGGGACTTTAGAAACAGGAGAATCTCTACAAAAAAAAAACCAAGAAGAAGAAAGAGCATGAAGGAAAAACATTAATCGTGAAGATTATTCCTAACAAATACGGAACAAAAGGGCAGAAACGAACGTTTCACACTCAAAAAGCCGAAAAAAGAGAAACAATCTCTAACCTGGAGAGAACCGAAAACAATGGAAGAAGAAGCCTAAGGTCGTGCAGAGCAGAGGATGTCTGGTGAGGGATATGTTTTTTCTTCCTATTTCCTTTTTCTTTTCATAAAACCAAAAAACAAAGCTAAAGCTTACGCCTTTATTATTATATCAGAAAAACACGTTAAATATTAAAATAATAAGTGTCATTGACACTTAATCATACCATGCGACGCCGTATCCTCGCTCAGTTCCATTCCTAAATAGTTGGAATTTTAATAGATATTTTTAACACTTGAGGAACGTTTTTTGGAAAAGCGGATCTTCTGTCTAACTTTACTCTATCTTATTCTGTCTAGTGTCAAAACGGCGTCGGTTTCTTCTAAAAAAAAGCAACAGCTCTATGGCAGATGGGCAGGCGCCTGTGGCAGCGTTTACAAGCCACAGCCAAGCCAAAGCTGGAGAATTTCCTTTCCTTTGTGCTGCACTAATTAAGACAGACGATTAACAGTGGCTTTAGCTTTTTCTTATGATTATTATTATTTATGAATAACGTTTATTTCCATTGTTGTAAATACTGTGTCTTACATTTTTTAAATAGTTATTATTATTTTATTTATTGCAGAGTTATTATTACATTTATTGTCGTTATCATTAAATTCCTTTTTAATAAATTTATTAATCTTTTGTTATCTTTATTATTATAATAATAATTATTATTAGTATTATTATGATTATTTCGTTATGATTATTAAATTTATTTATTTATTTATTTATTATTATTATTATTATTTCTATTCTTATTCTATGCTTATTATTATTATTATTATTATTATTATTGTTATTATTATTATTTCTATTCTTATTCTATGCTTATTATTGTTATTATTATTATTATTATTATTATTATTATTATTCTTAATCTTATTATTATTAGTATTAGTATTATTATTATTATTGTTATTATTATTATGATTATTTCTATTGTTATAATTACTGTTAAATTTTATGAATAAATTAGGTGCGCACAGGCTATAAAATTTATTATCATTACTATTATTAAATTCCTTATTAATATTAAATATTGTTATTATTATTACTGTTTTTTTCAGTTATCATTATTATTATTATGCAAATTGTTTATTTTTTCCATAACATTTTATTAATATAAATAAATAACAGCAAACAAAGGTAATGAAAATAAATCCATTAAAAATTAAATAAAAGTTTAAAATTAAAATATGTTGGGCTCGAGCCCCGTAACCCGAATCCCGAGGCGGCCCCTCGGGCTGCGCCCCAACGGGCGGCCCAAACCGTCGGACCCGATCCCAACATTCGCACAA
>JAOTIZ010000203.1:40215706-40232226 GCA_027123425.1 Erythroxylum panamense
AAATTACAAATAAGATGCAATGTCCAATTAAAATGCCAAAAATAAAAATAGGATATATTAAAAATAAATCCTAACAATGAGCATGAGGGCTTCTTCTTTGATTGCTTTCTATTTCTTTGTTGCTTTCCAAAGAATGAAAACCAAGAGGAATTTCAAATATATCTTGCGCTTTTTATTGGAACAAATGAGATACAACACGAAAGTGATCTTTGCAAGGATTGGGAAGCGACACCAATACAACTCTGGGGGGTTCTAGGAAAAGTTATTTAGCTTTTCATAACTCTTCCCCTAGAGGTGATGTATTTTCCCCACACTACCTTTAAGGCCTTACTTGGATGATTTGCTACAGAATTTATCAGTTTCTCGTAGCTCTTCCTCTCATACTCTTTATACACGCTCTGCCATTAAAACCATTAGAGAAAATTCAGCAAATAAGGCTACACCATGGTAGATTATTAGACTAGAGTGGACAGAAAAAAAATTTCACAACTAGCAAAATGTTTAAGCCTCAGCGAGTTAGACATTTCCCCACTAGATGAGTTCTTTCCTGCTAAGTGAATTGATAGATGGATTGACTTCAACCTTCCATTAGAATCAAAAACTTGTATTGTCTTTTCTCTAACCCATAAATCATGCTATATTTCATCATAGAAAGGTAAACCAGAAAGCTTAAAGGTATATTTAGACTTACCTCAAGATCAAGAGCTCGATATAGTTCCTTCACTTTAGCTACACAGGCAGGGTCTTCTTTGCCATAGTTGTCCTGAGAATAAAAATGCCCTTATTTAAATGCTCTAATTGTTGTATATTAACGAAAAATTGAAAAAAAAAGTTACAGTCATTACATTTAGCAATTGCTTTTGTTCCTCATTAGCAAGTTCAAGCGCTTTCACCACCAACCAAGAGCACTTGCAGTCTTCTATATCCGTTCCAACCTGAAGATTTTAATAAAACTGTTAGTCTGTGATCAGTTCCCTATCATAAATGGTTCAGAGAAAAAATTCCTTTTGCCATAAGTAGAATGGTTATGCCTCAAAACTTACTTTGCCAGTTACTTCAGGGTCTCCGAAACAGTCCAGAAAATCATCCTACAAAGTAATTAAAACATATTAACGTATTAAACACATTACACATGCTTTGTCAGGTGCTGAATGAGGATACTATTTCATCTCCCTCTAGTATCCCACTGTCATATGAATAACAAATCTTTAAGTAAAATTAATGACTACCTGAACCTGGAAATAGGCTCCTATTTCAATCAAAATCTTCTTCATTTCAAGATGGTCATCAAGATTTTCACCTGCCATCAGCAGTGCGCATGCAACCTGGGTGCATAGAGATATGAAACTCCCAAAAACGAGGATTCCATTAAGCATCACATAGTTTATAACTAGTTAAAGATGCACAATAAAGGCACAGGAAATTTACTATCAGATGCTCAGGATATAACCGCTGGAATCGGGTTAGAAAAGATTGGGAAAGAACTTCTTTAGCCAATACAATCTATATGTAGTTGTCAATTAAGCTTAAGATGCTTAGTTATGAATGTAGGAATCAAGAGAATGTAACTCACTGGCAGATAGATTGAATAATATGCTGCTTTATACTCTGCAACCCGAAAATAACTGCATGAAATCCAAGCATTTACTCTGGTTAAACTAAAAGAATTGGAACCAGGAATGTCTCAACATAAATCATATAGAAACCATAATATATATCATAAACTATCACGTACAGTGGTATCGAGTACTTAGAAAGATCTTTCTCTCCTTGATGTGCACAAATTAAATCCAACATTTCCCCACAAAATAATTGAAATTCCACCTGTGAATACGTGATAATAATCAGGCAACTGAAAAGAGTTGGTTTCATGATAACAGAAATAATCATATGCTCCACAGCCATTGGCAAGGTAACTTCACCTCATTAAACAGATCCAATAACTCCTCATAGAATGGTTGATCTCTAAAATAAGTCTTCAGGATTCTGCCAACTTGATTACGGAGTATTAACCCATCATTTATAGCAATCATACCAACCTATCATGAAAAGGAAAAATACAAAAAACAGTTGAATCAGATATTACTTACTATACAGGACAATGAGCCAAACATATGTAACGTAGGCCTTCTTCTCTCATGATATCCCTCATCTTTATTACTACAGGTGAGATTATAGCGTGTAAGTTGGTTTTGATCAAAGACAGGAACAAAGGTTGATTCCAACACTCAGCCATTTTTTTTTAGTGTATTTGGAAGAGAAAAGGGGTCATGTGTACCTTTGGGACTCTGAACCAGCAAGGTTGACCACGTCGTGTGTGAGAGTTATCCATGATGTCATCAACAATTAGAGCAAATGCTTGAAGCTGCAAGAGTCCAATTCAAAAGGGTTTATCATTCCCACGACAAAAGTGGCCTTAAGGATATGTTTGGTTGGGGGTTTTATAATGGAATGGAATGAAATTTAACATTATTCCATTATTTAAAAGGAGATTTTATAATAGAATAGAATGAAAAAAGGAATGTTTCATAGTACTTCCCATTTCATCATAAATAATAAAAATACAAAACCTCCGATTTGGGGAGTTTACGATAGAATGTAAAATAATAAACAACTTTACACTATATTACATTATAAACCATTCATTCAAAAAATATTTCACTATATTACATTATGACCCTTCTATTCCTTCCAAACAACTATTTTCTGATATTACATCCATTTATATTCTATTCTATTATAAACAATTTCATTCCATTAAAAACTTTACATCCAACCAAACATATCCTGAATGATAAAGCCAAGCTTGGAATGAACATGGAAGTGGTATTTCAAAAACATACCCATTCTATGCACCAACCAAGCACTGATGTAAGGAAAATTTCATTCTCACTCAATTCCTTTCCTTCCATGAGTGACTTATAGCAGTAAACAACCGACAGTCCTCGGTCTAGTTTTCCTGCAGAGGAATGAATTAAGAATAGTTTGATTGATATTTATGACATTTCATGTGATACTTAAATCTTTTTCCCTGAAGGTAGGAGGTAAAATCATGTGATATTCGCTACACTACCTCTTGGTACATTGTAGTCCAGCATCTGCACAAAAGGGGTATAAAACTCTTAGTTGGTATCACAATACTTTAGAAAGCAAGTATCAGAAGCAAAAGTTGAAACTAATAGGATTAATATGGTTGACATTGGAATACGTCCAAGTGTATCTACAGGAACCTGCATAATTTTAAACTGGTGAACAGATATTACGAACTTTATCCAGCAACTGGTTATATGACTTGAAACATCCAAAGCTTAGCTGTGAAATTAACACTATTGTTTGGAGGAAACTGTTCAAATTGATAAATCTCAATACAACAAGGTAGTGAAGACGGGAAGTTGCAAATAACTATCAGTCATGAAATGCTTGTCAAACCAATGCCATGTTTTCTGCTCAAGGGAATGTGAAAATTTGAAACCAGGATTTTCCTGCTGGCATTTTCTTTATCCATCTAACTAGACATTCTTGCCAATTCCTTTTTTTAGGTTCTATAATCATAATTTTCTCATCCATCGCAAAAGTACGTGACTTTGTGATCAAACTGTCAATCTTAACATACAGTTAGAGGAGATGAGTACTATTGGCAGAAAAAGCTACATCCAATGTTTCCTTAGTTCATTGTCACAATACTATTTCAAGGCCAAAAACGTTATAAAACAAGTACTTTAGTAGAATCCAGATCCATCTAACGACAAATCATATCAGAGAAAACAACATAGGCTCTTAAATCTTACTGGCTAGAGAGAGTTGGGAGAACTGCAATGTTTAAGTACATGAACTGAAGGCAGAAAGTCGATTTGTTCACTCAAAGCATCAAAAGATAGATGTATACAACTGTAAACTCACGCTAGCGGTCGAAGAGAGAGAGAAGGAGAATTACTCTGTCAATCCATAGACGAGAATCATCTGTGTACTCAAAAGCAGGGTCCTGCAGTAGCTCAGATTTCAAGATGGGATAAACTTGCAAGAACTTTGACTTTAGATCACTCATTTTGTTTTGCTATCTTGTTTCCTAAATCTAGAAACCAGGCAGCTGTTCTGGTCTCTTCAAGATGCATACATGGTGAGGCGAGGAAGAGATTCAGAACTAATCCGAAAAGATATGCTTATTAAATACATGACAGGTTATATGGGAATAAAAAATATCTTAGAGCACTTTGTAACGGGCTTGGACTTTTACTCCCAAGTTTTGGTTTATTATTTAGATACAACTGCGCATGCTTCCAATGGAAAGCCAGCACTCCAGCATCCTGTAAGTGCTTGTATGAAGACAAGAATTGTGTGGTCTTATGCTTCCCAGAACTTCGACTTGAGGTCACTCGTTTTGGTTTGCTATCTTGTTTCATAAATCTTAGAACCAACTTAGCTTATCGTCTCTTCAAGATGCAGATATGGTGAGGAAGAGGTTTCAGAGCAACTCTGAAAAGAGTTTAGCAAATTTTGGATTTGATAAGAATATGGCTCAGCTTCATCAATCGTAAGAAAGTAACAATGGTTCAACAATCAAGGAAGTACACGAAACCAAAGAATAAACGATCAGACTTGTCTAAGCCATAGAATCAAGATTTGAACTCCAAGAGAAGCAAAGATAACACACGCAAAGGTACACTTTCTATTACTGAATCTGAAATTTATGAGTACATATTTTTCTAATTTTATCTTCTTACTGCACAATTGCCTACGCTTCCTGTGGAAAGCCAATAACTCCAGCATTTTACACTGTGTATGAAAAGGTGAATGGCGTAGTTATGGCTACTGGTGAGCTCTTCTGTACAAGCCAAACACTCACTCAAATAACCATACAAATACATCATCACGAAGATGGACCCAAAAAAGGAAAAAACACTGCAATATATGAGAATCACACGTTGTGGAAACGCAACAAATAGTAATTGAAAAAGAAAAAGTTTGGGTCTTTGTTGTTCTTTTGCTATTTCTCCAATTCTTGTTTACAGAGAGGGCAACAGGAAATGATTCTGAGCCATTGATCTACACACTTGAGGTGGAAGAAATGTGAACAAGGCAACTGTCTAACTTCTTCCTTGTCTTTGTACATGGCTAGGCAGATACAGCATTCCTGTCCATAACATAACATACATCATGATTTTTTTTTTTTCATTTAGATTGATTCAAGCTTGGCTTCTTGCATTAAGAAATTGAACATACCGGG
Source organism: Erythroxylum panamense (assembly GCA_027123425.1). Taxonomy (NCBI): domain Eukaryota; kingdom Viridiplantae; phylum Streptophyta; class Magnoliopsida; order Malpighiales; family Erythroxylaceae; genus Erythroxylum; species Erythroxylum panamense. The sequence continues at coordinate 40,220,931 of JAOTIZ010000203.1, forward strand.
TCTTCGTTTTTAGGGTTTGAATTGCTTTCAGCATCTGTTTCAAGCTTCAAATTGGTTCCAAGTGCTATGTACTTCCAACTTGGGAGACTCGATATTTGATCATCGGATGCCCCTTTGTTATTAGACGCCATGTTCAAGTTGTAACCAAGGACGCTACTAATGAGTGGCACGCAGCAACATAGAAGCAGGAACAGTAGAAATGGGAATGAATAGCTGAGAGCATTCCAAGCAAGAAGAGAGATGCAGAGAACATGAAGTTTAGGTGCTCGGTGAAATGATGCAAAGCGAGAATCGAACACCCAAACATTACCCATCACAAACCAAATTGCAAAGAATAGCTCAAGTGAAGTGCGACATCTGTTCATCAAGTGCGGGAACCTGTATACACTGTTTATCTATCAAAACAAGTCCTCATATATTCTGGATTATATGGTGTACTGGGGTTGAAGTGTAAAAGTACCTGGATTCTTCACTGCTCCTCTGCTGTTCCAAGTCAGATAGGCCAAAGCCATCACCTGGAGTCGCATATACTTGGCGATAGCGGCCATAGAGTAGGAGCAGACTAAGGCCACAACCGATATCATAACCAACAATCCAAATTCTCATTGGCCAAACTGGCTTTTCCATCTTCGAGATAGCCAAGGTAAATGTGCTGATAGTTATTTGTATAACCAAGGCAACGAATTCCAGCATCATCCAAGTATTGGAATTAAAAGGGTTGGTGCCAAGATCGGATCTTGAACCATTTTGGTAGTGGAAAACCCTCCTCAAGAAGGTGAACCACCTTGCTCTGTAGATTCTCATGGCTACTCGTATCAAGAAAGTTGAAGGCTGAGAACGAGCAGCCCGGTTTCTGACACTCAGAGCCGCCCGGTCTTCTCCTGCTTGAGGATCTGGCGAAACTGAAACTGTAGCTCCTGAGTTACATAGCGACTCTGATGGAGAGAAGTAACGTGTATTCATTGGTAGGTGTTTGATAAAATTTGTGGGAATTGAAAGTTCCGAACAGCTAAAGGATACTTCCTAGGATATGTGCAAAAGGACTTAGTTGTCAAGCAGTGACGTGCTCTATAGGATCAATAAGAATACTGAAAGAGGGGATATATTTGCATGAATCCCTTGTGATCAGTAGAGTGATCATAACCTTTTTATTGGGAATCACAGAAAATAGACAAGCTACGAGTTGTGGATGAATTCACATAATCATGAGATTTGGGCGAGAACTGAATGCAAACACCAGCAGGTTTGCGTGGTCTGGCCAAAAACTCGTGTATAGATAAGTTGCCAAAACACCTCAAAAGTTCACAAACAAAGGAAATCACGAAAGGAACTCATACCATGAATTAGCAATAATTTAACAAGATAAAAAGCAGAGTTCTGCTACCAAAAAAGCTCATACCCAAATTGAAAAGCTCAAGTGGGTATATAAGCATAGACCTCCTTCATGCTCACCAACCACAGAGTGTAAAGAAAGAAAGAGAAATCAGAGGATGAGGAGATAGGTATACTGAATATGACAGGAAGGTGAAGGATGAGTTTCAGATGGTGACCAAGAATCAACTGCTGAAACCAAAACAGCTTTGCTTTGATTCCAAGGGAATAAGCAAGTTTGGAGAGAAGCTAGCTAACCGTTGGCCTAACTTGCCTCTGGTTTTTTGTTTCCTAAGATACAGCTTCTTCAACTACAATTCTCTTCCCTAACCATATCCAATACAAAATTGAGGAGAAAATGAAAGAACTGTAATTTTCCGTTGAAGTTAAAGACCAAGCCGAGCCGATATGTGTTTGTTTGTCTTAACTGGATAAGTGGCAAAGAGACGGCTACATGTACATGCGTATTAAATAAAAGATTGATATGCAATTATTAACTGTTTTTGAATTATGGCGGGTACAGTGACTGTATGATTCTGATTCTATGGTGGGAGGTTGGCCACCTAATCCAACCATGCACTTTGGTACCATATTACAATAAACTGTCCAATTGGCCACTTTGCAGTGTTAGTTATTCATTCACTTTGCATTAGTGCAGAGGCCTTTCCTCTTGTAGGGAAGCATGCAATCATTTTGTTTTAGCAGAACAAACATGGTGATCTTACAGCAGCACATATAACCTGTTTCGCTTGGAAATTGTTGAACTTGTGATCTTATTGCATGGCTTAGCTTGCCCGAGTTGCATAGTTCATTAAATATTAGTAGAAGAGGATGGTTAAGCAAGCAACCGAGAGAAATATTCTATTCAGATCACATCAACATCCATTTAAACACAAGTGTCAAATAGCTTACAAGTTCAGACAATTCTCCATTTATGACCAATCTTCATTTTTGGCTTTTCTTATGTGTAGACCAAAACGATATACATCATGGCATGTATGTATATCGGAATTCATTCTCAAAAGTAAGATAATCGTTAAGTCTACCTCACTTTTTTCCTAATTTAGATGACTCCCAAACCTGATTACATCAAAAGATGCCAAAGAAGCAGATTTTTCTCTTGAAGATAATGCAACGTGTAAAATTTCATGTTCCCTGAGGAAAGAACTGTCCTAATTTGATTGAAAAGCCTGTACTTTAAAAACCAAAACTGGGTCATAGTTTTGAATGTGTTGGCCAGTCAGTGCAGGCAACGAGTCCAGATCTCTTGTCCAATATTATGGTGTTTTATTGTATTCAATAAATCTCATCCGTTTATTTGTATAAATCCTGTGTAGGTCTCGCGTAGATCCCGCGTGAGTCCCATAAAATAAATGGTTGAGATTTCATGAACAGAATAAGACAGGATAATATTAGACAGAGGATTTGTTCCCAGAGGCAGCATGTACTCAAGCCCATATGAATATTAAATACGATTGTCCACATGATCATATTACTGAATAGGTAGATGATGTATAGCCTCACCCTTTTAATTGAGATTAGGAGAAAGGGAAGTCAGGCTTTGCTTACACTCAAATACTCCCACCGCCCCACCCTTCAACTCTTAGGTAGCGATGGGTCCATGTGTCAAACATATCTGCGCCATAACGACGGATTCAATTTCTTTTTTATTTTAACATTTATCATTTTCTTCAACTAAAGTCAAGATTTATCAACAAGCATGAAACATGAGCATTAATATTGGGATGGGAATTGAATTTGCTTGTAGTAATATTATATTCCAATGCATATAAAAATCAAACTAAAACATAGATTTGATCCTCGGGACATTTAGCTATTAATATCTCGAGGGATTAATATATGAACCGAATTGAAAGGGACAAAATTTTTTATGCACAAACTAATTTCAATTCCATTTCATGTCAGCATCAAATTAAAGAAATTTTAGAAACAACTTCTTTTCTATTTAGGAGTAAAATTACGTATTAGTGTACCTCCTCAAATTACACATGTTAGAGAGATTTCTATTGTGTTGTTTTTGTTGCTATTTAGGAATAGTAATAGGTCGGCCCATAGGTTAGTCCCGCCAATTTTGTAACGGTTAATTATCAAAAAAAGCAAACTTTCGTAAAATTTTTATTTATAGCCCAAATTTTAAAAAGTAATAGTAAAATGTTCAAAATTTCAAAAATTTTCAATTATAGGCTAAACTTAAAAAAGTAGCGATAAAATTATCAAACTTTCAATTTTTTTCAATTCTAGTCCGATGTTAGTAATTCCATTAAGTTTATTAACGTGAATTACTACATGTTTTAAAAACCTTAACTATTAATACACGTAAGCTAAAATTAACACAACAAATGAAGATTGATGAAATGACGTCGTTTAATCACATAATTAAAACGATATCATTTTTTAATTACACAGCCCTTCTTTTTTAGTTTGTTCTCTCAATGCTCTCTCTTCAATTTTTAGATTACACAGTCCCGACGTCTCACATTAAGGGCATCAAGAGAACGAATTCAAAACGAAGAGCTTACTGATGCAGTACGTCGTAATATGAGAGATGTTTGAAGCGTCAGAAGAAAAAACGAAAAACAAAGAGTTGAGGGCATCGAGATAACAACAAATAATGTCATGCTAGAATTGAAGAAAATTTAAAGTTTGAATATTTTATTGTCATTTTTTAAAGTTTAGGCTATAATTACAAAAATTAAAAGCTTCAGCATTTTATTGCTACTTTTTAAAATTCGGGTTATAATTAAAAAATTGACAAAAATTTGAGTTTTTTGGTAATTAACCCATTTTTTAAAATAACTTTTTTAAAAATTAAAATATAAAATAATGTCTTTTTTAATTGAATTTGGGCTTTGACTGCCTAGATCTAAGCCAAAGGCCTAATTCTTTTAAGCAAAAGGATATTGTTTTTTAAAATAGTTAGGTGCTGGCAGGTATGGGCTTGGGCTTGAACCCATGGACCGGCCCATTGAAAATACCTAAGTTGCCTATGGAAAATCTAAGTTTGTCTCAATGGACCGACCCGTTGTCATCTCTATTATTATTGTTGTTGTTGTTATTTTAGTGGAAATAAGAGGAGCAGTACTATCCAAAGTTTTTTTTCACTAGATTTGTGAAATTTAATTCCAAAATTTTAAAAATTGGAAAAATTTTGAAGTTAAAAAAAAGGCTACACTTTTTACCCAAAATTTTAATTGACAATTTTATGGCCCAACTATTTTGGGCCAGCTTATCCCTGGGCCTAACTTTCATAAAGCATCCGACGTCGTAGCTGTGTTATTACTGATTAGAAACTCGGAATTATTTAGGCTAATAAATTCAAGAATTTCCATCATTTTCTCATTTCATCTGCCTGTGTCGGTTGGTCCCTTTTGGTATTAGGGTTTACAGATTGATTGAATTGGGATTAGGAACGAGTGATGACGACTGCTGCTAGGCCGACGTGGGCACCGGCGAAAGGTGGAAACGAACAAGGCGGCACTCGAATTTTCGGTCCGTCTCAAAAGTACTCGTCCAGAGACCTTGCTGCACATACCAATCTAAAACCTAGGTAGGTCCTTCGAAAGAATTCGTCTTTTATTACCTTAAACGTTAATATGTGACTTTTGCGTGTTTTAGGCTGACCGAGTCCTGTAAATGAAGTGTGGAATGATGGGTTGGTTGTCTTTTTTGTGCTTATTCTTTTTTTTGTGGTGAACTAAGTAGGACCCTGAAACAGATTTAAAACATTGTGGAAGAATTATGGGGAAAGCGAATTAAAATTCAAAGTTATTATGGATTTGAATTAGCGGCTTGCTCTATTTCTTCAATTATTGTGATATAGATATGCAAGTTAAAGTCGTGTTCATTTTATACTTTACGCTTCTCTATGTTATTTTAGCTCATTGAAATTTTATTTTCGTATTTATATGTTCTTGGTGGCAGTTTTTTTCTGTTCATTGGTTCTGCTCTCAAGGTCCATACTAACCAATACATTAATATCTGTGATAGGATATTTCTGGCTGACTTTTAGTGAATAATCTTTTTGCGTGTTATATAGGAAGGATGGGCAAGATACTCAAGATGAATTGCAGGCGAGAAACCTTCGCCAGGAATTGGAAGAGCGTGAGCGGAAGCATTTTTCATCCAAGGACAAGTTTTACAGTGGTAATCCATTTGATAGACACAAAATTCTGTCTGCACAAAAATTTTTGTGAATTCACGCACTTTTTTGTATTTCCATTTCGTACTTCATGTCGAAGCATCCTTTGAATTTAACAGAGGCTCTTCAAAAGCTTGCTAATTTGATTTTTGTTTTTACCGGATTCTATTTTCATGCAGATGACAGAGATCGCAGAAAGGCAAATCAACTACTTTTGGAAGGTTAAAGACAAACTCCTTCTTTTATATGAGACTAATTGGTTTACTTATTAATTCACCTACTAAAGTAGTTGCTTACAGGTTCAAAGAAGGACACTGAGGACCGCATAATTCCTCGGAGTGTAGATGCTGATGATTCTGATGTGGAAGTTAATAATGAAGATGAAAGGTTGTTACTTTTGGAGCACATCAATTTGCTAATAGAATGAGTTATCAATTTAGACCTTGTTCCTTCCCATTTTGTTTGGGTCTACATCTGCGCATGATATCTTATAGTTTCATACACTCATTTCACAGGCATGCTTGTGTTGTCTTTTATGTCTGTATTAGCTTTGTTAGTTTTCACCATTGTTCATTTTTCTGTATATTACTTCAGTTTGCTTATTTTCTGGGTTTAGTGAGGGAAACCTTATTGATATGCTTATGATGCAGAAGATCCTTGGTATGTGGATTCTACATAGAGCTCCTTGCCTATCCGAAAAGAAATGAATGTTGCAATGCATGGTTATCTTTATCCTTTGTAGTCTTGGACTTTGTTAGGATGTTAGACTAAGAATTTTACTACCACGTTGACTTTGTGAATCGGATAATTGCTAGATAATGAAGTTAGGGTTTATGGAATACTATTCTGATGTTTCTGAACTAAAAGCTTGTTAGTCATTTCGAAGAGCTACTTTGGGAAGTTCATGTATTTTAGGAGTTGACTATGAATTCATGCTTTTACATGTTGTATTAACATTTTGATGTGATCTTGATGACATCCACCTTTTTTGCAGTGATGATGAGGATGAGGATGATGATGAGGATGACACAGAAGCTCTCATGGCTGAACTTGAAAGAATAAAGAAGGAAAGGGCTGAGGAGAAGCTTCGGCAGGTAAGATTAGATTCATTAGAAGACACTCTACAGCATGATACCCTTGGTCTGTGGAGTGTTCAAGAATGAACCCTAGTCATTTTCGAACCTCAAGTTTGCACCATCTGAAAAGCTAGAAGTCTTGATTTTTGTAAGAAATCCTGTTTGATGATAATCGTAGATGAAATAAACTTTTGAGCCCTATGCATGGTACGATGTACTTTGATTTTATCTTTGGTTTTGATTTTACTAGTTGGTTGATGTAATTTTGTATGACTGTAGGAACAACAACGGGTGGCGGAAGAGCTTAAGGCCAAGGAAGAGCAGCTTCTTAGAGGAAACCCACTGCTTAACAATCCGACATCTTTCAATGTGAAAAGGAGGTCAGTGGTTGAATTCTAAAACTGACAGTTGGAGTTTGTTTATATCTTGTCTTACATGGATTTATTGGCTCAGATGGGATGATGATGTTGTCTTCAAGAACCAGACTCGAGGTGAAACCAAAACTCCAAAGCGCTTCATCAATGACACCATTAGAAATGACTTCCACCGAAAATTCCTGCAGAAGTATATGAAATAATTCTCCTGGGAAGCAGAACTTTCAACAGAAATATTTACAGCTTGGAGCTGAGATGGAAGCGGTTTTGTGCATGTCTAAAGTAGCAGTATCACTGTACGACCGTGATCTCTGAGATTGTTTCAAATATGTTGTGGAAAACTTAATCATGGGCAAACTTTTACTTTTTTTTAATCAATTTAACCTGTATCAGCTTGTGCTACTTTATAGAGTGGATATGGTTTCTATATACATGAGAAAAGTGTGAAATTAGTCCTTAATGCATTCGTAGTATAATCGTACTATTTCACTCACAAAATTGTTATTGAAGTCGAGATTCTTACAAGCTACAATCATAACCATTCCAGGGGCGATTGGGACTCACAAATTCTTACAACAAGAATAAATACAAGATTTACAGTGCAATTTCTTTCATTTTTTGTATTACAAAAGAGGAAAGAAAACGAAAAAGAAAAACATTAAACTTGGATGAGCACACCATATCAAAATATAATGCCAAGAGTTGTCTTCTGGTCCAAGCGGCTGAATCAAAACGAATATACACGACTTGTCTTCACTGCTGCATGCATAACTTTGGATTGCTATTCGTGTTTATTTGGCTTCTCTAAAACAAATTCGGCATACAGCTCCTTGAGACCGATCAGAACTGTGGTTATCAATGGCCCCATTATTGCTCCCTGTTCAATACACATTTGATGATATACGTAAATGAAAATCTGACAGAAAAACACTAAACTGAGTTCAAACTAATCAATACAGTTAATTAAGAATGAGTTCAACATCATTTGATTCTGGCAAAGAAAATTATTGTAATGTTCTGGGCAATGATTAAAACAGATTATGCTGAATCCACAATACAACTTCTGAAGACTGAGTTTTGATGTTAAAATGCTTTAGTTTCTAGATACAGCCAGTTGAACTTCAAGTAACTCCTTAGGTCCATGGTACTTGATCAAACAACTTAATGCTATCTTTCAGAAAAATGATGAATTCTAAGCAATGAATTAAGAAATACCTCCACAGCAGATGGGAACAATGTCATTCCACCAATGATGCTAAGCCCAGTAAGATATTCATTATAACCAGGTATGTCCTCCTGAATTTCTGATGCACCGTAACTCATAAGCACGAGGTGAATAGTTGATAAACCCACAGCTAGTATATATCTGCTTTCCAGCACCAGTTCCACAGCCGCTGGAATTGTTGCCAACCAAGGTGGAAAAATTGGCAACAAGGGATTAAGGAATGCAAGTACGGTTGACATATATAAGAAGTGAATTTTGTACAGCCTGAACAGAAGCCATGTCAGACAGCCTTGAAAGAGTGCAATCTCAACAGTAGCCAGCAGAACTCCAGAAACAGCATTGTCAAGAACTTCAACACATCTGGCCCTTGCTGATATTGGAATTGGAAGCATACACATCATTTGTTCAGTCACCCCTCCAGATTCTGAGGTGATAAGATAGTACAGAAGCCAGAAGAATATTATTGACTGAGACAAAAAGTTAAGAACCTCAGCCGCACCAGAGATGACAGAATTGCCAATTGAGAACATAAGTTTGGCACCACCACCTAAAACAGACGCACTGCTAGCAACTACACGCTGGGAAACATCCATTCCTCTCACTGCCAACTCCTTTGCCTTCTCAACCAGGCCCTCCTGGGTGATTATCAATTCCCGGAAAACTGCATCCACTTCTGTGTAAATCTGCCCCCATTCCCGATTTGTAACTCTCTTCTTTAAACTCATAAGCTTCTCGGAGAACGGAGAGAGGTTTATTATACCAGATGATTCTCCAGAAGCATTAACTGGAGGACTAATAATTAAATGCTTAATCCCAGTGACAAACTCCGTCATATTGTACTGCATTGCCAAAGTATCGATTTGCTCGGACACCTTCTCATAGAACATGGTGGTATAACTGTCTACCATTCCAGGAACATCATTCTCATCCATCCAAGTCTTAATACCAATCTTTTCTGCATAATTACTCTCTTCTACATGTGACTTCACTGAAATGACGGCATCTTTTCCTTCAAGACCAATTTTATAAGAAAAGAATATTAATCCAGTCAAGAAACCCACTATCATTCCAACTATCAACCCGATTGCGACAATGGTTTTCAATCTTTTTAGGAGTCCTCTGGTGAAAAAAGAACCCACTGCGGTACGGCCAAAGCTGTTGCTCCTAAAAGAAGACACTGCAGAAAATGTAGAATCCACCGTATTGCTGCTGCATAAGAAGCCTAAGCCGAGAATCAACAACGACCCCATACCACCAATACTCTCGTAAGCAATCACGAACACCCCAAACGACACCAGCCATTTTAACAACCTTGAAAGCCCACTTCTGTTTTTCTTAACAGAACTCTCTTTTCTCGATTTTCTCAACAAAAACCTGAAATAAACCTCCTTAATATCTACAAGAGACCCTACACAAACCTTAACAATAGCAACGGGGATTGCAAGAATAGTCTCAGTGAGGCCAAGTTGCAGAGGCTCCTCCCAAAAATCAACAAGAGTCTCTTGTATCCCTCTCAAAGGTATAGAACACAAAATAGCCCACTGGATAGGCCTCAAATACTCTTGCAACAGCTTGCATACAAAATAAAGGATAAAGATAGTCAAGGCAAGACCACCATGAGCCATGGCTATGTAGAGAGCAAGGCGCACCTGGGGGTCACCAGAAAAGGTGCTTTTGCCATCTGGCTCATTGAGGTTCGCTGAATTCGGTGGCGCGTGGGGTGGTTTCGGCGGCGCGTCGGATGCGGGGTTTGTAGTTGGCCTACGAAAGGAACCCGATCTGAACATGTCTTGCCATGGAACGGAACTAGATTCATGTTTGGATTGGGAATCTCCGAATGGAACTAATGCCATTTCTAAAACTTAACCAGTTATAACAAGACACAAAGGCACAAAAACAGAGATTGGTCCGAAGTTGCAGGAGACTTTTAGATAATTGCTGCGCTGTCTGTCTGTGTCGAAGAAAGCGATAGTTACCAATGAAAATATGACAGATGGACCATTCAACTCTAAGTCCCAATCGTGAAGCGGTGGCAGTCATTAACTTTTCGACCATTTGTTGCTTCAACCAATGATTGCTTGGTATTTGGGATGATTATCCATGCATTTATGTAGAGTTTATAACTTTATATACATACCATATGATAAGATTTAGAAACAGCTATTTTTTAAGTTATTGACTAAAAATTAGCTTTTTTAATTATTTTAAAAAGCTATTGATATATTTAATGAATGGGTTATTAGTTAGCTTAAAAATTAATTTTCTTAATCAAAGCTTTTGGAATTAATTATTTACCTAATGAAAGTATTGTCTTCTACTTTACACTCTATTTTTGTTCTGTGTTTTTTTAAACTTGACTTTTTTATCGTATAATTATGTTGTAAAGTTTAAAAGAATATAATAAATGGATTAATTAAACTTTTTAATCTTTATTTAATTTTATGATATTAGTTTATATTTTAAAATACCATAATATTAAATTTTTGAACTTAAAGAGTCACATCAAACTAATATTTTTGGTATATAACTTCTATATATCCATACTATAATTATAGATAATTTTAATTTATTAAATATATATATATATATATATATTACAAAAAATACTAATACGATGTAGCTTAACTTTAGATTCTTATTATTATTATTATTATTATTATTATTAAAATTATAAACTTAATTTTTGTAACATTAAATATCTAAATCTAAATTCTTATAAGAATATTCAACAAAATATTAAGAAATATAATATTCATACACTTATAATTTTTTTAAAATCATATCCATATAAGTTATTTTACACATCAACAGTTAATACTAAATAGATAATTTTACCAAATCTCTTTAATAAATAGTTAATATTATCCACTAATCAAATTAATTCCCAGCATCGTGTTTTGTTGTCTATCTCGTCGGTAGTGTCCAGATCTCGTTTCATCCGTTTACCGAGTTATGAGTCTTGTTCATGGACTTGAAGATCTTTCTCTTGAAGGGGACGAAGAAGACGAGTGGCTCGTTCCAACCGATCCAATCTCCTTCAAGAATTGTCTAATTGGTTGTGTTATGACTTCCAATCGCATCAATTTCGCTG
>JAOTIZ010000203.1:40237956-40262000 GCA_027123425.1 Erythroxylum panamense
CATGCTATCACTTCATGTCACGAGGGCCTTTTCGCTGCCAACATTGCTGAGGCTGTTGCTGTTCGGGCAGCCTTGCAGTGGATTGTCACCAATCAGTCTGGCAGTGGTGTTCTCTTCACTGACGCCCAAGCTCTCTCGCGTGCTCTTAGTGACTCGGAATGGGATGATTTATCTGAATTCGGCCTGCTTGTTGAAGAATGTAAGGCCCTTCTCCATACTAGACCAGATGTTCAAGTCTGTTGGATCCGTAGGTCTCGTAATTGTGTTGCTCATCGTTTAGCTAGGAATTCGATTTCATTTGGTCCTTTTATGTCTTTCACCTTTATTCCTGATTGTATTCGTTTTTTCTTTGAGTAATGAATTTGATATATTCCCCTAAAAAAAAAATTGTTGATATAATCTAATGCTTTATCAAACAGGACCTTAATAAAATAGAGCTAAAGCAGCGTAATTAGAACTGAAGTGTTGATATATTTTTTATTTTCTAAATAAGTTATTTGAGCGTAACCTTTCAATCACGAAGTAAAACTCCAAAGCACTAAAACAAGAAATCCATGTTATCAAAAGATCTTTTTTCTGTTGGTGCAAATCTTATAACTGTTATATCGTCATATTTGTTTAGCTACAAGTACAGTGACTTAAGAAAGCACCTGCAACTGCAACCTTTTCAACTCATCATAAGCTTCCCTTCCACTCCAGGATTGATACTTTGCCTTCTAACATTCGGTGCTCTGTCAGGCAGGAGCAATCTATTGAGTATCCATCTCGCCAGTTATACTGCATTTCTTCAAACCACGCTCCGATTTTCGGGAGATGGCATAGAACTGCTTAAATGGGTTATCACTTTCAGAAGTTTTAGCTATATATACCTTCAGGCAATGTTTGCCATACCAGTGGCATCAGAGTCTGAACTAGCTTCAACAGTGGATTCTGATCCTGTCTTGGACTTTGGCACTAAGTTTTGCTTTTGAATCAAAATTTCACTCGACTTATTTAAGCTTTGTAATGTGTATACTGTCATTCCTCCTAACGCTGTTATAGCTCCGCATATGCTAACAAACCCAGGATCTGAACCAAAAATGAGATACCCACCTAACAGAATAACGCACGTCTTAAATTGTCCTAGAACCACATGGGAGGTCGCAGAAGTTGCCCTGTATGACAAAGGTATCAGTATTAATTATTCCAATGAAGTTAAAAATCTTCTCTTTTTCTGGTCAAAGTTGTATACATTGCCCATCTTGGAAGGCCAAGAGAACGATGAACAGAAAGAAAACCTCACCCAAGCGCCAAAGCACCGGACCATTGTAGAAGAAAACCAAGCAGAGCTGATATGAGAATTGCAGATGAGTTACTGAGATCCCACTTAAAGGATAGCACTCCTGGTGGATCCAGCCATGGCATCAGAGCTAACAAGAAAAGTACCGTTACAGGGGTAGTCTTCCACATTAGCCTATACAAAGATTTCCTCACCCTTTCATTAGGTTGTTCAATGTAGTCATTTGATCGAAATGATTCAAAGTTACTTACGCCAAGGCAGTCCAGTTGGCTTGTTGTTGCAGATTAGACCACAGAATTTTGTTTATAGCACTAGGAGCTATCCAAGCAATTGCAATACAAGCACCGAAAAAGTTGAACTCTAAATCTGTAACTGTCGCAACTGCTACACCTGCTGAGACTACAAGAAGAGCAAAAACCTGCAATGGAGTTACTAGATAGTTGAAACTTTGCTACTTGATTCCTCTAACAACTTGTACCGGAAATAGAGAGCATAGATTTTTAATTCTTTATACAGGAATTGAAGGGTAAACTCGTACCTTTCTATAGGAGACAGTTTTCCTGAAAAGAATGAACTCTGCAAGGACAATGGTGGGGGTGACTGCAATTTTAGCCATTTGATAAAAACCGATGCTGCACAGAGGCTTAACACATAAGAGATGAGGAAAAGGTATCAATTTTAGCCTCACAGGGACATGGCTGAGTCTGTCTGGAATCTGTACCTATTATGGTTCAGACTGGCATTGGCAAGGCCAGAGGCAAAGGACATAACAGCACCCAAGGAGAAGAGAGATGTGAAAGGTGTAGTTTTAGAGGGCGGAGAGACTGGAAGCAGTTGCAATACATTGAATATGGCAAGAAGAACCCATGCAACAGAGTAGTGAATTAACGTCAGAAAAATTGGGAAATTAAACCCAACTCTGTCCATCACCTGATGATAACAAACATTGAAACCCAGTGTTTGTTAACACAACTGAAAATCCAGCAGGCAAAGGAAAGACTAAGTTCCAGAATCAAGAATTGTTCGGCTACTACAACGCTAAAAAGAATCTTCTTCCCATTACCATTCTCTACCGACAAACACTAACAAATCCAGTGATACGAAAGATTCACAGATTCAACTGAAGAAAGACAGCAATATTTTTGACAGAATATCAATAATTGGTCCCTCCTGGAAAAATTGGAGTACTGCAATATATCAGAAGACAGGACAAGGGCACGTACTAATTTGTTGGTCATAATAATCCCAACAGCAACCATGAAATTGAAGGACATTGCCATAACTGGTCCGCATAACCGTTGCTGTTGGCGCTTGGCTCCTTCTGAAGTTCGAATATCATTGTACAGAGAACCTCTAATTTCTTCCAATGCTCGACCTGACGAGATCAGGAAGGATGAAAAGTCAGAATTGAATCTTGGAAGAAAGCAAAAGGGAATGGAGAAATGGTACTGAACAAAGCATCGAATTACTTTTTCCCATATTTCCCACCCCTAAAAGGTCCAAAGAATGTGGCAGTTGGATAGGCGACTGTTAGAAAAAAGTGAAAAAAACTGAACTTGGAACATCTGTACAGATACATCATCACATCTCTAACTCTAGGTTCTGATGATGTACACAAATATATGGATCGGGTGTGTTTTATAACGTTAAGATGAATGTAAACCTGCAATGCTATGTTAGACAATGGATTAATACTTGTTAACATGCAAATATGGCAGACGAAAATTGAAGAAAATATGCAACTAACTAAACCATCGAGAAAACTTTCCTTTCAAGTAAATGAAATGCTGCCAAAATGGATCATTATGAAAAACATTAAACTTTAGCCATTGAACTGTCCAACTTCAGAGGGGTGACAAAAACAAGCATCCAATGGAAAGTAATGCATGTAACGAGAAGCCGTCAGAGAGAATGATGCGAAAAGGGAAGTGCTTTAAGATACTTGTTTTAGAGGCAGAGAGAGTTCGAAGAACTTGGAATTCAAAAAGACCAGAAAAAATAAAACAAGAACAAGAAAATCATGCGTCATTCGATATCTATTGGTCCATTCCATTTAACTGCTAGCGACATAATTAAGGATAATTAACTAATATATATATAACTTTGGAGACACCCGACAGCCATGAGATGAGCAACCAAAGAATAAAGATAGAATATCGTCAAGAATTGTTCTATTTCTAACATACACTTCAACAGCAGTACATGGTAAAAGATTATATTTATCATCACAAAAGCATTGCCAACTCTGTGAGTCGTTCCCATAACAAGTGAAATTCTACAAAATGAGGAAAAGAAAAACACTAGAACCCAGATCAGTTCTATGACAATACACTTGATCAAAGTACGAGGAGGCCATTTAATTAGCTGCATAATCATGTAACAGAAAGAAAACTTTCAGAACTGTGCGATCTCATGAGAAATCAAGAAAGGTGCAGAATGGGTGCATGTTAGCGAATCAATGAGAAAAATGGAAGAATCTAGGAAACGAAACAAACAAGAGAATTCCTTTGGTAGAACCTGCTTCTCCTGCATCACTGTATTTTCTCTTGAGGAACTTACTTGCATCATTTCCCAAAACATAATCAAACAACCCCATAACAACTCACTCTAGCTATATTAATGAAGCTCACTAATGCGACCAAAAACTATGAAGAGGACGGCAAAACGAGATAAACATGATGAAAACTACAATAAATATATATGGCATAGAAATGTGGCGTTGGATATGTAATCAAAGGAAGGTGGAACATGTGAAGATGACTCGTGCATTCCTACAAAGACTGGTTCTTTTCTCCTCCAATGAACAAAACCAGATATAGAATTAATTCAAGTGTGCCTAGATCGTAATTATGGATATAATTACAGCGAACCGTATTACGCCACCTCCAGATTTGTACCCTTCTAAAAGTATCTACGGGAGGGTGGGTGTGAGAGAGGTAGATTTACGGTGAAGTTAAGGAAACATCAAGTTTTTGTATAGTATTAAGAAAGGGTCAAATGAACATGTGCGAGAGTGGCAGTTAAAACTCTTCAGCTCTACATGGGCATGGGCTAAATAAAGGTCGAAACGTTGTGCTGCCATCTGGCAAAGTTTTAGCAACTTAGCTCTATATCAATATCAATCCTGGCTCGAGCGGAGATTAGTCTGAGTGTTGATAGCTTAAAGATGTCTTCTTATAGTTAGGACCCTCTTAGAACATCTCGTGGACAACAAAAAAAAAACATCAAATCCAAGAAGAAAATGTTAAAGAGAAGAAAGAAAATTTGCAGTTGCATGTATAATGCCAATTGGAATTAAATCGTACTTGTTGATGATACCATATTCTGATCTAATCTCGCTGTTAGTAGGTCCAACAAACGGTTGGAATGAGTTGTTGGTTCGTCTGTTTAAGGGACCAAATCACCACTTACAATGTAATGCAAGTGGCATGTCTCCATCCTAGGTATTGAACTGTCACCTACAAAACTGTCCCACCATGTTACCTTGGGATAAAGGCTAACCAAATCCCTTGTTTTGTCATTGGATGTGTCACTTCCATCCATTGCCTGCATTTAGAAACATGACAAAAATATGCTGATGATGATGCCTGAGGATGGTTTTCTCTAAGCGAAATTCTTCTAGGTAAAACCGCTATTTCTCACCTTTGTAGCTGGACTTCTTCCAGAATTAGACTGAATTTCGCCAAATCATCACAAACTTTAGTTCCAGCAAAGAATGAGCTACCCGAAGAGGAAGAACGATGGGTTGGCGCGGTTACCTGAAGACTTTTGATTACGAGGATCTAATGCCCGATGAAAAGCAATTCAATCCCGAGAAAAGTGTTCTTTCTATACGATAATTTTCATCCACGCATTTCCTACTTTTAGCCCATTCACCTCTTGAACACATGAAATTTCGGCAAGCTACTTGTTAAACTCTTCAGTTTTAGAATATAGACCGGCTACTATATTAAAAGGTAAAATATTACCAACCAGACCAGAAACTCTTCTCTGAGTAATCAGGTTAGACATTGCATCCTCAGTTATTGAAGAAATGTTAAACCTTTTAACTCATCCCAACATGAGATCTTGTGAGTTCAATTACCATAATAAAAGCTCGGAAAGTTACCTGTTCTTGCTTGTATATGATAAGAACTGTTGCTACAAACTACATTAGGTTTCTTGAGAACTATCTAAATGGCATTGCGGTGTGTAGATTAGATTCAAATTCTACGAATGACAACTACCAAGCTGTAATTTGATCAATGGTTAAAATGGATCGTGGCAACGAGAATAATAAGATATATCTAACTATCTTGAATGTGCCGCTCAAGGCACTCATTTTCCTTTAAAATGACATCAAGATCAGCTTGTACTTTGTTTATATTCAAGCTTTTGGAAGCTATGGCTGCTAGTTTCTTTTCATGTTCAGCAGCTTCTCTTTGCATCCTATCAGTAGTGAGGATTTTCTCGGAAATCTGCTCAAAGATCTCATGCAAGGAGGTGAGAAGCCTATAAGCCTGCCGCCCTGCAGGGTCTTTCTTTGCTTCCCTGGAGAAACATGCTTCTTGTCAATAAAGCAGACATTTTACAGTCTTTTAAAGGAAAGAAAATATATCACCACATATAAGGGCCAAAACTGAAGAAGGAAAATACTCCGCACCTGAATATCATTTCATCTAGAACAGCATAGGTTCGATGAAGGCGCTCTTGGATAGAGTTGCTTTCTAACTGAAGCTCCCTAGTTTCTTTCAAAATTTTCTCCATGTCAGCATCCTGTTTCCAACTGTTTTTGGTGATCTCATTTATTCTTTCGATATAGGATGCTCTAGTTGGCACCTTTGGCTGCTTCTCAAGGTCTGCAGAAAGCTTAGAATGTTCCTCCTCCCTACAGAAGACGAGGTATCTGTAATAAGAATAGGCACAAATCTCCATATGGTTTTTCTACATAATATTAAGCTTCATCACTAACCTCCTACAAATTTCAGAGAAGATGGATTGCTCCTCCAGCTCAATTTCTCTCAACTTTTGGAGTTTTTCTTGAGCCCCTGGTACATCTTCATAAACAGAATTCTGTAGGCTTCTCTTTTTCTCTTCCAGAAGTTTTCTCGAAGCGTTCCTGAAAATGCTCATAATAGATCCTCTCAAATTATCATAGCTTAAGGCCATCTCTTCTGAAAAAGTTATGCTTTAGGTGTTAAAAGAAAATAAGTAAAGAAACTAGCTCTACAGTAATAACTTACCATTCTGACTTCAAATCCACGATCCTACATTTCTTGGCATCTGCTTGATCATTCAGCTGCTGAAGGTAAAACTCAAGAGGATGTAATTCATCAAATACCATTTCCGCAGCTGCTTTTAAAAGTTTAAATTCTTCTTCAAGATGGCCTATCTCTAAAGTCTTGGCTGTCAGTTCCTCCTTGAGCAGTTTTTCTTGGTATCGCACTTTTCCCATCTCATGTCCTATCTAATAGAACAGCACATAGGCAATGGAAAAGAAAAAGAGAAGGTTAAATCTCATAATACTCATCTAAAAACAACTTTTAGATTGTACCACCCCATGCAACCAACCCCTCCTCCTCCCTTGCTGTAAGAAAGTAGCACATAATTCCTTTTAAAAGAGTAAATAACTTTGAAGAATACAGCATATTTTGACCACAGTAATTAGATGGGAGTAATTCAAAATATACCTTGGAAGATTGGTCTGCAGAAGAAGCTATGTTTTGGACAATAATGTCATCCCTATCAGCAACAGCATCTTCATTTCCACACGCACCCCTTTCTGAATTCCCCTCTCCAGTTGAACAGTCTTCTCTTACTGCAAAAGATGGCATGTCAGCACTGAAAGGCAGTTCCCTTGGCATGCTTAGACAACCATCTTCAGCCTCAGAATCAAACAATTCTGGCACTTCATCAACACTAAGATCTTTGAGTTTTTCTCCAAGAATACTAAGACCAAGGCGACCATCATCAGCCTTTTGCATCCAGTCTTCCACGCTATTAGCTGAGTCATCTTCTTTCATTTCCCTCTTAGCATTTATAGCACTTACATCAGTTGGTTTGTCAGATGACTCCGAAAGCCTTTCCACCCAGAATCTCATCAACTTGTACACATCCTCTTCAGATGCATAAAGTAACTGCCGTAAGCAACACATACAATCTGTTCTAAGCATAATTCCAATACCATAAGACAAGACGCAAAACAGATGATAAAGAAAATAAGAAGTAACTTTGGCAATAACGTACGGGTCCTAGAGCACCTAATTTGATTCAACCATCCGCAAGGTCCGTTCTACAACTTACACGGCTTAAATGAAAAAACAGAAATCAACTATCATAAAGCAAATATTAAAGATGTGTATTCTTAGTACTGAATAGTATATCATCTTATTTCAGCCTGATCCTACTTCCTGTTCTCCGGAATTCAAAAGAAATTTAAACTAGAAAGCGAACCGCACATGAACTTCTTATCCGTATCAAAAAGGGAACACAATTGATTAAGCAACAAACAACACAGGAAAAAACAGGTACAAGAAATTCAAACTTTCTTTACTTCTGCAATTTTTCCACAACAATCAACTCCAAATCTCAGAGTTCTAACTTATAAACAACAATAAGTATATCGGTGTGGGTCAACTCAGATATAGAAGTAAGCACCTTATAGTAGTTCATGTCTCCAGCATAACCCAGTCTCTTAACAGCCAAAGCGATGTCAGTACAGATCTTGAACTTGTCAACCATTAAATCAGGAAGAGAATTGGCGGAAAACCCAGTTCCATCGATAAGGTAAAGACATTGCGTGCAGATGGAAACCAAGGTTTCAGGTGTCAAGTCCTGGATCGCCGACACGTCTTCTGGGATAGAAACGCCAGAGTTCTTTAGCGAACTCAGAAGTATCTCCTGGGATTCTTCCATCCTTTCCTCCACCAATCTTCGTGAGAACTCACAACTCACTGCCGTTGCTATGTACAAAGGCTCTCGGTGCTTCCGATGCCTATACATATATATATTATATACAATTATTAACGATCTCATTTAAATATGAAAATCTTTTAATTAAAATTAATAAGTTTGAAATTAAGTTTATAATTTTTACAATAAAATTTAAAATTTAAATAAAAAGTATATTAACTATAAATTAAAATATTGTATATTTATAATATAAAACTGAAAATTAAATTTAATTATTCAATTTAAATACTTAAAATAGATCATTTATGCTATAATTATATTTTTTACAACATGATTAGATACAACTAAGTTTTTATTTAAATTATTCAATATATATTATGTTCAACAATTTGGTAAAATTTTATTCCAAAATCTAATAAGTTCAATAGTTAAAAAGTTTAATCAGTTCTTTGGTTCAATCGAAATTTTTTTTAATCATTCAATTTTTCAACTTAATTTATTTTAATAATTTTTATTGATAAAAAGTAATCAATTTATTAATTAATTTGATAAATTAATAAGTTCTTATAAACTAAAATAAATCAATTAATTTATTTAACAATTTTATTTTCAATTAAATTACAAATAGAGATAATAATGAGTTGAGTGTTGGGATTCTCATTCAGAGACATCCAACTCAAGCTCAAGTCCGACAGGGCCAAAGGTAGCCCGACTAGGGCCTTAGCTCGAAATTTTGTTTAACTAAAAACAAAATTTTGCTTATAAGAATTCTTGTCCTAAGGACTTGATTGGTTAACTTTGAGTTGATTGGGCCTATTTTTATTTCTTTAATCATAAATTCTTTGACAGGTAAGGATAATCTCTTTAATTCATAAATTAAATTATTTATTTTATTTAATTATTAGTTAATTTTATAATAATTGAATACTAATTAATCTTTTTAAACTTTAAATTTTTATCTCATTAATTTAATTTTTAGTATAATTTTTTAAACGTCGGATAAATTTACCTATGATAGAAAAAACAAAGCCAATAGAATGAGAACCCCCAAAAAGCCCAAGAGTTGATTTAGAGCCTAAGCCATTATAGATTAGGGCTTAATAATAAAAAGCCCTAAATTCATTATACGTCTAAAATCCAAAGACTACCCTTTACTCTTCCCTTCAGACAATGTTGCCTCTTTGCTGCTCAACTATCTGTGATTATAAACCCTAAACCCTAGCCGACCCCTAAAAGAGGAATTCAAGCACTTGAGCCCTAGTTTCGGTTCAGTTGACATCCTCCGTGCTGTCATTTTATATTTCCAGGTGAGTTGCGGCTTCTTTTTTTATTCACAATGCACCTTCATGTTAAATTTTTACCTTTTAGGTTCACTTGTTATTTTGAGAGTGATTCTGGGAAAATCTGGTGTTTCCAAAATATTGTACATTTGTACTGATATGGTAAAGGGCCTTTTTTCTTTTCATTTTTTTTCTCTCTTGAAGAAAAGCACACTTATTTCTAACTAATTTTGTTTGCTATGTTGAGCTAAGTGGAAAGTTTATTCCTGATCATTGTAATTCTTGGTAAAGTCGTAAGCTGATAAGAAACAAATCACGACTTACACTACTTGATGATTGGAATTAAGGTCTGGACTCATGGGCTGACGTGAAGTCTTGCTTTTCACATAATGTTTGCAAAGAAATTCAGTTCCATTTTCCCTGACTACCTACTTCTGTGCTGCACAGATTTCATGGCTCCATCTGGGCGTAATAAAAAGAAAGGCTCAAAGATACAAAACCTTCCTTCACGGAAAAAACAAAAGGTTGAGCTTTTTACTGAAAAGCACTCAAATAAAGATGAAATTTTGGAAGATTTGGATAGCCCAGATAAAGAATTAGATAATCAGGAAGATTCTGACGTAGATGACCAAGGGTCTGCTTCTGGTTCTGACATGCTTTCTGATGGTGATGATCCGCTGACCTATGATTTTCTCCAAGGAAGTGATGACCAAGGTACTGTGACTGCCAATTCTCATTCAATGTTCATACATTCACGCTTCATTTCTTTGACCATTTGTTACTGCTACCAAATACTGTTGCAGGTAAAGACTCAGGATCAGATGTTGATGCTGACTCAGGCTCAGACTCGGGCTCAGATTCTGATTCTGATGAATCTGATATTGAGAAAAAGTCAATAGCCCTTGACAAACAAAAGGCAAGGGAACAAAAAGACGCAGAAGAAGAGTTGCGGCTTAACATCACAGAAGAATCTGATGAGTTCAGATTGCCAACTAAGGAGGTGCACCATCAGCTTTGGTGTTTTGTTTCTGTAGTTGAAAGCTTGTCTTCTGACTCTTGTGTTGGTTCTTAGCAAGTTTAGTTTCTTGTCTTCCTCTTTTCTAGGATCTCCAAGTAGAAGAACAACAGCCACCTGATCTTCCAAATCTCCAAAGAAGGATAAGAGAGAGTGAGTAACTTTTTCCGTCAGCATCTATGTGTCTTGATTTGATTGTCTTGAGCAGTTAAACTTTTGGTCTTTCCAATTGATTTAAGTGCTAACTGCAAAATATGTTATTTTAGTTGTCCGTATTCTGTCCAACTTTAAAGATTTGAAGCAAGAGGGGACCACAAGGAAGGATTATACTCAGCAGCTTAAGATGGACTTGAGTTCATACTATGGCTATAATGATTTCCTTATTGGAGCTTTGATGGAGGTGATTGATCAGAAGATTTTAAAGCTCATGCAAGAAGTACTATCTCCATGCTATTTCTGAACCTTTTCTGCTAAATCATCCTAAATGTATGTTTTGCACTCTACCTAACAGATGTTTCCAGTTAACGAACTTATGGAACTTATTGAATCTTTTGAAAAACCACGACCGATATGTTTGCGAGCCAATACTTTGAAGGTAAGCCAAGTTTATTGATTAATGTAATTTTGTAAGTAGCTGCATTTTACCTTTTCTGATCAATATTTTGCGCAAGAATTTGAAAACCATTTCCTTGCCTGTACATAGACGCGGAGACGAGATCTGGCTGATGTGTTGTTAAATAGAGGGGTAAATCTAGATCCTTTAAGCAAGTGGTCTAAGGTGAGAACTTCTGTATATTAGTGTGGTAAGTGGGTTCTCTTTATCCCCCCGTTCTTCACTTGACTCTTAATGCAAGTTTGGCTTTTGCAGGTTGGACTGGTTGTTTATGATTCACAGGTTCCTATCGGTGCCACCCCTGAATATATGGCTGGGTTTTATATGGTGTGTGTCTTTCTCATTTTTGCATTGTACTAAACTTTATGGTTTGCAAAGTGCACCTAGCATTTAACTGTTTTATCCACAGCTGCAAAGTGCGAGCTCATTCTTGCCTGTCATGGCCCTTGCTCCTCAAGAAAAGGAACGAATTATAGATATGGCGTAAGTGATGTTTCCTATCTAGCTCAACATAACTATGGTCCAAGATGCCTAGTGAAGTTTGTGTTGGTATCAACATGCATGATTTTTTTTTTCATTCTGAAATTGTTGCCTTCCAAACTCTTTGAGTTTAGATTGAACCTAAAATGTATATCCAAATTGATTTCCAGTTTGCTATTTTCATGTTTGTATATCTTGATGGACAATGTTTTGGAAAAAGGGTTGTGATTTACTAATCGTATTTCTTCAAATATTGTTCGACTTGTTGATGTTTTTTAGGTCCCTTATTGCTTGTGATGGAAATGTTTTCTTCCTCCAAACATTTTTTGACAAGCTTATGTATGATCAGGGCCGCTCCTGGTGGTAAAACAACTTACATTGCTGCTCTGATGAAAAATAGTGGTATGCTGTAATTCTACTTAGTTTTAGTTTTGTTTTCTGCTTGTAACTGAGTTTTAGTTTTACACTCAGTCTCCGACCATCATAATGACATGAAGTCTTCTTAGCTACAAGAAGAACTCAGTCTTGCCATTGTTTAAATGTGGCATTATTCAATACATCTTTTCCTTTCAAAGGGAGTTAGGGACCTCTGAATTTGAATCATTTTCCTTGGATCACAACCGCTGTGGACATTTATTTCATGGTGCTATCATATTTGATACTTTCTAATTCAAATGTTCTTTGTGTTCTAATTCGTTTGTTCTAGGAATAATTTATGCAAATGAGATGAAGGCACCAAGATTAAAGTCACTCACTGCAAATTTGCATCGCATGGGTGTCACAAACACCATAGTTTGTAACTATGATGGGAGAGAGGTTGGTAAATCTGTTGTCTTTGTTTCTGTTTTAGGTTGGTAACTCTGTTGTCTTTATTTCAGTGTTTATTATTTGAGGTCTCATAGCGGCTTTTTTAAATTAGTTATCTTGCCTTAATCAGATCTTCTGGCAATCACATTCTATACCTACAACAATGTCATTTTGGGTGCTGGAACTGTTATGATGAGTTTATATTACGTGTATTTTAGCATATTTGTTGTAAAAATGTGCTTATGTTATGTTGTTAATATAATTAGATTGCATGACTCTTTACTTGTTCGAAATCCAGCTTCCTAAGGTTTTGGGGGTGAACACTGTTGATAGAGTTTTGTTGGATGCACCATGCAGTGGAACCGGGGTAAGCAAACTGCAGTAAAGAGCTCCACCATAAATTACCTGCTTCTTGTTGATTGCTAATCAATAACGTTGTGGTTTTACTTCTGCAGGTTATTTCAAAAGACGAATCTGTTAAAACTTCTAAAAGTTTAGAAGATATACAGAAATCAGCTCATCTGCAGAAGGTTTGTTTTTCCATTTTGCTTTCAGCATTTTGTGTTATATCTAGAATCTGCTTCATGTTTTCTTTTTCTGAGGCCCTAGAAGCTAAAGAAGGACAAGAGGTAGGGTTAACTTACATTTACTCTGTTAGCATTCTGTTTGCACTAAGAAACTGAATCTTGCCAAGCCAGATGATCTGGTCGAGTTACAGTTAAGATTGTCTTCTTGTCAAAAACTGTGTAACTCAATTACTGGTTCACAATTCAAAGGAGCCAGGAAATAGTTTTCTAAACCTGTTACTGTATTTTTTTCCTTGTCATATTTAGTTTTGTTAATTGGGTGTTCACTATGTTTCCTTTTCCCTGTAGCAACTAATACTTGCTGCAATTGACATGGTTGATGCAAATTCAAAATCTGGTGGCTACATTGTTTACTCCACTTGCTCCATTATGGTTGCTGAGGTTCGTTTGAAGTAAAAACCTTTCGAGCTTCTAGTCATCTTTTCATTTTGCTGCATTATGACTATTATTGTTATCTTACAGAATGAAGCAGTTATCAATTATGCTCTCAATAAGAGGGATGTTAAACTTGTGCCATGTGGACTTGATTTTGGATGTCCTGGGTAATGATGATTCTCAAGCGTCGACCTGATTGCTGCTTAAGCTTTAGAATATTTCTAAGACCAATCTTTCTTGTTTAATAGGTTTGTGCGCTTTAGAGAACACCGTTTTCACCCATCCTTAGAGAAGACCAGACGCTTCTATCCTCATGTTCACAACATGGATGGATTTTTTGTTGCAAAGGTATCTTGATCTGGGAACTGAAACCTATGATCTTGGGAAAGAATTCCTATGTGCAAGCATACACATCTGCAAACCCTTTCTTCACTATTTTTTTTATTTGTGCATGTGTTACTACATCCTTTTTGCATTTGTTTGACTGTGACCGTCTTCCGAATGCATCCGGTTACCTCAAACATATTGTATGAGGAAGTCAAATGTATTCCGAACGCACCCCTTTCCTCCAATATATTGTATTTGTTTGGTGGGAGTCATAGTGGTTCTAAATGCGTAGGGCCTCGTTTCTCTGCATCAGCCTATTCCTTGAATGCATACCTCTCTCCGCCTAAGTTTTATATATATCTGATCTGATCATACCCAGCATGTTCTCTGTGGTTTCAGGCATGTATAGGTATTCTTGCTTTGTTGCCAATAATTCTTTGAAATTTCATTGAAAGGAAAAGAGTTGAAAGCCAATGGGTTTCTCTTGGTTATTTATCCTGTGGTCTTGGTTGCACATTATCAATGATAAGTTGATTCCAAATTGGCATTGCCAACATGTAATTAGCATAGAACAGATTCTGAGATCTGGAATCTTGCAATTTATCACCCTATCTACTCATGATTCAATTTGAGCTCATGAAGGATGAGGACTTTTTGATATTGAATTGAACCAAGATTAGTCTTGCGAGCTCCTTGTACAACCATAATCAGAATTCTGGTTGGGTTTATTTGGCTGATGTCATTGTAGGCAAATGGTCTGTGTACGTTGTTTCTGTTGCATAAGCTCTGGTGCTTTATTCTTTGGTGATTATTCTGACTATTATTTTCTGTTTTTGTTTCCAGTTGAAGAAAATGAGCAACACGAAAGCCATGACTACTCACTATGAACCTTTGGAATCAGTAGAGCAAGCACACAGACCAGATGAGGCTAAAAATGAAAGTAAAACTACAGAGCATTTGACAGCAAAAGCTGCTAAGAAAAGAGATGTCGTAAGCAATAGTTCTCGTGGTAACGGCAATATAGAGGCACCATCTAATTCCAAAAATAGGAAGAAAAGGAAATTTCCATCTAAAGAAGAAATCTCTAAAGCGAGGTAGAATATTGACACATCTAGCCAATTTTATTTGTCCATGAGAAAGTTTTGTGTAGCTTTTACCTGCTACTCTAATTTGGAAAGTGGGACGATAGAGAAAAAAGTCTTCAATCTCATTCTCTTGACTTTGTTACTGCTAGAAACTAACTTCTTAATCTGTTGCAGAGAGGAAAAGAGGAGAGCTTTTAGGGAAGCGGCAAAAAAGGCTGCCAAAAGGAGTAAGACTGAAGGTTGATTATCAGGTGATAACTCAGTTAAGCATGATAACTACTTCAATGGGTTTTTACTGCTTGTTGCTGAATCTAATTGGATAACAGACAAACCTATGCAAGGAATACATCTCAAGCTTAAAAATGTAATGAAGTGATGACCCTACTGCACAATATCTTCTTCAGCAGCATGTCCTCCCCTTGTGTAGCTTTGCCTTAAAAATATTTGTAACATTTTGTGCGCCGGAATTTCCTCCCTGGGCTGTTCAAGTCCATAAAGTTTTGCATTTCACAGTGTGAAATTCTTAAGGATTGCGTTTATGATATAAAATATAATTTATGAATTGTAGTTACAGATCCTTTTAATCTACAATTCACCAAAGTAACTGTTGAACAAGATTGGTCTTGCTTAGGATTCAGGACCTTGTTTTGATTAATTACTCTAATGGAAATATAAAGGTAACATGTATACCAGAATTTTTATATAAAAAGCGAGAAATTGTCAAAATACTCATCATACAAGTCCTTTCCTTCCCTGGCATGAAAGCAACCGAACAGAATGCTTTAAGCGGTCCAAGGATGTGTGAGCCATGTGACTTCTGGGTCTTGAATGTGATCAAATTCATTATTTTATCAACACTTGTTGTTTCCAAAGCTAAGTGTAAAGTCATACGAGGCTCACAATGTCAGAGTCATACGATGCATGTGGTACCTGGTGTCCTGGCTGTTCACAAGCCTTCTTAGGTACACCATCGCTCATGAATAGTCCCATACCACCATGTTCCATCAATGAACTATAACCTCCACAATCATAAACATGAATTATGGATTATAGTTTTGTAGTCTCCATTAAATTAGTATACCAATCCAAAAGTTTACTCAAGAGTACATAGCTGATATAACTAGACCAATTTTCTAATAACGTAAGCACAAGAACCAAACAAATAGGTAAATAACCCATGCCTAAGCAATGAGACAGCAAAATGAAAAGTATGTTAAGATAAAAGGTCAGCATGAAGAATCCAGATTAGATCTTCTGTTCTTGAATGGACAAGGATGGGTACTGGGGAATTTGGTCTCTTGGAATTGCATGACATTATTAGTGCATCATCAAAAATAAGATACATGTTGTCAGAAGAAATGGCAGGTAATTCATATAAAGAACAATATGAGCTGTCCATGTTACCCAAACTCAAACGTCACTTCTAACATTTGCTGGTAGGCTTGTTCTGGGAACATTCCTGTTCTAAACATATGACGTTTTCTGGTACGGAAGCCTCCCACCTCATCTAGATTAGATAGCTACTGTAAGAATTTAATGAGGAGTTCCTATTCCTAGTTGAACTCCACACCACAGACATTGTTCACACACAGGACATCTCAGAATAAACCTGCTGCTATTGATTATTCTGGCTACGTAAAGCAGTACATCTCCAGTGTTGATCTACCATCAAAACTTCTCCGTTAGGAGAGAACCTCTCCGAAACTGGGATAACGGCTAACCCACCAGTGCATTAACTTCAAGAAAAGACAGACCAATCGAGCCAAAGTAAATCAGAAGAAAACACAAGTACATTAGATATCATCCAAATCTAAGTTTATCAATAAAAAATGTTTACAAAGGAAAATAGTCAATCAGAACAGATATATTCCATGAAAAGGGAATGTGAGTTTACTGACGAATATACAAAATCCTAATCATCCCTTGTCTGTTATGTTAGAGAAGTTCTTTAGAGGAGGTTTTTTAACAATCAGGGCAAGAAAAAAAAAACTCAATTGCAAAGTATTCTTACTCATACTGTCCTGTTCCAGTAGTTTAGTAAATGTTGCTCATGATTAACATTCAATGAATTAGCATAATTGCTTGAGAGTGTTATCTAGCATATGCTTCAATACAATGAAATTCAGATCATATTAGGGGTTGAGATCCTCTTTTCCTCAGGATAAGTTAATCCATTCAATAACATGTCCTTTTGTATATAATAATGTCTTGAAGAATGAGAACAATACAGGTGATTAGAGGCAGAGACAATGCCATTCACAGATCCATTGGCATTAAGATGGGCGAAGAATTTGAAATGGGTTAATATAATTGATCTTTTATGAGGGATGTCACTAGTCATTCTCAATAACTTGACCCCCGGGCAGGAAAATCATAAAGGCCTCAGGAAGCACAAGAGACAGCTTGGAGAGTGGAGACTTCCAAGACCCCCATAACATGGAAAAGAGAAAAGTAGAAAACCACTCCAAGGGGAAAAGGAAGATAAATAAATCTTAAAGTAAACGAAAATCATATTAAGGTGGAAATATTGAACTTGAAACCAAGAAAAAGGAGGAAAAGAGTCATCTTTAGCTTTGACCCCTCTTCTGGCACCGTTTCTTTCTCTTCTCGCTCTCTCTCTCCCCCCAACAAACTAGTCCAAAGGCCAAAGCTTTTTCCTTTTCCACCTTTCTTTCTCTTCTCGTTCTCTCTCTCTCCCCACACATTTTGGGGGGTGGAAGCTCTCCCATATCCTCTTTTTTTATCTTTCTCTGTACTGTAGGTTTTAAGTGGCTGCGGGCTAGTGAGTGCTTCCTTTAAGTCCCACTGCAAAAGTCCCCACTTTCAAAGCTCTGATCTTTTAAGCACTTTCAGGTACTCTCTTTCTTGGGCTTCCTTTTCTCCCCACTTTTAACTGGTCCTGCTATTTATTTAGTGGTTTCTGCTCCTTTTGTTTTCTCGTCTTGCACTTGTTTTGCTTTTTTTAGCAAATAGGTATTTGTTGGCTATTGGATCCAAAGAGATGGGTTGTTTTGAGGTTTGAATGGTTTCTTCTTTACCTTGCTCTTACCTTTTTCTTTGCCTATTTGTATGTTATGAATTTAGGATTGACAGATTGTGTTAGAATGTTAAAATTCTTCCACTCTAAAGGTAGAAGTCACAATTTTGTTTCCCCCACTTTCTCTTTTCTTTAGATATATACCTGATTTGGTGTTTGCATGCAATCCCCACGTTATCTTCTTAACTCATTGTGGATTCTCAATTTAATGCATGCTTCTGTTCTTAATTCTCAAGTTTACTGTAACTCATGCTTTAGTAGAGTGCGTGCTTTCTTCTTTTCTTTTGCTCTGTACTCGTAGCATGCTTGTTATTAGTTCTTTAGATACACCGCTCAGTTCGGGCTCCACTTGCATGGGTCGTCGAGTGAAATGGAGCCTTAGTTACCTTTGGTTTCATTAGTTATTTCATTTCAAGAACTTAAATTAATTGCATGTTTTTAAGTTTAACTTTCCCATTTGATGGATTGTAGGATGTCTATAAATCTACTGTTAATGGTTTTGGAGATGAGTGTATGTGGGATTACTAGTGGAGGGGACTTGCTTGGGGCTGAGTAATTCCTCACTCTGATCTGTTTAACAAATATGCTCTTTATCGATGGCCTCAAAACCAATTGCCAGAACTTCCTCTGATTGTCAACCAGTTGAAGGAAAATCTAAGAGGCCTTCACCTATACAGATTACTAGCAAATCAGAGACAGTGATCCTCACGAAACTAATCCCAGTAGTGCAGGAAATTGGATCAAAACAGGCTTGTATAATAACTGAGGACAAGAAGTGGCTGACCTCTACCCAGTCAGAAAATTTCGATCATTTAGCCAATGAGGTAAGTTCAGTTTTGTCTGTTGTTGATCCAAAACAAGGGCTCAGATGTACCAAGGACTCATCTGAAGCTATTGCTGATCCAATAAGGGAAGAATCTGAGCCTGATTTTGTCCCAACTTCTGACAAGGTCAGTAATGGAACAAATACCCTTGCAAAGACTAGTGGGAGTGCTAAACTTAATGACCATGTGGATTTTGTTGAGTGTGGGAAGAGCGGTGTTTATAGAGGTAGTGCAAGCAGTGATGTGAGTGATGAAAGTACTTGCAGCAGCTTGAGTAGCAGCATCTATAAACCTCACAAGGCCAATGATCTCCGATGGAAGGCTATACAGACTGTACGGGCAAAAGATGGTGTATTTGGCGTCAACCATTTCAGGCTATTGAAGAGGTTGGGCTGTGGGGATATTGGGAGTGTTTATCTCTCAGAGTTGAGTGGAACAAAGTGTTATTTTGCTATGAAAGTTATGGACAAAGCATCATTAGCAAGTCGTAAGAAATTGCTTCGAGCCCAAACAGAGAGAGAGATACTACAAGGCTTGGACCATCCTTTCCTTCCTACTTTATATACTAATTTTGAGACAGACAAGTTCTCATGTTTAGTTATGGAATTTTGCCCTGGTGGTGACTTGCACACTCTTCGACAGAGGCAACCAGGAAAACACTTTTCTGAACGGGCAGCAAAGTATGAAAACTTTCCCTAATCTATGTTTTACGTTTGGTAAATGACCATTTATATACCTAGTTTTAGATAAGTTTTGTGTCCTATCCTGCATTTTGGTCTACATTCACTACCGTAAGTTGGGTCTTTATACAGGACTCATGTTAAAGGTTTTGTTTTTATTTCAAAGCAGTTGATGTTGACCCTATATTCGCTTAGATGTAATGAATGTAATTGGAAAAACTCCAATTATATCTTAACATGCTCAAGGGCATGCTAATGATGAAAAATTATAACTGCAGAAGGTGCTAGTAGTATGGCATAAGTATTCTAGAGAAGCTTAATTTTGTACACTAGGAGAAGTCATCAGAATATAGTAGTACGATGACATTCATTTTAGAATAGGATTTGAAACCATTCTTCATGGAGTTGTGTGTGGTTTGGCCGGTTTTATATAAAAGTAGGCATGTTGTGTGTTTTGAAGTTTGCGACTAGAATGGTTTTGACATGATGGTTGAAGAAAGCCTAATGAATGGTTTCATGGAATACGTATGTGTACTTTTACTTCTTTTTTCCAAGTAGAGAAGCCATGGAAGATTAATGTGTCAGAAAAGAATTGCATAAATAAATTAATTTCTTGGCTTAGCCTTAGCTTAGTAAGATAGAAAATTAGATGCATTGTTATCTTCTTATTGAAGCTAATAATTCCTACTCAGAGTTAGCCTACATGCGCCTAACTAAATGATTAGGAGCTTAGACACTATGAGTAGAGAATGGAACCAATTTTGCAAACATTGATCTCTTTAATTTAGGAGCGTCATGTTTAAAGTGGAGAAGCAAGCTCACTATATGATGTTTATTTTGAGTGAGATTGAAATCAAACTTGTTTACATCTTGAAAAGTTCCTTTCTAGCCTGTTCGAGAGAATCTGTCTAGTTGAGATAGATTATGAGCTGCACAGTGCTCTTATTAACAGCCAGATCAATTTTATAGACACCAGTTGGTTAGAGATTCATTGAGATGCCAGGAGGAGCACTTCTGCTGCCTTCTGAGTTCTGAGTGAATTAATTAGGTTAATCAAGTTCGTAAAACAAAAATATGTTCCTGTTAAATGCATCAGAACTGCACATCCAGTACGTCTAGTCTTGCAGACAGTTCTATATGAAATTTAGAAATTATGCCATGGGATTTGTTTGAGAGAGCTTAGTATGAAATGCTGGATGCTGTTTAATTTTGCATGTTTGTTTCCACAATCTATTATGCATTTCTTCGTACCAAACAAATTATAAACTCATTCCCCACTGTCATTGTCGACGGTTGCTTTCCTTTGACCTTGATGTGCAGATTCTATGTAGCAGAGGTTCTCCTTGCTTTAGAATATCTCCACATGCTTGGAATTGTATATCGTGACCTGAAGCCAGAAAATGTTCTTGTACGTGAAGATGGCCATGTTATGCTTTCTGATTTTGACCTTTCTCTGCGCTGTGCTGTTAGTCCAACTCTAGTCAACTGTGCAGTACCTGAGTCTGAGGCCTTGCGGAGGAACCCAGCTTACTGTGTTCAACCAGCTTGCATTCAACCATCTTGTATCCAGCCATCATGTATGGCTCCTACAACATGCTTTATGCCTCGACTATTTTTAAGTAAGTCGAGGAAAGATCGAAAACCCAAGAATGAAATGGGGAACCAAGTCAGCCCACTGCCAGAGCTTATTGCTGAGCCAACTGATGCTCGCTCCATGTCATTTGTGGGTACCCATGAATACTTGGCACCTGAAATTATCAAAGGTGAAGGGCATGGGAGTGCAGTTGATTGGTGGACTTTTGGGATCTTTCTATATGAGTTGTTGTTTGGTAAGACTCCTTTCAAAGGATCTGGAAACCGGGCAACCCTGTTCAATGTTGTAGGTCAGCCATTGAGATTTCCAGAGTCACCAGTTGTCAGTTTCCCAGCAAGAGATTTGATAAGGGGTCTGCTAGTCAAAGAGCCACAGCACAGGTTGGCATTTAAACGAGGAGCTACAGAGATCAAGCAACATCCTTTCTTTGATGGTGTAAATTGGGCTCTGATTCGTTGTGCTAGCCCTCCTGAGGTCCCAAAGCCAGTTCAGGTTGATCAGGTTCCAGCCTCGACTTCATCTGGTCGTAAAGTTGTTCCTGCTTCTAGCATCAACCAGAATAATTATCTGGAATTCGATTTCTTTTGATTGCTCTTCAAAGATGGTGTTCTTTATCCTTCTGGGAATATACATAGAGTTTTTACAGTGTTGACGTGGAAAATAGGGATTTCCTATTGATAAGAGTCTAATGTTCAATGTCCTTGTTAAACATTTTTGAGTATATGTATTGCAAAAGTTGACATTTTAAATGTGAATGATATTAGTTCATAACGACATTTCAGTTTCATCATGCAGTCTTTGGAATTTTTATGAAGAGAGCAGCCAATTATTCTCTCTAATGATGTCCTGAATTATGCATCTTCTCTATTTGTATTCATGGCATCATCTTCCCAGTTTTACTTGATTATTTCCAACTTGGCACGCAAGTATGTGGCAGAAGAGTGGGATTTGGAGTCATTAGTTGGTGATAATACTCAAGCTATTTAACAGTACACTTTCAGGTCAGTCAGTGACAACTGAGCTTCACTGCCTACTCAGAGAAGGTTGACTGGTTTTCTGGTCCCAATCGCCTGAGATTTTTGCTCTTGCAGTGATTATATGTTACAACTTCATACCCTGCATGAAAGATTCTTGTGCATAGGATTGCTTGGTTGCATTTATGAAAGAAATTGTAGGTGTTTGTATGGCTTCAAGTCCTTGTTATTTGGTCGAGTTTGGTTTCAAAGAGTGAATTATGGTCTAACAATCATCAGTTATAATAAACTTTCTTGCTTCACTTGCACCAAAATTTTGGAAAGGAAAAATACACCTATGCACTGACAGAGTATATACCAATAGCCTGTTTTATAAGATTGCAACATGGTTTCTGTTATTGATTCCTTATTCTTTCTATGATAAAACCGAGAATAAAGGGGATGACAAAGTTCAATGGAAGTATTATCTTGTATGAATTTCCTCCAAGCATATTGAACACTGCTGTTTTCCTCGATTTGGCATAGTTTTTCCCTTTCACGATTTGGCATATTTCACCTCCCCTTTCTCCAATCTTCCCCACTAACATAGCACCAAACAAACTCCAGTTAGATATAGTACTCGTACATGAATTCTGGCACGAATTTGGATCTCATGTGCATATATATTTATTGTTGTTCATAAACTGCTGAAACTTGTAACACTGCACAAATAGGCATAATTCTTGCATTCAGTTGGTGAAGAATAGTAGAGCAATAGCTTAAAGGTCTTCTAATGACAGCAACAAGCTTTGGATGGCATCAGATTCTCTGCACCAATTAACCTGTTTTAATCTAAAACAACATTGTTTTAAGTCCTAAAACAACATTGTTTTAGGTTTATTTACACATAAATCTACGTCATTTCGGGACAGAAATAGTTACAACAGATTAAGTGGTACAGAAGATCTGAACCGATGCTATCTCTCTCTTGGGCTTGGAATACATTCCAGAAATACATTGGGAATGAACATTCTTAGATTTTCCACATGATAGTTCACTTAACACTGCCAATGTAAAAACCAGAGGACGTCTTAAACTGAAACTTTATGCTAAACACTACTTTTATACAGGTTTTCTGCATACAAATTCATTATATTCCAACAACTTGAGCATACCATCTCGCAAACAATATTAAACTTTGAATTGAAATCTAATCATGTATTAAATAAATTAAAATAACCTTCATCAGTAATAAATTTACTCCATACTTTTAATTATTTAATAAGGCATAAAATGTAAAACATAAGACTAATAAAGATAAATTTAATTTAATTTAATTAATTACATAAATCTACAATAACAACACCCAGTAGAAATCTCTCTGAAGTGCAAAGTTTGGAGAATTTTAATAATATACAGTCTTATCTCTAACTAATACAGAGACTGTTTTTAAATAATTAATTACATAAATATAATAACAAACAACAACAAAATTAAATTTAATGTGAAAAGATCCTTTTAAAATTATTTAAATTTTATTCACATTTAAATTGTCATACTAATTTTCTCCCTATTTTTACATAATTATATAGAAATATTTGTATAACTATTAAAATTAATATTTAATTACATAATCATAACTTTTTAGTACATTTAAAATATATTTATTAGAATATGAAAACTAATAACTTTTTTAATAAAATCTTTATTTTAATTGTTAATATAATGTTATAATTAATTATTTAAATTTTCTTAAATTAATGTTTTTTATGTAGTACATTTTTAATATAAATAAAAAAGATAAAAGAGAATTAATTAGAATTAATAGGTCTTTGTATCACAATAATAAACAACTGTGTATGGAATCTATCTTGAACAGCATATCTTAGATAAGTGTCAAATGACAAAAGATTTGGTGACTAAGGAATGATAAATATGACAGGAAAGCATCAATGGGCTGTACAAAATTGCAAATACTAAAAATAGAAAGATAAAATGTTGACAATGTATAAAACAACAGATTAGTTTTAAACATATTAAAATTTAATAATACATAATACAAATAAAATTTTACAAAAATTATTATTTTTAGTCCATGATTTAAAAACTCAACCGATTCGGTCAACTTAACCGTAAAAATCTTAAACTGTCTAATTTTTTAGTTTAGTTTTTGACTTTTCGGTTTAATTTACTTTAATAAATCTTGTTGTTAAAGAC
>JAOTIZ010000203.1:40262129-40293689 GCA_027123425.1 Erythroxylum panamense
TATTTAATCTTTAGTTGATTGAATTTTTTAAACTAAAATTTTTTTCTTACCGGTTTAATTTTCAGTCTAATTTTTAAACTTTTGATCTAATTTTTAAAACATTGAATTTAATATTAGTATTAAGTTTTGTTTAATTGAAAATCTCTATGTAATAATATGTATAAAAATATATATATAGGAGGAAAATAAATAGACTTTTTAAAGATAAAAATTAAAAACACAAATATTACCCAAGCCAGTCAAAGCCAAAACATTCATAAACTTGAAAATGTTTTTACTGGCGTAGTGTGAATTGCTATGCAAGTACTGATTTTTTAGTATAAAAGGTTCCAATCTTTAGGCTCTAAACCATCGTTCTTAGCAGAAAAAACCAACCCATGTTTTAAGAAAGAAAATCGACCCTTTGTGCACTATCTTTTTCTGTGTGTGTGTGGTGGCAGTTTAGTGTTTGAGATTGGTTGTTTGTAGCTCAAAAGAGTTCTGAGATTGATCTTGAGCGAGCAGAATCTGTAGATTTTGATTTTGAGGGGGTGAAAAAGACAAGTCCTTTGCTTCTGCTAAGGTTTTGAAGCAAAACTCTAACATCATGTTTTCTCATGGTAAAAAGACTTCGAAAGAGGAAGTGGGTTCCGTTAATCAAGAAGCAATCCAGCAGTTGCAGTCTTTGATGGACCATGGTTAGCTTTCTTGCTAATCTACTTCACCATTCGCTTGATCTTTCTCACTCCTTGTTTTTTCTTTAGAAATTCATACAGGATTACTAACATATAGTGTCCACTTTTGTGGGGATTTTAACAGTTGATGAGTCATTGAAGAGAACGTTCCAGGTTATTCTCTCGCTCCCTTTGTATGTTTCCGGATCTGTGCTTTATGTCTGTGCTTGGTCGTTAAGGAAAAAGAAAAAAGAGAGCAAGAGTGAGAGAGAAAGATGATGAAGTAATTTGCAGCTGTTATTTGAGCTTGAAACAAGTTTATGTTTAACCTCAACTATACTTAACTGTTCAACTCAAAGATTCAGCCTTTCCCTTGTCTCTTCTTTTCTTTTTTCCTTTCTCCTTTTTAAGTTTCTGATTTGATCTGGGTTTATAATGCTACGCAGTTTTTTATTTTCTTTAATGATGAGAGACTGAAATGTTATTTATCAAAATGGAAGGTAAGTTCAGGTGTAAAAACCCTAAACATAAGACATATCAAACCAAAAAATGATAAGACCTATTATGATACCAATATTAATCACAGAGGGTGGTTAATCTATAACAAATAAAAAACATAAGGGTATTGCATTCAGAGCTCTAAACTACACAAACTTCACACAATTCCAGGCCTATCTGAACCATTATTGGACACCGATTCATTCCTAGATCCTGCTTGGCCTTCTTGATATAGTTCCAGGATTTCATGGGTTAATTGCAGTTTATGGTTTTCTGTTGCATTTCCTGTGTTGTTAGCTCTGATCTATGTTCTAATTGTTGACATACTTTTAAGTTTCAGTGTATTATACTTAGTGTCCTATCTTGAAATGGGATTCCTTTCTATTTAGTCCTATAATAGTTACGACATTACCGGAGCCATGAGTTGAACTTTTTTGTGTCCTAGATGGCTTGTTGATTGCATGATAGATTAGCATGACATCTATGGCTTGTATTACACAAGATGTGTTTTGCTTTTGTTATGTGATTTTGCATGCAGATGGTGGTTTGTTAAATTTAGAGCACATGTTAAGTTAAACCTTTATCTGCAATCTTCAGAATATACATCAAGGTCATCCAACTGAAACTTTGGTACGATTTCTCAAAGCAAGGGATTGGAATGTTGCCAAGGCTCATAAAATGGTTAGTTCCATTTTCTTCAACCTGATAGGTTATTTAATAAAGTTTTTGTAACTTTTGTTGTTCAGCAACAGTTTCATATTATTCTGGTGTCTTATTATTTAATTTCCTGCCTCAGTTGGTTGATTGTTTAGAGTGGAGGGTGCAAAATGAGATCGATAACATATTGGCGGTTAGTATCTTTTTCGTTTGAGTTTTAATAGAAAATTCTGTATTATTTACTTTATCATAGTCATTCCTTGACGATAGGATTGCGAAATAAATTGGTAGTATGGATACATTTTTGACCTGTAAGACCTTGAAGTTGCATATCTCTCATTTTCTGGGCATTGAATAGATTAGTTTAGCACTTAAAATAACAATATTAATTGCGAAATACAACTAGAAAGAGTGTGTTTATTCCAAGACTGAAGAGAAATCCTTCCAAAGCAAGTTATTTAAACCCCTTTCTATGTGATCACGGCATTAAAACATGTCTTTCTTTAGGAATTTCCATGGATTTACCTCTCAATGATTGCATGAATGGTTTTACAGTGGAGATGTACCTTTGGCCTAATAGCCTTTAGGCACCAGTAGAACTACATTTTGGCTGTGAGCTCTGCATTGATAAGGGAAATAAAGGTTTCATGCATTGTAGTTTTGGTAATTGTGGCTGTTTAAGCTAGTAAGTGAAAATATCTACACCTTAAGTTACTGTATTCTCATTGCCCGAATTATTAGTTCGTTACTTTACCTGTGCAGAAACCAATCATTCCCAGTGATTTGTACAGAGCAGTTCGAGATTCTCATCTTGTAGGACTATCAGGCTACACAAAGCAGGTATTTTTAGTTTTTCTAAGTTCAGCTAGTTTCTGTGTTCAGTTTGGCTTGTGACACAAACTTCTAATTTCCAGTTGTTCTGTACCTCCATTGTTAGGACTTCAAGTGTTGTTATCTACCCTTATTATTGAACATGTAATTCATTTTCCTATTCCCATTTGATGTCGCAGGGACATCCAGTCATTGCTGTTGGTGTTGGTCTCAGCACATATGACAAAGCATCTGTAAAAATCTTATGGCTCATTTTATTTTGAACATGAAACAAATTTGTTGTAGGAATAAAATTGAAGTCACATTTGTTGTTGTACAAATCAGTCTGTGGATAACTATGAATTGATTGGTAAAATCATCCATGATTTGAAGCTATTCTTGTAAGGTCTAATCAGAAAATTTTTCATAGGTCTGAAAGAAAGAAAGTATATTTTAAATGTCCAAAT
Organism: Erythroxylum panamense; assembly: GCA_027123425.1. Taxonomy (NCBI): domain Eukaryota; kingdom Viridiplantae; phylum Streptophyta; class Magnoliopsida; order Malpighiales; family Erythroxylaceae; genus Erythroxylum; species Erythroxylum panamense. The sequence continues at coordinate 40,265,215 of JAOTIZ010000203.1, forward strand.
AGTTATTTATTGCTTTTAAAATTTTTGAACATTTAAAGTGCCTTGTTGTTTCTTGTCATCACAAGACATTTCTGTTTGGTACACAGTAGGGATTTTATCAATGCCAAGTGTTATATGCCAGTTTTTAGACAATCATATGTTTTTATTGTATCAAATGGGCAGAGAGCTAAGACTTGTTATTACGGTCATGTAAATGGTGTGTAATCTCTATTTTCCTTTTCTTTTTAAATTTACCGATCATTTACATATTGTGGCTTATAGGTGAATTACTATATACAGTCACATATCCAAATGAATGAATATAGAGATCGTGTGGTGCTGGTGAGTATGACCTTACTTCCTATCAATGGATAACCATGTTTCTGATATCGTGTTGCTTGACGTGCAACTTCTGTTTGTAGCCTTCTGCAAGCAAGGAGTATGGACGGCATATTAGCACCTGTATTAAGGTTTTGGACATGACTGGCTTAAAACTTTCAGCGTTGAGTCAAATTAAGGTACTTATTACCTTCAAATGACATTAATTTGTTACAAGTTCATTATTTTTTATTCTTGTATAAGTTCGTCCATCATGGGTATGGTTCCTGTTATGCAGTTGGACTAAGACCATCTAATTATAATTCCAATGTAGAAGACCATTCCATTGTTTTTCGGCACCAACAACTTCGTGCATCAATATGTATCAGGCATAAACTACAGCTGCATATACGCACAATAATGACAGCTAACAGATATTGTTTGAGTTGGCAAATATGTCTTGACGTGTAATTTGGACATTAACATATCTTTTAATCTGCTAGCAGTTTTCATACTTTTGAATTACCAGTTTTTACTTGCATGCAGTTGTATGTTTCTCAGTGTCTTAAAATTTGATATTTCTGTGATGACAGTGTGTAGAAGCATGAGTGCTTTACCCTTCGCATTTTGAAAATCTAGTAAGCTCAGTTGCAACCAGATAGGCTGAGAGCTTTATCTTTGATCTCTTACTGCAGCTTTTGACTTCTATATCTACAATTGATGACTTGAATTATCCAGAAAGGACAGAGACTTACTATATCGTCAATGCACCATATGTATTTTCGGCATGTTGGAAGGTGAACTTTAGTCTCTTTTTATTTGACAAATATCAGTAGTACTTCTCTTGATAAAAAATGTACTACAAGCATACAAATGAACATGCAAGTATAACGTTAACAAATTGTGAATGGCAGGTTGTGAAGCCTCTGTTACAAGAAAGGACGAAAAGGAAAATTCAGGTGCTGCAAGGTTGTGGACGAGATGAATTGTTAAAGGTGAGGCAATTGATTTATTTGTTGACCTCTCTTCTGGACAGATTGTCTGGATTAGCTTTTATCTTCATAATGCATCCTTTTCCCTACGTTAATGTATCACCACTTGTATAGTTCTTGTATAATGTAGGAGGAATTTGAAACACACTCTTTTTTATTTTCGATATTAATTTGCTATAATGTGTATATGTAGTGTCATTGCCTCTGATGTAACTGATCATGTTGGTTGTGTATTTCACTATTTCTTATTACTGTTATGGAACAAATATGTTGCCTACTGTGAGGTGCATTGTAAATTCACTTTCGGAACTCCAATCCTTTACCCCCGGTTCTATTTCTTAGTACACAACCAATCGCTAGCATGAGATGATAAATGTTCTTATAAATTGTATGAACTCTTACTTGATATTGCATATATGGCAAGCAAGTTCAGTGACCTCATTCTGGTTGAGGTGAGTCTTTTTAGTCAGTTTCACATAGTCCATCGGCATTATTCTTTTCATCATCTTTCTGTACTGTTCTCCTAGATGATATAATTTAGAGTTCTGACCGTTGATTTGCCTTTTTGCACAGATTATGGATTATTCATCCCTCCCGCATTTTTGTAGAAAAGAGGGTTCTGGTTCATCCCGGCATAGTGGCAGTGGAACTACTGACAATTGCTACTCCTTGGACCATGTATTCCATCAGCAGTTATACAATTACATTAAACAAGAAGCTTCACTCCTGGAATCTGTTGCACCAATCAAACAGGGATCGGTCCATGTCAACTTGCCTGAGCCGGATCCTGAAGATGTCAAGATTCTGAAGACAATAGAATGTGAACTCCACAGGCTTGGGAATCTGAATGGGCTGGCAAATCCATTGAATGGTTTCAAAAATAACAAGAGCTGAAAATTTTGGGAATAACAGGAATCCTGGCTAACGCGCACCAGAGTCCCAACTTTATGACCAAATCATTGTTTGATTATTCTGAACACAATATTTGTACCCCCCTCCAACTTAATATTAATCTGCACTGCATCAACCAGATGCATGTATGTGATAGAAGCAGTCCTGTGTAGGATGACATATCAGACATTGGAGTTAAAATTTATAAAACACGACGGAGCATCTTAATTGCCTTTAGCGGCATTTTGTAGCCTCCACATTCCACACGCTCCGGTACTAGCAGAAGATTGATCTGCATCAATTAGCTTTTTGATCATTGTGTTATATAATATTGTAATGTTTATGTACCATTAATATACTACGCACAAGTTTCTAATTTTACTGTACACGGTTTCTTAGTGATTGTGTGATTTTGCTGCCAAAAATGAATAATCTAAAATATCTACATTGACCTGTGGGAAATGATCAGCCGGCTGTGGATGTTTTCGACAAAGAAGTGAAGAAGATCATGAGCACAGTAATTTGCATCAAGATGATGATAAAATTCATGCTCCACTTGCCAGATGAGGTGAAAACTATGTACTTATTATATGCAACAGCTCAAACTCCAATTCTACAATTCTATAACGAAGAAACAAACAAATTAATTCAGACACTTCTCTAAGTCTGCTAAGTATTTTGGTTCAGCTGCCAGTACTCATATTGATTCATGAAAATGTACAATTTCCACAACAAAGGAACTCTGTCCTATCCCATTTGTTTATAGCATCTATATGCAACAGCAACTGACACAGCTGCGCAAGCAACAGCAATTGCAGCATATGTATCCTCGCGCTCCCAAGTCTCGAACGATGACGATCCTTCTCCACTATTGATACGGGATAATAATTTCAGGCCATTCTTCTTTTCAGGTGCGCTCTTCACTGCCTTCTCAACAGAATCTGGGCAGTCATTCTCAGATAGGATGGCGTTTTGGCAGCATGAAGACATTCCATTTTGCAAGCAGCATTGCACAACTTCAATGTTTGAAGCTGTGTTTGTTGCATCTGTTTGTATGTGAGTTGGCTCATTAGTGCTTTGTCCTACCCCTGTCTCCCCGTTTAATTGCAGCCTTAGTTCTTGGGAGGCGATCTGTTCTTCTTCTGACAAACCCATCTGGCCCCTGAAGATAACGTGCAAATGGGTGTAAACAAATGTGTATTAAATCAATCATCCTTCTTGATACTTGGAGAACAGTGAAACTGCTTAAAGCAGGATCGCTATAGGGACATCCATCTACATATTCTTATTTAAAAAGCCACCTTCAACTACCAACATTGGATTATTACTCGTAACTACCAATGAAATTTCTCTACTGTCCTACCATACAGATGAGTTCTATCTTGCGTGTTCAGCCACCAGAACCATACTCCTCATTTACTGACAAAGCATCAGGGATAGACCTCAGTAAAATAAGATGCACTATATATAGGAGTTACCTCCACAGCAAGTCAACAATCTCTCCCTTTGCAATGTGCTGTTCCACTAATATCGGTACATCATCTGGACTGACGTATCCGTACCTGCAGGATTTTCACAGTAAAACAAGAAATAAAGGATTATGTCAAGAACCATTGACCCCCCATGAACAAGGGCAGTGCAACTTAAACTCGAGACCTCTTGATCACAAAAGGCTTTGATACTATGTCAAGAACCATTCAACTGAAAAGCTTGAGCTGTTTGATGAAAACCAATAATAGATCACATATTATTCTAGCAGATTCCTAATGCATTTTAGACTACAAAAATATCAAGTAAAACATAACTGCAGCCGTAAAACTATACCAAGGAAAATGTAAATCAAAAGGAAGCTTTGTAAAAGTAATCAGAAACACAGATCTGTAACTTACCAGTGGCCACTGATGGCTCCATTGATACTTGAGCCAAAGATAATGATGTTTCCCGCATACTGATGCCCTCCAATGTGCGAACATGGACTAACTGATAATTTACCTTGAAGACCATGCATTTCTATCTCCTCTTTGAATCTACTAACAAGAACAGGTCCACAAACGCCACAGCAACGGGACCCATGAGAGCACACAAAGACAAAAGAACCATTTAGTTTCTCCGGAGTTCCAGGTAGCCATTCACTATCCTTCACAAGAACTTCCTCAACAAACGTGTCGACATCAAAATGCGTCAACCTCCTGCATCCTTTGCATATATTGCAATCAGCATTTATTTAGTGAGAAAGGCAAATTCGTAAGGGACCAACTAGAACTTGAAAAGATTGCTAACAGACCTGTATCTGATCATATCTGGGAAAATTAACACATCTCCATTCGATGTCTCAGTTCCATCTTGCCCCTCACATATTGTTAAGCGAGTCTGACAGAAACAAGTTGAATGAGAAGTAAGAAACAACCAGTTTTCTAGTCTATTTATTTGAAAAAGGCAACTTTATGCTACATGTGACATCCAAACAAGACACAGAAGCTAGTCTACATTTACAGCGTCATCCCAAAAAGCAACTCTAGGGCAATCAAACACACACACATGTGTGCCCACATCAAATCAGTTTGTATGTATATCAGACTCTTTTAAGCAGCAAACCACAGTATGACATCCAATGCTATGCCATAAAAAGGAACGGCAACCTACACAAACACCAGCCTATTTTCTACAAGTACAAGAAGTCACTCATTGTAACTTGCATTTCGTTCCTCTCCAGTTTCCACATTACTTCTAAAACAAGAATGGGTCAACAATACATTCAGCCAAATATGGGGCAATTTCCATCATTTACTTGGTCACCATCTTGGAAAACAGTATGCTTTTGACATTGTTCCCTCCTAAATAAAGGTGTGCATCAGGATTTGTGTTTCATCCATGTGTAAACCAGCATGCACCATTACAATACAGTTGAATCTGCTCCAATCTCACATTTCTGCTTTTGTCTGCCAAACGTTAAGTAATTGAAACTGATTGACTTTGAGTACATTATCAACCCACTAACAGGCCACCCAAATTTGCTAACTGTATAATATTGATTCCTTCACTCGTCAGTAAGTGGATCGGCTAAAATCCTATCATACAGCCAATTAACTGCCATTGAAAGCACAAACAACAACTGCTATAAGGGATAAAGAAAAATTCAGGTACATGCAAAAGTATATTATTAAGTTTGCATAAGGATTTTATTAAAAAAATTTGATTCTTGTGTAAAAGGATTATAAAGGACAACTCAAGCCAGGACTCAGATATCTCAAGGCAGTAAAGCTTACACGAGCAACTCTCATAAGCTTTTATAGCTAAAGCTGTCACATCATGACTAATCCCTACAAATGAGAGTGTCCAGAACAATGGTCATCTGTATCTTTGCTTAATAACATGTAAGATCTCAACCTGACCTATGTTGAGAAAAGAGGGATGTATCAAGTTGGACAATACACATTCTATAAATTTACTTCTGAAGCATTATCATCAACTCCAAGGACATATTTAGAATCAAGGAATGGAGAAAGAGATAAAGCCCTGCTAGATGACTGAACTAATATACTAACTTCAAGGAAATATTTCATTACAGTTATGGTCACAACAAACATATTCTCAGCAGCCGTATTACTTTCCATTTCCTGTTTCCATTAATGATTGAAACTGAATTACGATCACATGTAATAAACGTCCTCCATTTGTGCTTGGAAGTTGCTCCATAACATAGGAAGTTGGCACCGTACTTCCCATGTCTATATAAGTGTATAGATATACAGGTACTCTTGCTAAAGGCATTGAGTTTGCAAAAGCTGGCGACACATTGTTTTCTAATGGTATTCACATCCCAAAGCTTACAAGGTTCAGAATATATAGTTTGCAATTTTAGCCCGTTTGAACAGGGATTTTGTGTTTTCATGTGTTATTTATCAGTTCTAATATGACTGTCTTAGCTTAGTGTATTCAAATGGGCACTTAATGAGATGTGAATTGGTTCAATTGATTAATTGCTGAACTACCTAGTTAGTCTATTTTATCTTTATAAATATGCCCCTTTCGGGAAACTGAACATTATTATTTTTTTCATTATACCTCATAGTAATCATTTTCTCGAAATGATTTGAGTTAGAAGATTTAATAGATTTTACCCATGCAACAATATCAAGGGCCACAAAATATTACCATATGTCTATAGGATATACATATATTGCCATATGTACTGTTACTTGTATGAACACAAATGAAAATACTATTCATTCTGTAAAGTCTGTCAACAATATGTCTCTGTCTCCATCTCCCCTACATTTACTACATATATGGTAGTCCCTAGTTGATATTGTGCCTTAATCTGTGACTTCATCTGTGGATCAACTCTGCGATTGCAGAATATTTTGAGTAAGCAGGTACCTTGAGATATAAAGAGAACAATACCAATCTACTGATGCAATTCAACAAACTAATCAATTGAACCAATCCACAGTTAAGTACCCATCTAAAGCTAAACCAATCACATCAGAACAGGAAAATAACACACCTGGAAAACAAAATCCTAGTTCAAACAGACTTGTACGGAATTGTAGTTAAACTCGCACAATACTAAATGAATCCACATATATGTTCTCAAATAAAACTAACCCACGTTAAAATCAAAACAAAGAAGACATGAAAACTAATAATTTCCTAAGAAACACAAACCTCTTTCTTCATGAAACCCTTCTTAGCCATGACGGCAGCAGATAGCAACCTAGGTAACCGATCAAACTCCGCAGCCTCGATTCTGGGAGGCCAAACGGAGGGACTTTTATAACACAGAAACACATGACGCTCATAGAACTGTACTGTCCCAGCAAGAGGGCTCTGCCTGAAATCGGGTCTAGAGAAGCCGAATTCAGCATCACTGCCACTAACGCTCTCATGGAGAAAACCAGTGTCGTTCTGAAAGCTACTGGAAGCGCTTCCAAGGTGAGAACTTGTTGGGTCAGAAGGGAGAAAGGTTGTATCTAATAGGTCAGAAACCATGATTGGTGAGGATGAGGATGATGGGTTGTTGTTGTTGTAGTTGGCATATGAGAGTGGCTCTTCTCTGCCGCTCTCCATTTTTACACTACAGAACAAAAAGATTGAAACTTTTTAGGATAAACAAAAAGGGAAGGAAGATGGAGATTTGGGTTTTTGAGGAAGGAGATGAGAGTAGAGTTGGAGGCTGTTGTTTCAAGTATGTGTGTACTATGTTCCATTTGGTATTCCTTTCAACTATTATTTGAATACCTTGTCCATCTACTTTCCTGGCCAAATTTCACTTTTATTCTTGGTTTTTATTTTCTTACTCGCTTTAATATTTCTGAAAAATTATAATAAGTTCTTACTCTCTCTCTAATAATTATGTGTGAAATGATATTTAAATTATAAAAATGACATATTATTAAGAAAAAAATATAAACTGTGATTAATCCATTTAGTACTTAAAACAGGGAAAGAATTTAATAAAGAAAGAAAATCGCTGAAGAACAAAAGTTTCACTATTTATTGGAAAAGGGTGGTAGATGTTTTCCAAGAACTCAAATCTGATGTCATAAGCTGACTTTGTTCATTGCAATGATCACAGTCTTATTTTCTTTGTTCATTGCAATGATCACAGTCTTATTTTCTTGGCAGGATTTGGTGAAAGAGTTTTTAACCATAGAAAAGGTACGGGGAAGGCTGTAAAGAATGCACTTTTGGGAAAGTGCATTGAAAACCATAAATGGCACCTTCACTTGTGAAGGATGGTAATAGAAGTCAACTGTCACGGTGTTTTTAGCATCCTATTTCATGAATGCACTTGTAGGAATTTCCAGCATTCTCTATTTGTTGTTGTAGTAGGTTTCGTTCAGTTACTGCTCGGATATATTAATACTGGTTTGGAATGATGTGTACTCTATGTAAAGCCGTTAGAAAAGAACTGTGTAGTTCATCAATCATCGAAATCCAGTCTCACCAGTGGATGTAGAAAAGCTCATCGGACTATATCCTGTGATGCTATGTTAACCTCAGTTATTAAATGCAATTGAATGCAGTCCACGATCTGCCATTTTCTTTCATAAGATAGCTTATAAATCTATATAAAGAGGGATACCCTTGATTCTGGAAAATAAGTTGGTTCTTTCGTTGCAATCTTTTCAGCAAGCTAATTGATTAACAGGGCAGAAGATATGAATTTTGAAATGGAGAAGAGCATAGAATGAGTCAAATCCAAGAATATACAGAATAAACATCTCAGATCACTTAACAGTGCACATCGGGTACATGCTTCTTAATACTTCAAATACAGAAGTATATGGCTGTTAGAAATGTCATCCAGCCAAATGTGTGATTTAATTTTGTAGATTCCACAACGATAATGTTCTTTACAGGAAAAGAAATCTTATGAAGTAAAGGCGGATCAGATGGTAATAATTCTAAAAAGAAGTTTGAAGGGCATAAAAAAATCAACAGCCTAAAATCACAAATTGCTAGCTCTAACCTGCTTCACTTCTGTATCATGAAAATCATTAATTACATTATAACATAATGATCGTGAATCATCAGTCTCGTGTTGTTTTTTGCCTGTCTTGCTCTCTTCAGCACAAACTGATGCTTCTGTCTTGCTCTCTTTGTCAAAAACTGTATCCTCTACCCCCAACTCTATTAACTTTGTCTTCCATCTGATCCCAATAGCCTCTGCCTGCTCGGCAAATAGAACTTTGGAGATGGGTGAACTGCAGATTTCCTTATAAGTTTCATAACCAGCTGCAAAAGTGTGTCCACCTTCCCAAAGTTTTGACAGAGGATGCAAAACTGAGATTGGATCATTACTTCTCTCCAAGGATTCTTTCAAATCTAGAAACTTGGACACAAACTCCGCCTTACTGAATTGAACAAAAACTGCAGTTTCATCCACACGATATATAGATACAACAGATGTTAGGCCAAAGACTTTTACAAGGCATTGTTTTATGTCCCTTCTCCTGAGTATAGATGGCAATCCCCAAATTAAAACAAAGTTTTCATATACACTTTTTTGTTTCTGTTGCAGTACCGAAGATTCGGCACTCCTATTTCCAGACCTGAGGTTAATAATATCTCCACTGCTCCAACTGAGATAGAGAAGGTTGATGTGTTTTTGTAGCTTTTCATTTTGGATCAAACTTTTAGAGGTTGAATGGAGTTTGAAATCAATGCCAAGATTACTGCATGCCTGGGCGAAAACACACCCTGTCATAAAAGCATCATATCCAGCTTCATGCTTAACTCCAGTATTCCATTCAGAGGACCTGAAAGATATATTATAAAATCTTAGAAGTGAATCGAAGATGCTTGGAGGACAAACAGATATAGCAGTCAATCATTTAATGAAGCATACCTGTGAATAAATGATAAGTACACAAAAGCTAATGACAATCAACTTTTCTATTTAAGTTGAGCCACGTAACAGAGTGAAATTGGCATTAAGCCTATGTAATAGTCCTGACAGTTGTTCTTTTAAGGTGCACATATTATTACATGCATGGCGTTATTCCAATTCAAAACCAGGCATAATTTTTTTTTCATTTCATTTTTAACCACTTTGCAGGATGCAAGCCTATGTAATAGTCCTGATAGTTGTTCGTTTAAGGTGCACATATTATTACATGCATGGTGTTATTCCAATTCAAAACCAGGCATAATTTTTTTTTCATTTCATTTTTAGCCACTTTGTAGGATGCTAAACATAGCAACCCCAATCCAAATGATCAGACCACATACTTAAGTGCTATGGTAGCTTGACCAAGCAGCAGTTGCAATCAAATTAATCAATTGCACAAAATAGGCGAGGAAGCAAACCTCATTTCATTAATTTCTATTTCAACATTCACAAAGGACTGCAACGCTGCATTAGTGCATTTCCTGGAGCCCAGAGCAATATGGGGACAAAGTAAAGAGAAGGCTGAGGAGAGTGACGTGCTCGACTTCTTCATCTTCAATACCTGATTGGCATTCAAGAGGATTTTGGTATCCACGATATACGGAAAGTACTTGTTAACAGAAAAGGCAAACTCTTCAGCAGTCGAAGGTAAAGGATATAAGAATTTGCTGTATATATGCCCAATATCTGTATCAAATATAGAAAACATACAGCCAGCACATTTCATCAACACATATAAATATGCAACTCATCACGAAACACAGAACCCATGGGCATACCCAAGAAACAGTTATGGCCAACAAGAAGCTTTTGTTCAGTGGACAAGAGGTCTATCACTTGGCGAAACCCAATAGCAGCCACAATCCTCTTCTCTGCTTGTCTATAGCTGTCATCCTTCACCTCTTTCTGCAAAAAGTCAACTTAGGATTAATAACAGCTTTCAGAGGTTTTAAGAGTGTCCATTTAAGACATAACTCCACATAACTCCCAAATAGTAGTTTTCATCTCCATAAATCTCTCTACACCATCTAATACTAAGGTCTGAGAATAAACCAAAGGCCAGGAAGTTATTTCTTTGTAAACAATAAATACTATCATATTATAATTTTGTTAAAGGAAACAACTATAAATATCAGATTCAGATGCATGAACCACATATTCATGAAAGTGTTCATTATATTTACCCTCAGGGAGTCCTTATCATCTTCTGAGTCTGCATACACAACCAGAGGCTTTGAATGGGGATTTTCTGCCTCGTTACGAACATAGATAAGATCTCTAAAATATTTTCTGGTGACCTGCATATTATTATATTCATAATACATAACAAGAATTATATTTGCGTTGAGACAGACAAAGTTGAAAGAGAAACAAACTATCTTAAGAATACTTGAAAATCCAAACCAAATTACCAGTTGGATCAACTTAAGCTGATGAGAAGTGAAACCACTCAGACAAAGAGCAGGCCGCATCTTGTAGAAAACAATCTGGAACTGTCCTCTTGACTCATTTAAACTTCCATAAGACTGGCTCACCCCGAGTCCCTCCCTCAACAACCCATCTCTCCATTCACTTAACTTATTCTTCATTCTCTCACTGAAAAGAACATCCGCAATGCTGACCAAGGGCACATCTTTAGCCTCCTTCAACTCCAACACTCCATCCCCATGTCGCGAATTCAGGAGTCTCAATGCGTCGCGCTCTTGTGCTCTAGACAGGTAAGATATTCCTGTGATTACATCAAAAAATGCATCAATTCCTCCAAATTACAACAAATCCCAAATATCACACAAACCAAACCAACTTCAAACTCACAATCAACTATTATACTACTCAAGCGAAAAAAAAAAGCAGATGATACCTTCATTAATGCAGGTGTTGAAATCAAACTGATATTTAGATAAAAAATCCATGGAAGTAGTCTGGCAGAGGAACTCATAAGAAGCACCGCTTTCAAGCTCTTGACGAGGAAATATAAAGAAATTGTGCCTGTAAGTACACAAATTTGCAATTATCCCAAAATCAAAATCGATATGAAGATTATATATGTGTATATATATAAAGAAAGAGACAGGGAGAAAGAGAGAGAGACTAACGGGTGAGAAATGAAGGCGTCGCGGTGATGGTCCCAGCGGAAAGGACAAACGCCGAATTGAATGACGGCGAACTTCTCGGCGGAGTCTTTGACTTTAAGGTATCGGATGTCTGAGCGGTCAAACTCGAAGGACTCACGCCACGGCGCGCTGGTGACGCCGGTCATTTCCAAGTCTATCGCCACAAAGTCGGCGGCGCGGACATGAACTCGAAGGTCGGCGAACGTTGAGTCGAAGTTGGATTTAGTGACGTGCTTGAGAGGGAAAGAGGAGTATGCGCGTGTGAAGGCGCGTGTCACGGCCGTGAGAGGCCCGTGCTTTGTCATCGGTTTAGCACGGCGCTCTTCGTCTTAACTCTTAATAGGCCTGCTGCTGCCTTACTAAGGAATGTCCTCCACGACGCCGTTCCTGGTACTTGAAAGGTAATAACATTAAAACAAAACATTCTTTCCCTGAACTTGGGATGACCAGATTGGCTTTACCAGAATCGGAACCTGCACCAATTTCTCGTAGCTTTAATCCCATGTCAAGGGAAGACAAAGATCACGACAGCACATAGAGGCAACAAAGTTGTGTTCAAGAGGGAGCTCTAGACAGCAAGAGCAACAAAATTATTGCTAGAGCTGGATACAAAGCTGAGGGCTTTCCAGTGAAGTTAATTGACGTTCAGAGGTAGAAACACAGATAAGTTGTTTGGAGCTTGAAAGGAATTCTTCCATGTTAGTGCTTCTGCTCAGCCATGTCACCTACGTGTTCAGCTTCTTCAGCCACCAAGATTATCTCCCAAACCCAACTTCTGTTCTCAAAGTTGTTACCTTTTTCTAATGTGGGTCTCCATTATTGTTGTTCCAGGCAATCTAGACCTTATCATGCTAGCCCAGTTTGTAATGCTACACAGTCCACAGGTACTTCCTGGTCTTTTATCTCTCTATCTCTCAAGGCATGTTTACGTTTTTGTGGTTTTCGCCTCTTCTAGTGTTTTAGTTTTCTTCAGAGTTTAAAGTTTGAAACTTTATGACGGGAGGTACAGAGATGGAGACGAGCATTTACATGATGCTGACAATAGGCCGTTGGGAGTCACTGAACCATATGGATTATAAGTTAGCTTCGTTGAGGCCTGTCCATGGGAAGCTAGCTTTGAAGTTCCTGAATTGGATCGCTAAGCAACCTGGTTTGGAACTCCATCATCTTACTCACTTATTGTCCATCACTGCCCATATACTTGTTAGAGCTAGGATGTATGAACCTGCAAAATCGATTTTAAAGCATCTCATGGAAATGGGGATTGGTTCAAAGTCTCTATTTGATGCTTTAATGAAAACATACCCACTTTGCAAGTCGAACCCTTCTGTTTTTGACCTCTTGATTAAGGTCTATTTGGGGAAAGGTATGGTTGGTGATGCATTGGAAACTTTCTTTTTGATGGGTTTTCGAGGATTTAACCCTTCTGTTTATACTTGTAACATGATGCTTAGTTCAATGGTGAAACACCAAAGAGTTGGGTCAGTTTGGCCCTTTTTCAAGGAAATGCTCAGTCGAAGGATTTGTCCCGATGTTGCTACTTTTAACATACTAATAAATAAGTTGGGTGTTGAAGGCAAGCTTAAAAAAGCTGGTTATCTTGTAAGAAAGATGGAAGATAGTGGATATGCTCCATCCATAGTTACTTATAACACTATGCTGAACTGGTACTGTAAGAAAGGGCAATATAAAGCTGGCTTTGAGTTGATCGATCATATGGCATCTAAGGGCATTGAGCCAGATGTATGCACATTTAATATGCTTATTGATGATTTATGCAAAAACAGTAGGAGTGCAAAAGGTTATTTACTGTTGAAAAAGATGAGGAAGCTGTTGATATCTCCCAATGAAGTTACGTATAATACTCTTATTAGTGGGTTCGTGAAGGAGGGTAAAGTAGGAGTTGCTACTCGGGTTTTTAATGAGATGACAATACTTAACCTTTCTCCAAACTGTGTTACATATAATTCGCTGATAGATGGACACTGTGGTGAAGATAATTTTGAGCAGGCCTTCATGCTCTTAGAAATGATGGAAGCAGTAGGATTAAGGCCTAATGCAGCTACTTATGGTTCTGTTTTATGTGGCTTGTGTAAGCATGCCAAATTTGACTTAGCTGGAAACCTTCTTGAGCAGATGAAGATGAATGGGCTGGTTATTGATTGCATATCTTACACAACTATTATTGATGGGCTTTGCAAAAATGGACTGCTTGATGAATCTTTAGAATTGTTTGACGAGATGGTAAGGAATGGTGTACGACCTGATATTACAACCTTTTCTGTGCTCATAAATGGATTTAGCAGGGTTGGAAGAATAATACATGCAAAGGAAGTTTTATGCAGATTGTATAGAGCGGGACTTGCTCCAAACCATATTATATGTACTACTTTAGTATACAATTGTTGCAAAATGGGATACATTACAGAAGCATTCAGAGTTTATGCAGTGATGAATTGCAATGGTCGTGATCCAGACCATTTCACATGTAATATGTTGCTTTCTTCTCTTTGTAGATGTGGGAAGGTAGGAGAGGCAGAGGATTTCATGCATCATATGATTGGGCTTGGTCTTGTCCCGAATGATGCTACTTTTGATTGTATTATAAAAGCTTATGGAAATTCAGGTGAAGCATCAAAAGCATTCTCTATGTTTGAGGAGATGATAAAATTAGGTCATTACCCGTCAGATTTCACGTATCATAGTCTACTTAAAGGACTATGCAGGGGTGGATATTTGGGGGAGGCAAAGAAATTTTTTAATAAACTCCAGTCTAGTCATACTACTGTTGATACTTCTATGTACAATATAATTCTTGTTGAGATGTGTAGGTTGGGGAAATTATCAGAAGCAGTGGCTTTACTAGAAGAAATGGTCCAATGTAATGTACTGCCTGATAGTTATACGTATAGTAGTATTCTTTCTGGCTTAAGTAGGAAGGGAAACATTGTTGCTGCTCTTCTTTTCTTTCAAAAACTTCTTGACAGAGGAACTCTGTCCCCAAATAAAGTCATCTACACGAGTTTGGTTGATGGTCTTTTCAAGCTAGGTCATGAAACGGCTGCATTATATATTTATGAAGAAATGGAGAAGAAAGGCCTATACCCGGATACTGCTGCAATTAATGCTGTCATGAATGGATGCTCAAGGATGGGCAACATGGATGTGGTTGATAACCTCTTTAAAAGCTTTTCCAGTGGTAGTTTATCCCCTAACTTGGCTACCTACAATATTCTGTTGCACGGTTATGCAAAGAGAAAGGATCTGTCAAAGTGCTCTAAACTATACAATCACATGAAAAGAATGGGCCATTTTCCTAACAAGTTAACTTTCCATTCTCTTATTCTTGGACTTTGCAAATGTGATATGTTGGGTATTGCCCTTAAGATGTTAAAAAAGGCTCTAGTTATTGGTATTTCAGCTGATCTGATAACATTTAATATGCTTATTTCAAATTCTTGTGATAGAAGTGACATAAGAATGGTCCTTCATCTGCTAGAGGTAATGGGTTTGGTTAATGTTTATCCTGACATTGACACCTACAAGGCCATCTATAAAGGATACATCAGAGTTTCCGCTCTTCAGGAATCTCATTTTCTTTTGCATGAAATGTTGGACAGGGGTTTTAGTCCTTTGCGCAAACAATATATCAATTTAATAAATTGCATGTGTAGAATGGGACATATAAAAGGAGCATTCAAGCTAAAAGACGAAATGAAAGCAGCTGGTGTCATTTCTCAGGATGTTGCTGATAGTGCTATGGTAAGAGGGCTTGCCAAGTGTGGGAAGGTTGAAGAAGCAACACTGGTTCTCAATCACATGATTCAACTGGGGCTCATTCCAACTGTTGCCACTTTTACAACTCTGATGCACATGCTTTGCAAGAAATCTGAACTTTCCAATGCTTTAGAGTTGAAGAGTATGGCAGAGGGTTGTGGTGTGAAATTTGATGTTGCTGCATACAATGTTCTCGTATCTGGCCTTTGTGAAGCTAATGATGCTGTGGGTGCGTTCAAACTGTTTGAGGAGATGAAGCAAAATGGTCTATGCCCCAATATAACCACGTATACTGCTCTTATTAAGATGATTAACAAAAAGATTGGTGTGGATAATAGTGAAATGCTTTTGAAGGATTTACAAGAAAGGGAAATCATACCTGAGGAGTGGGGAGGACATACTGACAACTGGTTGGTAATCGCAAAGAAAAAGTTGAAATCTTTGAGGTATTCTAGAGGAAGATGATGTCTGAATATGTTTGGTGGTTGTCTAGCTCAGCTAGCGGATGAAGTCATTATGTCGCTAACTGTGCTATTCACGATCTGGTAAGCATTTACTTTTCATTTGTCTTTTTTGATGCATTCTTTCTCTGCACTTGAGCAGAATCTTTATGTTTATACGCATATATACATGTCTAAAGTCTAAACTCATGGTATATTATCAGTATGTGATGTGTGTTTCAACCCGTCCATGGTATATTATCAGTATGTGATGTGTGTTTCAAATATATATATACACACACACACACTCATTTTATAAGTTTTATTTCTTTCCATGTGGATGGCACCTAAGCTTCATGGTTCGATATTGTGGAATTCACAAACTGCCTCTTTAAAAAGGTATTCATGTTATGGTGTTTATTTGCTGCCAACATTTGTTTAACTGTTGTGCAAACTTATTTTTTATTTATACATTGATCTTTCTATTATTTGGTTTTAAGGCTTCATGTTTTGGTCATACCGAACATTCATGATTCCTATCTCATCTTATAATTTTTTTAAGCACAGCTAGTGAGAAACCACTGTAAAAGCTCACACATCAGTATTTTGAAATTGGACATAACTTGCCATGCTCAATGAAATTCATTTATATATTGGATAACCACAAATCATCTCATTTTGGTTATCAGTGTGCCTGTCGTTGAACAGTGGTGGACGCTGCTGTATTGGTGGCCAGGATTGTTGATTTGCCATCCACATGCTAATGGATTATTCCTTCTCCACTATATCAGGCGATGAATGTCTGGTCTCCTAGTCGTGGTTAGCATCCTTTTGGCTGGCACGATGAGCAAATTAAGCTAGGAGGGGTCCTCTAATTCGGAGGTAATGTACTTTGTATCACAAATGAGAGACAGAATGATTGATAAGAAAACCGAAGACTGGAGTCTGAGGTATTAGAAAACATGTATCTGGCCTCAGCAACTCCATTTGCTTCAATGTTGTCAGGCAGGCTTCTCATTCCAGGGTGTATTAATAAGGTTTAAGTCTTGACGCCATTGTTTGTTATATCATCACCCACCCTTTTGTCTTTTTAATGATTTTGGATGGCAGCGCAGGCCAACAAAGGTAGTGGAAGCATGTGGTCTTGGCAACAGGAGGCGAGACTGGTACCCAGAAAATGGAGGCGGAGCATGCCCCTCAACTCAAGCTTACATGTTAGCAGACAAAAACACAGTTAGCCAACTGACTGGTCTTTTAAGCAGTTGCAGACCAGTTGGTAAGTTGTAACTACATACAACTACCAGCTACAGCCCATGTTGGATGCAATGCAAACCCTTGAATAAATCCAAATTATTATGAATAGTGTCAAACCAAAGTACTTGCTCTTACTTTTGTCTTTTTCATATGGGCAGTCAATTTCACACCTAAGGCTTCCACAAGTTGAATGTTTACTTATTATTATTATTGGAAAATTATAGAATAAACAAACACAAAAAGAAGGAATTAGATAATTAAAAATTGTATCTTCTTGGTTATTCTGTTGCCTGAGTTTAGACCAACAAGTCACGCCGTCTGCCAGCTCATCTTCTCTAAGCATTTGCCACGCCATTGGTTACGACAAGAATCTTTCCGTCGCCGTTGAAGTTAACTCCTTTTCAGACATGACATCAACTATTTGGTTGTTGAGGCCCGTTTTTGGCCCAATCACTGCACTGTTGTCTCTCTCTCTCTCTCTCTCTCTCTTAAACACAACTTTCCGTCTCTTTCATTCTGATTATTCATTCGTCTTTCAAGAAAGTTCTCTTTGTCTAGAATTCATGTCGGTATGTTAGTGCTCTCTACTCTTCTCGCTTGTCTTCCTAGATACGTATGTGTTCAAGTTTGATGTTTTTGAGCTTGTTCTGTAAAAGCTTTCTGATTGCTTTCTTATGCTTCTTTTTGGTCTTCAAGAAGATTACTTGATTTTGTGTGGATTTTTTTTATTATTTGCCTTGTTTTAATGATTTGTACAAGTGGGTTTTTTTTTTCTCGTCGATTTTATTGATTTCATCTTTGGATTGCTCTCTTTAGAGTTTGATCAGTTTTGCAACTCATTGATTCTGTCTGATTCTTGTCTTCACTTCCCCTTTCTCTTTTGTTGTTAATGCTTAGATTTTCTTCTTAAAGCATATCTTCAGATTTAGCTGAAAGCTTAACGAAGGTGGGGACTATCTGAATTATTAAGTATTTATCGAACTCCGAAAACGAATTTGTATAGGTGTTGCAAGCGGAGGGGGGGAAAAAAAAACACACACACACACACACGCCAGTTGCGCTGCATTGAGGAAACGTTGAAACTTCAAACTTCCTTTTCCTCTCGTACTTGTTAGGTCATAACAGCTCTTTGTTCTGTTGTAAATGTGGGATTTTCTATGGGAAACGTGTGAAAACTCTGGATAGTGTATAGGAGAAACATGAATTTGATTTGATGTTCTTCAGTTTAATCAAGAATTGTAAATTTTGATTATGTTACTAATAAAAGGATGGAGTTGAAAAGAATCTCAAAAACTGGAATCTGAATTTTTGAAGTTAGAGTAGTTTGAGATATTTCCAGGAACGATGTCCTGTGCAGCTCTAATTTGTTGTGCTCCTAAATCATACTTATTTTGTTATATATTTTGGCCATTATAGTTGTATTGACAGATCATATGATTCCTAACTTATGTAGAGTCCTGGTGTGCTTGTCTTTGTGGTGTTGGGTGTGATAATAGTTTGGCATGTTTATGGAATTTCTTGCAATTCCTGATCATTGCTAAGTTACTTGCATTTGCCTGTGGGGTTGACAGTTCTTTTTATTTTATTGTTTGTTATTGCATCTTAATTTACTTTTGCCCAACGAGAGCAATTGGCATGTTAAGAGTGAGCTTTTAATGGTGTTAAAGTTGATTATATGATCAGTTTTTTAAGCTTGTTGATGGACTATAGTTATAGCTTGGTGCTGTTTCTCTGGGATTCTTTTTCCGAAATTTGGTGCTAGATGTGTGGTTAAACTTGAGAATATGAACTCTTTTGATATGTCGCTGCTCTTGGGCCACATTAAGTCAAAAGTATTTAAGGGGATCTCTTATTGAATTTATAACAGGACACTGGTAGGCCTTTACCAAAATTTGGTGAATGGGATGTTAATGATCCTGCTTCAGCTGAGGGATTTACTGTAATATTCAACAAGGCAAGAGATGAGAAAAAGACTGGTGCCAAACCAGATTCACCAGCGAAAGCTGATCATCATGTGAAGCCTGCAGCTGATCCTGGCAAGCCTCGGACTGTAAGTTCTTTCATTATTTTACAGTCCTTCTGTTGTCTGGGAACAGCTGCACTCACACACACAAAAGCTTAATCGCATTTCATCATAGCTTTTGTATATTGTCAATTATAAAGGTATTGATCTTTTAGAATATGGAATGCAACAGTGACAGACACTACAGTCTGCAACGTTGTCATGTTAGTAGTTGAGGTGAGGATAGATGAGAAATGCAATTTTTGCATTCACAGTGTTGTGTAAAAAGATCAGATGATCTGTCTGATTGGTATTAGGTTCTTTTTCTGATGATCTGTCTTATTATCCTAATGTATGGCTTTAGATTTGAAGTTGTCTGCGTGATCATGGAGTTATAGACTACTGATTGTATATTTTTTATCTGTCATGATGAAATTCGCAATAAGATAGTGGGTTGGAGCTTATATACTGCCATCTTTCCAGCAGGAATTTTCATAGCTGTTAAAGTTTTCTTCTCTGACTTGGTTATCACTGGTTTACAGAAGAAATGGTTCTGCTGCTTTCAAAGTCCACATGCGGAATCTTGACAATGTCCTTCTAGTCCAAGTTCAATTGGAAGAGTATGTTCAACTGTACGATGTTTCATTACATATTTTCTGAAAAGGATGGATAATTTAAAGCGATGATTGAAAGAATCTGTTTGTTTGTGTTGTAAACTGAATGTGGTGGGGGAATGAGAAGATAGACATTTATTGTATCTAAAGAAGCATTGATCTACTCCTGCCTTGCTTTCTCACTTATTGTATGAGCTGTAGAGTTTTGTTGACATTCTGTTCCTTCTTATAGCGCGAGTATATACGGACCTTCACGTGGAATACATACTTTTTTGTGGTAATATCAGAATGTGGTGTAGTGAAGTTGTTGAAACGAGCCAAGTTATCAGAAGACTACTTTGACCCTTTTCATTTTTAAGCTTGTGAAAATTGAAAAAGCATGCATTGTAGTAAAAGGATGTTAGAAACGCAAATTGATTGGTGTTACGTTGCTGCTATTGGTTAGTTATTGCCGTTCACATGTCATATTGTCATACAGATGCGAGAATTATTTAACCTTATGACATTCTTAAGATTAACCAGTAAAACTTATAATGCATAATAATAACAAGAACACTAGTTGCCATACCAGAAGAATAATAGTAATAACATTATCGCTTCTTATTCCTGTATAACTTGATGATCACAAGAAACTATCATGGGTCTTAAAACTGTATTAACTTAATACTCTAAAATGCATGAGTATACGTTTTCCTTTTACACTGAACCACCAAAGAGACAAAAAAGTCTAAAAAGAAAAGTTTGCTTCGTCCAAGTATCCCCTATCAGTTATCTAACTAAACTCTGGAAATCCCAAGCTTACGCTCAAATAGTCGTCGCAGAAGGTAAACTTGGAGAACACTGGCACCTATGAGTGCTGCAGATTCATACAAGGCCTTGTGCATTGCCCTCTTGCTCATTGCTTCATTTACTGCATTAAAAATCGAAATGATTAGAAAAGAGAATGAGTATTAATACCCATGCCTCTAAATATGATGCAAACAATCTGGCGTGTGTTATTCATATGTTAAAAGCTTCCCTCCCAACCAAACGACAGGGAAGGCACCCTTTAGCAATAATCAAGTTCAAGGTTCAGCTGTCATAATGCAAGCAGAGTGAGCTAATTAACGTTCTAGTGGACTGTCCCGGATGTTAGTACAGTGGAAAAACATAGTTGATCAATTAACCTGTTTATTACACAACTTCAGCTAGCTTAATGAAACAAGGTAAATCTTATATCATGCTCCATAGGCAGCCAGTCATGGTTGTTGAGTTTATGATCAAACGTGGTAGGTACAAGTAATATCACAGAGAGAATCTTTCTATGACTGCAATGCTGCACTTTTAACTTTGGCAGGTAATAAAACTTTACTAAACTAAACATGTATCATTTCGATTAGAATTAGGCAGTATTCGTACCCACAAGCAATGAAGAAGAGGAGCTTTTAGCCAAGAATGGAAAAAGAAAGTAATGGAAAAACTTGTGATAAAGATTCCCAGGCAGATACCTAATGCTTGGCGTTCAGTCTGAGCCTCTAGCCAGTGCTGTTCAAATTGTACATTGTAAAGAGCCTGTTCTAGCTGCATTATCTGATCTAACACAGGTTTGAAATGCTCTGCATACATGGAAGACAAGCACATCAGCCCATTTTTCTCCAGAGCTGAGGGAGAAAAGAAGATCATAGTATGATTATTATGATTTTACCATCTTTTGCATGCTCATCATAGTATGTAAAATGCTTCACTTGCACATCAAAGTCAACTGTTTCGTGGTAAGGAGACTTGTTAGCGAAGCAAAAACGATGAACTCCTTTCTGATGAGCTACAAATTCAAATTTTTCACTTGTCTTGTCACGAAAATCATGGATCTGAGCACCAGAAGGACCTTTTATCTGATTAAATCATCGGTCAAACAGACAAATCATGACAACTGTCAGCAGTTGAACAAATTAAGGAACATGATAATCGTGAACTTTCACCTAAGAAACAGTCATAAATTGGATATAATTAGCACAGCACAAGCCCATGTTCACAAAATTCATTTTGCAAATAATATTGTCTTGAAAATCACAGCGACCGAAGTTCATAAAATTGATCTTGCAAACAATATTGCACGACAAGTGCTCATAATATTACATGCTGCAAGGTGTTGGACACAATCTGGCCTATGTTTAGTACTTGAATCTAAAGTTCAGTAAATACTGCATATTTTCATGTGGCTTAGACATGAAGCACCGTTGCATCTCAAGAAGATGATAAATTAGACTTTAAAAGTAAAACAACATGACTTCAAAGCTACAATGATTACAATCTAAAATCAGCTCCCAGCATTGAAATATATGTCATGAGATTACAGTTGAAGTTCATATGAAATGTTCAGTATTCAAGACCTAGTCAACTGTACAAGAAGACATAGTCCCAGTTGTTATCTACCTGAATTCTCTACAAATACAAGACCAAATTCTTGGAACTCCGTGCTTATGGAAAAATGGTACTTGCAATGAATGGAGAAAGATAAACTCACCACAAGATCAACACCTTCATGGCTATAATGCCAAGATGACTCGGCCTTAATCACAACAAAGGAAACATGAACAGTATCTCCTTCGTATTTAACTTCATAAGAGAAGCATTCCTCTCTATCCATCACAAATCTAATCCCAAGGACCACATTTTCGGTCAATAGAAAAACCATCAAGAGCACAAAATTTCCTTTCATTCCAAGACCCATCTGTAGATTACAAAATTCAAATCTATGATTACATCCAAGATTAAAGCACCACTGAAACTCAAAATGAAGGTACAATGTTGAATAATGCAGTTTCAAAGAATAAACAACAAATGAAAAGAAATGAAACCGACAATACCTTTAAGATAGCTGGTATATTCATAAAAATGGTAATAACTCCAGAATTATAGTCAGATTAGGTTTGAAAACTAAGAAAAGCGAGAAAAAAGAGAAAAGATCCGTACTTTCAAGCATCACTTTCCCTTATATCCAAAGGATTCTCTCTTAAATACGTAAAATCACAAAATCCAACAAAAAGACTCAATCTTTCGAACCGATTCTTTCTGGGCAGAGCTAACGATCAAATCGAGGATCTAATTTAAGGCAAAAACGAAACCGAATTGTATAAAGCCACAGATAAAATTTCAAAACCGACTAATCCCAAAAAGAAGAAAGCAATTACCTTAAGCAAATGGATTTGAAAGATTTGTTATAAGCTCTTTGAAAGTCCCAATAATCGTAACGCGAACCTGCAACTCGACAAGAAGACCTCAAAGGACTATCTATGTGCTTTGATGTAATGAGACCTGATTGTCTACTTCTGCCCACACATTATATATTTTGCACCTTAGACCCGAGCTTTCTTACGTAAGAATATGTCTGGGCCCAAGGAAGCTTAAGTTGACATACTGGGGTCCATCACTATCAAAATCACAGCATCAAAATGGATTAGCACATTAAAATTTGTTATTTTCTTTTTACTTGGGACATTAACAAGATTAAAAAGTTTAACTATAAAAATTTCAAGTTATCTAATTTTATTATTTAGTTTGATTTATTTTAATAATTTTTACTATAAACTGATTAATTTATTAATTAATTAATCAATTTTTATTAATTAATAAGTTCTAATTAATTAATAAGACAATCTCTTTCAATCATATTTTAAATTGTTTAATTTTATTCAATTTTTACTCTATTTTTTGACGGTTTAATATCAGTTGAATATTTTAAACCTTAAATCTTTTATCTTACTGATTATACTTTTATCTTGGAAATGGTAGATCTTGACTAATTCTTATCAAACTAGGAGATTTATCTTAATTTCAAAGTAAAAACTATATATTATGTTTACATTACTTCCATTGATTAGAGCATTTATTAGAAAGGAGAATACATATTATTTTAACAAGCGTTAAAATGTTTAATGAAGAAAATTAAAACATGAACAAGCAAGAAATGCAAGTACAAATGCCTGAAGTCCAGCAGAGCTTGGCAGCCTGCCCTTATCCCTCCTGAAGAAAAGGCCTTTGTACAAGGGAAAGTTTATGAGAACCAAAACCGCACAAAGAAGAATTTGCAGAGGCGTTGTGTTATAAAGGCTATCCGCAGCAGCGCCGGCATCCATGATCACGTTCTTCACCACACCAACAAAGCAGTACAGATTGAGCATGGCAATAGTTGCTAAGATGGTCAACATTGAAGAGGAGTCTCCAAACTCCATTATTTCTTTCTCGTGTCTGTCCAATACATCATCATCAGCTATCTTGGATGTGATCACAAATCCTGATTCAGCAAATCCTAATAACTTCAAGATGGAGTCGATGAAGCCGAAAAGGTAAGAGCTTGTTCTTTTATATAGCCATATACGCTGTTCATTCCACCAACCTTGGACTGTTCCACCAGCAAACAGAAATTCTGCTAGGCTATAGATGTACTTGGCAGATATAACATAGACAAACGGTAAAAACCATGGACTTGAGGCCTGAATCCACAACATGAAATTTCATTATATTACTCACTCGGGAAAGGCATTGCCAGGAAGGATACTGTAAATATAGATTATAGATAAGCTATTTTAACGTGAAGTAGAAAAGGGATGTTGCTGAGGTAGATAAAGGAAAAGAAACGGAACCTGTGGAAACAAAGGTACGCCTTTTAAGAGGCAAAGTGAAGGAATGATGGAGTAATAGAGTGTTGCCAAGCAATTAAGAGCCCAGAGACAATAGCTGCTATACACCATTTGCAGTCCTATGCTAATTCTTCCATATGCGTACCATGCAGGGCTGTACTTGGAGAATAGTATCTGAAAGTCACCTTCTGACCATCTTTTGTGTTGCACAAGAGTCTGGGTCAAGGAGGTTGGAGCAACACCACAGAATCCTTCCCTTTTGGGATTGAAGTAGACTGATCTCCATCCTCTGCATTTGATTGACAAACCTGTAATCACATCTTCCACTGGGCACCCATACTTCAAGCCCATCTGCAACCAAAGATATTGGCGTTTTAGTCACAACAAAGTCTCAATTCTCAAAGGTATATGTTTTGCCATTTCAAGGAAGATTAAGCAGACGGACCTCTACACCCCACTGAGTGTTCTGCTCATAAGTACAAGTTGCAAGATATTTTATTCTTTCTTCTAATTCTTCTGTACTTTCTGGTCTTTTAGGAGAAGTGTCACCCTTATATTCAAGCTTACAATCCTTGGTGTATTTCCTTCCACAGAGAGCATCTCTCCTGTGAAAGCAGCAGCTTCCAACATAAAGAGGGCCTCCATAACCGTCTGCACCATGCAACTCCACCTTCATTCCCAACAATTCCCGGAGAAACAAATGCAATCAATTCACATGAACAACCAATGATCTTCTTGATAGAGAATCAAAGTGTATTTACCAATATGGCTCTTAACGATGATTTTTGTATAAATTATGACTACATTGTTATAAATTAACAATCCACTAGATAATTAACATGGAAAATGATACTTACATATTTAATTACTCGTAATAAGCCGCCATATATATCGTTCTTAGTAATATTGTTGTATTTCATTGAGAACTGCACAAAAGCAATATCATGACTCTTTTCCTCATCCATGAAGAAGCAAAGTGCGTCCCTTATTGATAGTGAATCGTTTGAGTACATGTCACAGTCTAGAGTGAGAATGATTGCTCCATTGCTAATATCCACGGACACTCTTAGCTGTCCATGGAACCATAAAAACAGAGATAATTAATAAAATGGGAAGACAAAGAATGGACACAAAAAACAAAACTTTGAAGTATACTTGATTTCTACGATAGAGAATCATGTACAGTGTAACAGAATTTTACCACTTAGACGAAAATGAAAGTATAACTCAGCCCAACTAACCACGAGTATGCATGCAATCAACTCAATAGGGCATAAGCTGTTATTTTAGAATATAGCTTGATTACCAGTGCATTCAGGGCCCCGGCTTTGAAATTATGGTGATGTTCAGGTCTCTTCTCTCTAGCTAAGTATACCAGTGTAGGTAATGCACACCCATCAACATCCACGGCTCTAGGATCTTTCCCATCTGTAACAATCTGGCAGTAACATAAAGAGGAGTAAATGAAAGATCAAGAATAGATCAGAAGTATAACCTGGAAATCCTCACAGATAAAACTGAGATAGTAATAGATGTTTAAAAAGGTGAAATTAACGTAATATGTCTGGACATTTTACCTGAAGGATAGCTCCATGGTCTCGTCTTGAAGAGTATGACTCCCACTCAGAAAATCCTTTATGTTTCAACTTTGCATCATCTGGAACTCTATTGAGTTTCACTACATTTTCAAGCCGTTCTTCCATTTCTTTGTATAGTTTCTGCAGAAACAGGAAAAACTGCTATATTAATCATTATTGCTAGCTTCACTGGATAATGATTTCACACTGGATTTATTGACATAGTCATCAATGATCAATTTATTAAGAAGGATGACAGCATGCATGTTTTCTTCTTTGCTTTTTCTGTCTTTCTGTTAATCAAAAGACCGCTAACCGAGTGGCAGAATCTGTCATCAATATCTTTAACAAAGTCACGCTCCTACTATTTGCTACACATAAGTCAATCATTTTGACTAGAATAGTCATACCTACTGTACATATACGCAATGGACAAGCCAGAACTAAAAGCTGATATTCATCCAGCTGTACAGTCATGCTCCTCCAATTATCTATTACGCATAATTCAATGTCTTGACTAGAATGGGTGAATGATATCCACCTGAAGCGCAAGTACGAAATGGATAAGCTAAGTCTTGTCTTGTTACAAATTTATCAACCCACCGCTAAAAGGTTCCACTCTCATCTTTCAAAGACAGGATTGGTTTATTGTTTATTAATTATTACCTTGATAGCTAAGAACCGCTTATCCTGACCAGCTTCGTCATGATTTGCGCATATCGAAGAAAAGTAAGCCGCCGGTGACCTTGGCTCTACTTTGAACTTCTTGCAGTACGGTATCCAATGTTTTGCAAAGTTAGATGCCTCCAATAGAGCGTAAAACGTAAGATCTGATCCTGCATCGTCGGAAAGATACACGCTAAGCTTCTCCGGCGGGTAGTCATATGCCACAACCGATAGTATAGTGTTCATCACCATTAGTGGAGGCTCTATTGCAGGGTCCGCTGTGCACACAAAAATGTCTACTCCGGGCAATTCTTTGTCATGTCTGATTACACATAGCACAACTTGATTACAAGGGTACAAAAACAACACACGTAATACTAGTCTAAGAACAACATGGCTTACGTGAACACATAATCTCCAAGAAAATCAGATGTACCTGTTGGAGAGCCTATCCTTGAAGGTGAACCTGTAGACCACGTTCCATCTAGAAGCTTGAGTGAGGATCCAGTAGAGACCAAACCATAGATCAGCTCCAAACGCTCCAATCCAAACCCATCTTCCAGCTTCTCCTGCTCTTGGTATGTGACTCAACCTGTAAGCCCATATCAGACATATACCAGTAAACACTGTTACTGCAAACATCCTGTAAAGGATCCTTCCCTTAGCTCTCCTCGTCTCAAATAAAGGAGTATACATATCACTTCCCATCTCCTTCTCACAGGTGCCAGTAACAAATGCTACCATAAGCATAAATACTAGTACAAATCAAAGTGGTAGTTTGAATTTTCCGCCTAGGTCCGACCCTTATTGTTCTTCCATTGGCTTTTTTCGTGACAAGGAGAATATTTCTATAAGTCGAACAAGGAAGTGTTTATTAAAACCAGCTTTCATATCTTAAGAGGGGACCAGACCAGATCTAGTGAGTTATATGGTCGAATGGGCCTATCAAGCGTTGGGGATAAATTACCATACCTTGGATTCAAAAAGGTGTAACGTCTACTCTAGGCGCTCCAACACTCTGGTTCGATATTGTGTGAAGGAGGTAAATCACGGTTTGATCCTAGTTAGCTTTTCAGAAAGGCGGCCCAATGTTTGGTGTGTGCAAGGAGTCACCACATTGGATGAGCTCCCACACTATCGCTGCCGAGACTCGAATCCGAGATCTTAGACTCTCCATACCTAATTATATGTAACGGATCAAGTTTTTTCTCTGTACTATTTCCTTTTTATTATCATGCCTCCAAAAACAAAAGTAGCACCTGATATGAATGTTAATTTTGTGTTATAAACAATCCTTACAGAATAAAATACGTTTCCAGGTAAATGTCAAGTTACGTTCAATTGAACCTTGAAATTTTCGAACTTGATAAAACGTTTGAGTCGTATTTAAGCTGTAAAATAAAAGTTTGAATAAGACTCAAAGTATAGGTGATTTATCTTAGTCCATCCATTATTATCCCTTTTTTTTTTACTTTAGGTGATGCAATTGGAACAAGTGAGGAATATTCATTAATGATATAAAGGAAACTAAACAAATTTATATTCATTATTATAAACTTAGGTAATTATATTTTTATCGCACTACAAAAAAGGGGAAATAGCAACATAATATTACCGACGGAAGTTTAAAATTTCCTTCAGAAATGATATTTAGCGACAAAATTTACCGACGAAAAAAGACATCGGAGAAACAGTCGTCGGTAAATTTACTGACAGAAACTTTATACCGTCGATGAATATATCGACGATTATTTGTGTTGTGTTCGGTCGGCAAATTTACCGACTGAAAATTTACTGACAGACTTCTTTTTTTGTCGGTAAATAACTAAAAATTAT
>JAOTIZ010000203.1:40300397-40314162 GCA_027123425.1 Erythroxylum panamense
AACATATTGAAAAGTAATTACTTAAAACTAATATGAAACATAACGAGAGTGTTTTCTTTGATAAGTGTAATGGATTGGTGAAGCAAAGGGCAAAACTATTATCATAACTTAGATTTAATTATAATTACCTCCACATGCATATAAATTGTCAATATTTTTCTGGAGAATTATTCTGGCATATTCTTCCAAGAAGTCTATTGTAGGATTCTTCCTCATAAGCCTTGCCCAGAAGTGGAAAAGGTTCAAAATATCATTTAGATACACAATTCTTATGAGTGACAGCAATGTTTCACACACATAATTTTGATATTAGAGCAGAAAAACTCTTTCAATCCCCAAAACTTGAAAAACTTGGTGTAGCAAGGTACCAACTAATGCTGGGGTTGAGTTTTTACTGATGTTTAATCTCTCATCCAGGATGCTCTGCCTGGGGTAAATGAAATTACCGACAACCTAACAATATTCTATACATCAGGAGGGACTATAGTAGAATGAATGCACATAAAATAGGCCTAGTAGCAGTAGCTCAACAAGTATCGAAAAAATATGTGATTAAAAAAATACTAAGATTCCAAAAAGAATGTATTATCCGGGTTCCAAAAACTAGGACATCTGGAACCCGTGTATCAGTGAGAATTTTAGCAGTCACATTAATTAAAATAATTACACAAAATCACATTCCTTTGCATCCAACATATTTGTTAAACAATTGATGGGCAAGTCTTAACAATTTGGAAATCCCATATTGATGAACTTCAAAACTCAACCAACCATGTTTATAGCCTTCTACATAGTAAGAAAAAAAACATAAAGAATCAAACCAAGAAGAGACAGAGAATGTAGTGAAAGTACTTTTCGAGAAAAGTAATCTCTAGAAGTAGTCCTGGTGTAGATCATGGAAGCTCTCCTCGTGAAGGAGCTGTTATTAAGCTTGCGATCCTTCTTCTAAGAAAAGAGGAAAAGAGGAAGAGTGTAAGCAAGCATATAATACAATGCAAGAGAGAAAGACAGAAGATAACATATAAAGAGGGACTCGATGAGAGGAAACATCTGGACAAGATCGTTGTATAATACGGGATCCACAGCACCGGCGGATGTTACACTGGTACTACAAATTTCTTCTAAGGAGTAGCAATATGTAGCATACCAACAAGACAGTGGCAGGAGGATGGTTACGTTGGACTGTCTTTGGAAGAGGAGACAATGCCGGAGAGAAGAAAATCGCACGAGAGGGACGTAATAGGAAGAAGAAGACGCAAGCGGGAGGAGGAGAGCTTCAGGTGAGTTTAATGTAAAAGAAAACGACATCGTTTAGTTAAAAATTTACCGACAGAACATTCCGTCGGTAAATTTCGTTGGTAAACTCAAACATTATTAATTTTGCCAACACTTCCCGCCCTATTTACTTACAGAAAATTTTCATCGATAAACTCAAATATTTTTAATTCCTCCAACAATTCCTGTCTTATTTACAGACGGAAATTTTATAGCGTCGCTAATGTCCACAAAGAATTTACAGTAGAAATTTCCCGTCAGTAAACTCAAACTTTTTAAATTCCTCGAACAATTCCCACCTTATTTACCGACGGACATCTTATGTCGTTGCTAAAGTCCGTCGTAAATTTTGTCAGGATATTTTCCCTCCATATTTAGAGATCGATATTAATACCGCCGCTAAACGAGATTTTTCCGTCAATTTTACAGAGAGAAATTGTTTTTTTGTCGGTAAGTTGCAACAATTTATTTTCCGTCGCTAATTCTTTCTTTTCTAGTACTGCAGGTTAATTGCATAAAAAGGTCAAACTTTCATCAATTTTTTAATTTTAGCCCGAACTTCAAAAAGTAGCAATAAAATACCCAAGTTTTCAATTTTTTTCAATTTTAACCTGACGTTAGTGTTTCTGTTAAGTTTTAAAATGACCTAAGTCAGATTATATAATCTCAACGACCTTATTGATTCAGTATATTGTAATGCGAGAGTAGTTTAGGACGACAGAAGAACAAATAGAAAACAAATAGCTGAAAGTATTGAGAGCACAACAGATAACGTCAAGCTAGAATTAAAGAAATTTTAAAGTTTGAACATTTTATTGTTACTTTTGAAATTTGAGATAGAATTGAAAAAATTTAAAAATTTGGACATTTTATTGTTATTTTTTAAAGTTTGGATTATAATTTAAAAATTGACAAAAACTTAAGTTTTTTTGTGAATTTTTATTTTTTTACAATTAACCCTATTTTTATCTTATACATATTATATTGTAAATAAAGCTATAATTAAATCATAACCATAACCTTCATATTTTATATTGGAACTCTTTAATCATTATTACTATTAAGATTAGACATTACTAAATTAAAAAGATTTTATGAGAACATTCTGCTAAAAAATTCTGCTAAATCATAACGACATGGTAAAAAATCCTGCTAAACACAAATATGAGAATATTCGGTAGACATAACCTTCCTCTCCTCCTAACTAGTAGAGAAGTTATTTCCGAAAATAAGAAACTTATATGAAATATTGATTATATATCTATAGCAGTATCCATTATAATAATTGTATGTTATTTAAAGGCAACTCTTAGGACTTAATTGGACATTATTTAAAGCATTACTCAATGCTAACCGATTATAATAATTATATACCCTGTTAATTATTCAGCATATAAGAGTTTGATGAATATATAATTTGTCAAAGTAAGAAAAAGTTTTTCATTATTCTGGATTAGCATTGATTTAGTTAATTTTTGTTCAAAGTAAAAAAATAATTAAATAATAATATTCTATAATTAATGTAATTGAACTCAATAATACAAAATTGAATTTTCTACTCTCTATCTAATAAAAATTAAATTTAGTATAAAAATATGGATAAAAATAGATAATCAAACTAATTTTAATAATTTTAATATTTGGATAATGTGTTATTAGATATTAATTTTAATTTATAAATATAAATTACTTAATTATATTTTATATACCCTGATTTTGACATAGGATTTGACATAGGATATATTCATCAGTAAAATTTTTATCAATATTTTAAAAATTGAACCAATTTGAGCTATTTAATAATAAAAACCTTCAACATACTAACTTTTGAGTTTAATTTTAAAATTTTCAATTTGACTTAGTTTAATTTTTTTTGTTAAAAATCGATCGTAAAATAATCAATTTTTATACAATAAATAAATAAATAAATTTTTATTTAATATTTTTAATTAAACTTTAAATTTTTATGAATATGATCTTTTTCAAAATTTTAATTTTATTCGATCTTTAACAATGTGATACTAGTTGAATCTTTTAAACCTTACACTTCTGATTTTTCAAAATTTTAATTTTATTCAATCTTTAACAATGTGATACTAGTTGAATCTTTTAAACCTTACACTTATAATATTATCAATTTAATTTCAATTTTGAAAATATTGTTGTTTTTTAGATTTTTATTTTATGCCGCTAAAACGTTAAAATTTGCACAATTTCAATAAATTTTACAAAATTTATGAAATTGTGGGAAGATGTGAAAGGGAAACTAGTTATTTTCACATCTTCCCTCAATTTGTAGACAATATTGTAAATGTGATCATGCATTGATATTTTTGAACAAGATAGAAATGCACTCTCCTCTTTGTTTACACAGACGAAAAGGAAACAAAAAAGGGAGACTCAGTGTACTTGTAGACAATATTGGCTTAAAAGGAAGACAAGGTTACATGTCTCTGCCAGTAATGAAGGATCAAACGTATCTCTGTGAGCTGTTGGGTAAAATCTTCATCAGAATGACAATTCTCCTACGTAGGGAGAAAGTCAAGAGATAAACAAGGCGTGCATTCAAGTGGCTGTCCCCAAAACAGAGGTTTATCTCTAAATAATGGGCACCAGGCATGCAAATGAAACTAAAATGATGGACTTGAACAGTACTGATGACGGCAGTCGTCCCTTGTCATGGCGAAGAAAGAGCGCCTGATACACTGGTAAATGCAGCACGACCAGAAGTAAACAATAAACAACCTGAAGGGTCAATGTTTGTTCAGGCGTGGAATTCATATCCAACATGACCCTCTTGATCATTGCTCCGAGTAAGGCAAAAAGGTTTAGTATTGCCACTGCTGCTAGAAGAACGAACATTATACTTGAGGTTCCAAATTCCATGATCTCTTGCTCATACCTTTCCAAAACATCTTCTGTCATCACCTTGGCTGTAACTGCGAATGCTGTATGTGACAGTCCAACTAGTTTGATAACCAAATCAATGCATGCGAAAAAATAGGCTGTGGTTCTTCTAATCACCGTCATTCTTTGGAGGTTCCACCAACCTCTCAGTGTATATCCAGACTTCAAAGCCTCAAATATACTATAGATGCTCCTTGCCATAAAAGCGTATGCAAAGGGTGCGAACCACAAGCTCGATACCTGAGAATGCCAAGATTAGTTTACCAGCAAAATGTCGAGGGAATTAGTTTATTGTTATCCACTTCGACTTTATGCACACATTATGATTTGTCTTAGTGTCAAGCTTGAATTCTGGAGATTTTTAGGGTTATGATATTGAACGATTACTTATCAGTGGACGAGACTTTAATGGACCATTTAGGACCACTGGACAAGTAGCAGAACAGTCTACCTAATGGAAATGTCAATAGTGGGAAAGTTTGGAAGAATGGGATACCTGAGGGAACAAGGGGATGCCACGGATCAGGCAAAGAGGAGGGACAATGACATAATATAGTGTATGCACGGAAAGCGGAGCCCATAAGAGATAAACACTGTATCCCATTTGAGCACCAAGGCTTAGCTTGCCATGAGCATATATAAAAGGGCAATATTTGGAGAAGAAAATCTGAGATAACCCTTCACACCACCTTTTTTGTTGAATCAAAGCCACGTCCAAGGTGCTTGGGGCTACACCCTTGAAAGCTTCTCTATCTGGATAATAATATACTGATTTCCAACCCCTGCATTGGATTGTCATTCCAGTAACTACATCCTCTACTGGACAGCCATATACCAATCCCATCTGCAAATTCATAAACTCGATCTGTTTAACAACTGGAATTCACAGTGAAGTTGCAGGACAAAAATCTTTAAAAAGATCAGCAGCTAGACGAACCTCTTTGCCCCATGGAGTTTCCTTCTCATACTCGCAACTAATAAAAACTTTCGATGCTTCTTCCAGTTCACTTGTAGTTCTCTCTAAATTACTACTACTGGCCTCATTATTGTTCAATCTTTCTTGATAGACCTTGGAGTATTTTTGTCCAGTAAGACTTTCTCTTCTGTGGAAGCATCCAGTGCCACAGTACAATGCTGCATCATATCCATCCATGCCAGCCAGCTCAACCTTCAGGAAAAACCATTCTATGAGCAGCTACAGAGAAGTAAGCTAGGATTTCCATTTATGTACTGGTGCTTAAACGAGATATTGGAAGAAAATCATGCTAAGGTCCTGAACTTCATATACCTTATGAACAACCAAACCGGAACCTGCATATATATCATTCTTGGTGATGTTACTGAAGGTCTGAGGATGCTGCAGAAAACCGATTTCATGGCCTTTCTCATCATCCAGGAAGAAGCATAGTGCATCCATTATTGCGTCTGGATCATTTGCTTTCATATCACAGTCTAGGTTGAGAATAATAGGTGCATTACTTATCTCTGACGAGACTCGGATCTGCATTTTAATAGATTCTGTCACTTCACCAATTGGATTAAATAAAGAGCCAAGGAATCACCTTCTCTTTTAGCGAGTCTGCAGCCAGTAATCAACTGTGCTGCTTAACATAACTACTAAACTCAAAGGGTTCTCATTTCCAGAAACTCGGAGGTAAGTGGGGCAGAGATGAGTACAATGACAACGGATAGCAATTTCAACACAGAAGATTCTAAAACGATAGCAATTTCAACAGGCGATGTATAGAAACAAAGATTATATTGAAAAGAGTTTCTCTGCTCCTTCCTCTGCAATATATATACTTTATTAAGAATATGTATTTATCTTTGCGTAATTTAGTGCAATTTCAAGAACGGTTACCAATGCATTCATGGCTCCAGCTTTGAAGTTATGATGATATTGGGGTCTCTTCTCTCTCGCCATGTAAACTAAAGTTGGCAGTCGACTCCCATCTTTGTCCACAGCTGTGGCATGCCTTCCATCAATAATGATCTAAGTCATAATCGAAAAGCAAAGTAGAATCACCAACTGTAACTTATTGATCGGGAGTTCAAGGCAAAGTATTGGACATTTTTGGTTTTTGGTTTCCGAGGACAAGCGAGAAATAAAGCCTAAAGTTTGAATTTGAAAGTAGTACATGACAATTTAGTAGTTTACCTGCACGATAGATTGGTGATCCCTCTTTGTTACTTTGTGATTCCATTCCAAGAATCCTTTATGTTGGTCTCGTATGTCTCTTGGAATGCTACCCTTGTGAGTGATCGATTCAATTTTGTTCCTCATATCTTCATATAGTTGCTTGATGAAAATTCAACTGGTGTAAGTTATTAGAACTAGAATTGATATGTTCTTGCAAGTCATAGTTCAAAACTAAACATAAATGCATGATAGAACTACTTCTATTAGAAAGCATGTTCTACATCCAACTTCCTTGCTTCTTGTATCCTTAGATCACTCTTTCATTGGCACTCATGTCTCGGATCATATATAGAAACAAGCAACCGTTATCTATAAACCTATATGTTCAATCAGAGGGACACAAAAACATAGTACCTCTCGACTTGAACAATTAGAATCAAGTTAACTATATATATAGTTACCTTAACAATCAACCATTCTTGTGCAAAGGTTGTGTCTTGACCATTATGACCCCCTGCAAAGTAGGCTTCTGGGGACCTTTGTTGGATGTTATGTCTTTTGCAGAAGGGTATCCAGTGTTTAGAGAAGTGAGAGGCCTCAAGGAGAGCATAGAAGGTCAAGTCTGAACCGCCGTCGTCAGAAAGATAAACGTTTAGCTTCTCAGCCGGATAAGTGTATGCCATGAGAGATAGAACGGTGTTCATCACCAAAATTGGAGGCTCTAACGCTGGATCCGCCGTACATACAAAAATATCAACACCTGGTAACTTGTCTCTGTATCTGTTTCATGAATATGGAAGAATCAGTACCTTAAGTTTAATTAACAATCATTGAAAATATCAATAAAAGGCTTGCTTCGACTAACTACTCCTAAACTAGAACAGGTAATTATGCACCACAATCCACCATACGGACAGTCTTGTTCAGGAAACAGGACTGAGTATGCCCCAAGAAGGAAGCAACTATTGATCAGATACTTTTCCGTAAGTCACAGAAAACTTGGTTTTCCTTATCATGACTGAACTGCAGTTTACCGAAATCAGCAACTTATACCGAGTTACGATTCACTAACTTACATGCACCATATCCTAAACTTAGCAGAAAACAAGTGGCTACTTATAATATTTCCATTCAAGATGTTAAAGGAGTCAGAGGATTGTCAAGTAACCTTCGTAAGAGTCTCTCTTTGAAAGGGTATCGACGAGTAACATTCCAACGTATGGCCTGTGTGAAAGCCCAGTAGAGACCAAAACCTATTTCTGCCAAGAACATACCAATCCAAATCCACCTTCCTTGCTCTCCTACTCCTGGAAGGAACAAGATCCTGTATGCCCATATCAAACATATGCACACAAATATTGAAAATGCTAGGAGCTTGAACGCAGCCCCGCCCTTTGCTTGTTTAGTCTCAAAAAGAGGAAATGCCTCTTCATTTAGAACTTCCCTCGCCATTTCTCTCTCTATACCATACCTTACATGAGGGGTGATAGTATCAATATATATCTACAAGGAATCAAAATGGACAAAACTAAGGTAAATGTTCGCACGTATAATAAGACAATAATGTCCTATAAACAATGGTGAGAGACACACAACTCATGGAGGGACTGAAACGGCAAGCCTACCCCGTCAACTATGTGACTATGTCCGCCTAAACTAGTAAAATTAGCAAGAAAACAACTTGCTCGGCTGTTCGAGGTTCACGGTCAATCATTGATCGCCAAGACCACACTTATTTGTTGAAAATCTAAACTTAATATGGTTTTGCAGTGAACAAAATTTAAGACTGATTTAAGAGAAATTTTGAAAGGTCAAACGTTAGTCATTTTGGGAGTGTAACATATAGATTTAAAGCTTTTTGAGTCTCGTTTCGGTTAGTGAAAGTCTTAAGTCATTTGAATTTCTCTTTAAAAAGTTATGGTTATTTTAGTAAAGGATGATTATAATTAACTATATTGTTTAAAATTCCGATATTTATTGTCATACAAATTTCTAGAGTCTTTATTTATAACGAGTTGTAATAAGATGTTATTATAGAGAATCTAAAAAGTTGATAATACAAGAGAAACTTGCTTGTTATTCTTTGCTTCTTTCTACTTCAAAAGTTTTTAATACACCATTAGACTCTAACAAATTGGTATCAGAGTAGCAACAACTTCTAGCATGATGCTGCTTGGACAAGTTCCATTATTGTGCTTTATGAAGAGTAACTATAGCAATAACTTCTAGCATGATGCTGCTTGGACAAGTTCCATTATTGTGCTTTATGAAGAGTAACAATGACAATTGGAGTATACAAATAAAGGCATTACTTGGAGTGCAAGATGTGTGGGTTGTAGTCGAAAATGGCTACGATGAACTAACAACAATTGGTAATATGTCGACAAATCAGATAAAGACATTGAAAGAGACCTGTATGAAAGATAAAACCATACCTTACCTCCTTTTTCAAGCAGTTGAAGAATCCGGTTTTTAGATGATCGCTAACGCGACAACATCAAAAAAGGCATGGAAGATTCTTGAAAAAGCATACAAAGATGCAAATAGAGTGAAACAAGTTCGCCTACAAGCACTTAGAGGTGAGTTTGAATTTTTAAAAATAGAAGAGTTGGAATGTGTGTCCGATTATATTACAAAAGTACAAATGGTGGTGAATTAACTCAAAAGAAATGGTCAGTTAATGAGTGACGGTCGAATAGTAGAGAAAATACTAAGATCCTTAACTGATGATTTTGATATTGTGGCGTGTGCAATAGAAGAGTTTAAAAACTTAGCAAAGATGACCATTAATGAACTCTCAGGGCTCATGAACAAAGAAAGATGAAAAAGAAACAACAGGTGTTGGAGGAAGCAATTTAAGCTCAGGTGACACTAAAAGACAAGAAGTCAAATAGTTGCGATAGAGGCTATAGTAAAAGTCATGATGGCTATAGAGGTCGTGGCAAAGGTAGTGGTAGAGAACAAGAATGGCAAGATAATAAGGAAGATAAGAATCCACAAAATTCGTATGTCGGAAGTCGAAGTTGAGAGGAAGATCAAGTAAGTACAATGTTCAATGTTATAATTGTAAAAATTATGGCCATTATGTAGCATAATGTTATTTCAACGAGAATAGAAATGAGAATTAGAAAAAGGGAAAAATGGAGGTGACTGTGTAGTGTTGCCAGCAAGCAAGGAGGTCGACCCAATAATGATTCAGTATGGTACTTAGACGCCAGTGCGAGCAACCATACATGTGCTACAAGCATATGTTTACCAAAATAGAAGAAATTGTGGATGGTCATGTATTATTTGGAGATGCCTCAAAAGTGAAAGTCAAAGGACAAGGTAAAATTCTTATCTAATGTAAAGATGGAAATGAAAGGATTATTCCTAATGTTTATTATGTCTCGGAATTCTAAACTTGACATGGTCCAATAGTTAAAGCATTTATAGTGGATAGAATTTAAGACAGATTTAAGAGAGAATTTGAAAGATCAAACGTTACTCATTTTAGGTATTAACCTATTGATTTAAAGCTCTTTAAGTCTAGTTTCAGTTAGTGAAAGTTTCAAGTCATTTGGATTTCTCTTTAAAAAGTTATGACTATTTTAGTGAAAGATGATCCAAATTAACTATATTGTTTAGAATTTTGTTATTTATTGTTATATGAATTTTTATAGTCTTCATCTTATGTTTAGGCTTTATAAATAGTTGAAATCAATTATTATTATAGAGAATCTAAAGAGTTGATAATATGAAGAAACTCGGTTGTTATTCTTTCTACTTCAAAAGTGTCTAATACGAAAAACCGTAGGGATTAGTAGTTTTGAAAACTTTCAGGTTTTTTCGTAGTCGTTTCTAACACAATGAAAAACTAAAAAATTAAACGCATAAATATAAGTCAACACTGAAATTTGGTAATATAGTTCGATACACCTTGGCTATATCTGTGGAGTCCTCACCTAGCTTAATTATTTCACCAACGACAATAGTTTTATATGAAACTTTACTGAGCCGACACCACTCAATCATTCACACTATCCCTTATTCTCACATCACTTGAAAGAATTTCACACTTAATAGTATAATCGCCTAGTACTAATCTCAACAGAGGATTTTCTCAAATAATGCTTAATGATAACGAAACAAAATAAGCAACTCAAGTGGTTAAACAAAGTTCAACATAAACGAAAACACTTGAGAAAGGAAAAAAAAAAAACAATTTTCCGGCAGGCTCAGCTCCACTGAAATAGGTCTGAAAATTGTCACCACACACTATGGATTGATTCACACAAATATTAGTATTAACTCACAACTACAGCAAAAAGACATCAAGTATGATAGCCTACGCAAACAAGCCTGTACACAAAATCTAGCAGATGCAGACCCTACACCACGATTAACCTTGGCAGAAATCACATACAATATGCAGAGCAATCTAGTTAAGAGCCATACAACGAAAATCAGCACCTAGTCATTACTACTCCAAGATGTTGCACCCACAAAAAAAACAATCAACAACCATTGCAGCCCAAGATGAAATTATATCAACATAGAGATCCCCACATTAGTGCTTTCATGTACTGTGTTGTGTTTCAATTACCAGAACAAATAGACCATGACCTCACTTGACACACACCTCTCTAGTTTCAACAATTACACAATATCCCTCAAATCACTAAAATAATCAGATCAAAGCCTCACTTCTTCACACACACCCGTGTAGCCAACACCAAAAAAAACAATCACAAGATCACACATGTGAGGAGTCCAAAAAGGCAGTTCATGCACATAGGGGTTTGAGAATTGGAATCACACACGCAAGAACATCTCAAGCAATCTTACGAAATTCTTCAATAATTCAACGTGATCTCCATACACTCCCAATAATAATAGACTTCTATCTCACTTCAAGTCTTATCTAAGAATCCAATTCAAATAAGAAATGTTACTTATTTACACCTCATCTTAATTTAGATTTTAATCATTATCTTGAAGATCCAATAATCAAAAATGTTAAAATTAAATAATGAGAAACATGACAAATATCTTAACATAATACAATATTAGACTCTAACATACTTAATATGGTTTTTGTCCCCAGAGATTAAAACTGAGGCTGATGGTGCTAAATACTAAAATCGTCCACTAAAGTCCTACTCCTCATAAGTTCCATCATTTACCAAATTCGATAAGACATTTGTGTTTGTCCTCCTCAATTTGTTAACGAACATGCACTCATGACTCATGTTTGAGATGTAAGATTTTTTCGTATCTTCCTACTGTTCCTACTGTTGAGATTATGGTCTAATTAATGTTTAACCCTCTTCATTACGTACACGTTAACGCCCATGCTTTCGAGTTTCACCCTCTGTGATGGGCAAATGAAAGCCACTAATGAAATCCGAGAGGCTTTTGTATGCATACAAGTCTATACTGACAAAAAAAGGAATCGAAACAACTATATATTTAAGATCTATGCAAATTTTTTTTAAAAAAAAGTTATCAGCCACCAGTTAAGTATTGGACCAGCGTCAATTTCGCAATTCGCAAAAAAAGGTCTTTGCTTTCAACTTTCAACTTTCAACTTTCAAACAGAAGCAAACAAAAAAGCTTCTAATAAATAGTGCCGAATACGGCTTCTTCAATTGTCTCCTGCCAATGAGAGAAAAGGCTTCTCGAGCCTGTCTAGTGGAGATTCCCTACTTTTCAGTTAAATTAATACCTCAACTTGTTGATGTTTTGACTACTATTTCTTGCCGATTCTTGATTCATTGTACTTGGAACTACTCGGGGAGGTGGAGGAAGACATTTACACCTTAAATAGTATTCAAGCATGCTCTATGGTCACTATCTATTTGTTACAAGTTGACAAGAAAAGAATTGTTGATTTGGATTTTGTGTTGTTCACTTCGGAATTCGTGGTATACAATATCAAGGACGGGGTCCAATCAGCAAAGATAAGAAATGGATTCGGAGGCTCAAACACCTCGTAAAGTCAACCACAGGGCTAACTAATGATACAGATGCGTATGCTCCATGTGTTTTCCTTAATCTTTAGTGAAGTGAAAGTCCCACTCGGTTGGTAACAATATCCCTTTGGAAATTTTAAGATGTAAGTGAGTTGGTAAGAGATTTTTTTGACTTAAGTGAGGTCGCGAATTTGAATCGTTCTCATGTATGCAGTCGTTTAAAACTTAAGGCCAGAATTTTACTTTCCGCAAAAAACCTATTCAGTTCGAACAAAAATTAGTCTAAAAGTAGATAACTTAAAAGTATCTTCTTATAATTGGAACCCTCTAATAATAGCTCGCAAGCAAACAAAAAAAGAAATCGCGTTAGAACCATTTAACATGATTTCTGAAAATCGAATGCCCGTCAAATGAAACTATGGAGCGGTGTCAATCGAAGCCACGATATACGAAAACAACTTTTTAAAAAAATATGAACAAGTGATTGACTACTCCATATATATATATATATATATATATATATAGCTAACTTTTCGTTTGAAATTGCAATACTAAAATCAATGGATCCAAGCAATTCCAAAGCTGAATACGGAGTATTACACTATTACTGGAGATGGATAGAGTTCCTCAACCGACCCATCATCGTCTTGTCCTTGTCCTTGTCCACACGTCCATGGTGGGCATACCTGAAATGGTCAGCTTGTTGGTTTCTGCCATGACACTCAGCTACGTCACCCGAACCATCATCATAGTTGTGACAATCCACGATATGGTCTCTTTTAACAACTTCTTCTCCCGCTACCAGAGTACCATGTCCATGTCGACGATGGTGAACTTTTAGCATGCCAGTGGAGTTTATTTTTGTATCTGCTTGAGGAAGATCACCTTCTTGTTGCTGGGGTGCTAATTCCTGTGCACTTGCCATGTTTTGGTATTACGGTAGATATCTAGATTGGCATGGTGGATTTATAGTTTGGTTGAAAATGACATGCCTGTTGACACGTGGGTGTTCGTCCTGCTGATTTGGAACATATCCGCAAGAACTTTGATGTCGCAGGTTGACTTGGAATTGTGTGCAAAAGGAAAAGATCATAGTCACAGGCCCAATCCAGGGAAGTTACTACTAGAAAGCCCGTGACAACAAACTTCCAACTGTGGACCGATTGGATGGCCTTAACTAAGTAAATAATTATTTAAAATGCATGTGTAAATTATTATATAAATTTTAAAATTTATTCAATACAGGCTTAGAAAATAATTATTGTAATTTTTTTTGTTCTTAAAACTGCAGTCCCTTAATCTTTCAATAAGATTAACACTCATCTAATTAAAGTTGCGAATATTGTAACAGATTTAGTACAGAATTGTATTATAATACGGTATGGTATCGATACTGGTCAATACCGGGTGTCATTTCGGATAATTTTTTAAATTATGAAATAGTCCTTAAAATTTTTAAATTTTGTAAAATAATTCATTGTATATTGTA
>JAOTIZ010000203.1:40349389-40365030 GCA_027123425.1 Erythroxylum panamense
GTTTTTACTTTCCTAACTACTCAAAAAAACGAACCAAACATAATAATTTAAATTTTAGGAAAAAGATTACTTTCCTAAGCAACAATCCGGGTCAACCAAACGAGGCCTTAGGGAATTCACAAAAGTATGAGTGCTGCCGGAATCTATCCAAATCACCGAAAGTTGTCTGCGGTTGTTTTCTCGGGCGACGACATGAAGCAAGATTTGAGGTTCTTCTTCTTTCTCGGTTTCTGATTCCTCTTTGTCTCTTTGGATCGACTCTTCCACGCCATCTAACCAAAATAAACGTTTAACGTTAGTGTCCTTTGGTGCAAACTTCGTCACAATTGAAACATAGCCCCCTTGCACGACGGTCATCCACCTCAACACGAGTGAGGTCGTTCTTTGGTTTGAAGCTGGAGCAACACTACTGACGGCTTCTTTGGAAGGAGAATTTATATTCTTTCTTGGGCCTCTACGACGTTCATATAAACGGGCCAGGCTCATTGCTCCAAGTAGTTGCTGACTGTGGGTCTATGAAGCTCAGCCTCAACAATGATATATTCTCGCATTCCCTTGATAAAGATTTTGATTTCTTGTTCCAACACGAGGGTACCAGCTCGTGCCGCAAATTGCTCGGCTCTACACTGGTAATCTTTCATAGTTTGGCGAGCTTTGTTAAACAATTTAATGGATCGAATTATTTTGTCATACCTGTATCTACGATAATGTTATAAAAATTGATTCCTTCTCATCTTCCTTTCCTTAATCTGTTTCTTCAATGGTTCATATAACCTTTCTTAAGTTTCTAAAATTTATTGGTTCGTTTTAAAAGAGAAAAGGAAAGAGTCTTTAACCCATTCAAGATCCCGTTATTTAATACCTAATAATCATCATTTTGGGTTCTTTTCATAAGACTCAAACTATAAATCACATGGGCTATTAAATATTTTAATAATCTCCTACTTGGCCAATGTCACGACTTGGTGATTCAGCAATAAAATTTTAAGCGCACACAGTACTTGAAATCGATCAAGTCATCTTTAATTGATTAAGATAATGAGATCATGACGGTCATAAGTTATACAATATGATTCCTTTCATGTATCACGTAATCAACTCAATTTAACAAACTTTAAGTGGGTAATACTGTAATTGTTATCTCACAGAAACAATGAGTGTATACAACATAATTTAGATAACAAATAAGTGGGTAAAAACAAATGTAACAGTCATAGAATTTACAAGTGTCATGACAATTCGAGCAAGATAATGATATGTATATATACATGTCAGAATACTATGCTAACAATAACTTATCTATAAGGCCTATCCATTCAACACGATCAATAAATCTTTTAGGTGGTAAGCCTTTAGTTAATAGATTCGCTATTATGAGATTGATACCAATATGCTTAATTGACACTTTATGTTTTTGCAATTATTCTTTCATAGACAAATACTTCAAATTTATATGTTTTTGCATCATTTGAATATTTGTCATTTCTAGAGAAGAAAATGACTGAGGAATTATCACAATAAATTTTTAACGGTCTAGTAATACTGTCAATAATATCAAGACATAAGATAAAGTTTTGCAACCACAATCCATGAACTGTGGCCTCAAAGCACACCACAAATTCAACCATAGTGAAAGTAGCAATGACAGACTGCTTTCCACATTTCTATAAAACTGCTCCTCCAGCTAATAGGAACATATAACCGAATGTGGATTTTCGTAAGTCTACACAACCGGCATAGTCTGAATGCGAATAACCTATCACTTTGAGATGGGTTGATTTTCTATATGTGAGCATATAGTCCTTTGTGCCTTGTAAATATCTAAGAACTTTCTTTGCAGCTTTCTAGTGGTCTATTCCAGGATTGATTTGATATCGACCTAATATTCCGACAGCAAAATTGATATTTGGCCGAGTGCATGTATGAGTATACATTAAGCTCCCAACTACTGACGCATAAGAAATAGACTCTATTTTTTTACATTTCAAATCATTTTGTGATATTGCATTTGATTAAATTTGTCCCTTTCTGAATTGGAATTATCCTTGCAGAGTATTTTTTATTTGAAATCTTTCTAATATTTTTTTGATATAACCTTTCTGAGACAGTCATAACAATATGTAATCTATCACAAAATAATTCAATTTTTATCACATAGGATGCCTCACTTATATCTTTCATTTCGAAATTATTAGAGAGAAAAATATTTACATAATGTATTAAAACCATATTGTTAGCAGCAAGAAGGATATTATCAACATATAGGAGTAATATAATGAATTTACTCCCATTAACCTTCATATAAATACACCGATCAATAGTGTTCTCTACAAAACCGTAAGACGTAATGATATCATTAAACTTAAGATACTATTGTCGAGAAGCTTGCTTCAGTTTATATATTGATTTCTTTAATTTATACACTAATCGTTCATTTCCTGTGGTCACAAAACCTTCCGGTTGATCCATATAAACTTTTTCTTCTAGGTCACCATTTAGAAAAGCGGTCTTTACATCGATTTGGTGAAGCTGTAAATCATAATGAGTCACTAGGGCCATAACAATTCTTAAAGAGTCCTTTTTTGAAACTGAAGAAAAGGTTT
Source organism: Erythroxylum panamense (assembly GCA_027123425.1). Classification (NCBI taxonomy): domain Eukaryota; kingdom Viridiplantae; phylum Streptophyta; class Magnoliopsida; order Malpighiales; family Erythroxylaceae; genus Erythroxylum; species Erythroxylum panamense. Next base: position 40,351,993 of record JAOTIZ010000203.1, read on the forward strand.
CTTTATAGTCAATACCATCTTTTTGAGTGTAACTTTTGACAATAAGTCTGGCTCTATATCTTTTAATGTTGCCTTGTGAGTCAAGTTTGGTCTTAAAGACCCAATTATAACCCACTTGCTTTGCACCTTCTAGGAACTTAACTAATTCTTAGACATTGTTGTTATCCATTAATTTCAACTTTTCTTTCATAACATTGAACCATTTTTTACAATTGCTACATTATATGAATTGTTTGAACGAGATTAGATTCTGATCAATACTCAAATCGCATTCATGTTCAAGTGAGTAGATTTCATAGTCACTTGAAATAGCTGATCTTCTCTGCTTTACAGACCTTTGTAATGTTACTTCTTGTGGCATCACTTGATCATTTGTAACTTGAACATCATTAACTGGTTCTTCTTTAATATCTAAATTTGTGATATTAATTTGTTGTTTTGGTATATTGCGTATCTGTGATGCAACAAGAGGAATAACTACCAATGGGATCACATTTGATGTAATAGTTTCTACTCGACTTGGACTAGTTTCTACTTGACTTTCGTGTATATCCGCTTTTCGCAGTTCTCCACTCTCACTGATTAAACCATTCTCAATGAACTGAGCATTACCAGACTCAACTATTCTCGTACTATGATTAGGACAATAAAATCTATACTCCTTTGATTTCGGGATAGCCGATGAAATAATCACTAACAGTTCTTGCATCAAGCTTCTTTTCATGTGGATTATACAACCTTACTTCTGCCGGACAACCCCAAATGTGAAGGTGTCGTAAGCTAGGTTTCCTTCCTGTCCACAGTTCATAAGGTGTCTTAGGAACTGCCTTACTAGGAATCCTATTAAGCAAATATGCAGCAGTATGTAATGTATGCATCCACAATGATGAAGGTATAGTACTATAACTTAATATACTCCTAACCATATTCATAAGAGTACGATTCTGCCTTTCAGCTACACCATTTTGTTGTTGTATATCAGGCATTATGTATTGCGCACATATGGCTCGACTTGCAAGAAACTTTACAAATGGACCTGGACATTGTCCACTTTCATCAAAATTTTCATAATATTCACCATCTTTATCAAACCTCACTATCTTTACTTTTTTATATAACTGCCTTTCTATCTCATTAACGAATACCTCTAAGATGTCCACAGACTAAAACTTCTCGTGTAGTAGATAAATATAATCATATCGTGAGAAGTCATCAATAAAGGTAATAAAATATTTTTCTCTGCCTCAAGAAGGAACGTCGAAAGGACCACAGATATAAGTGTGTATTAATTCAAGTAATTCACTACTTTTTGTGATTGGATTCCTTGATATATGTTTGGTTTGCTTACCTTTAATGCAATTTACACATATATCTCAGTTAGCAAAATCCATTTAAGGTAAGATTTCATTTTTCACTAACCTCTATACCCTTTCCTTAGATATATGACCTAATCTTTTATGCCATAAAAAAACATACCATTCATTATGTGCACTACGTTTATTTCCTATAATATGGTCAACATGAAACGGAGATTCAGGAAAATTAACATCAAAATTGAAACGATATAAACAATCAATTAAAGTACCAGAACCATAATAGTACTTGTGTTTATATAAAGAAAATACACGATTTTCAATCTTAAAGTTAAAACCATCATCATCCTACTTTGCAACAGAAACTAAATTCCTAACACAGTTAGGAACATAAAGACAATTTTTTAGATCTAGGTGACACCCAGTGTCAAAGATCAATCTCTACGTCCTAACGCGCTTTATTTGTGCCTTCATTCTGTTTCCCATATACAAGAATTTTTCAGTTCTGTTTATGGTCTGGATTGAAAGGAATCTCTGTTTAACATGTGACACATGAGTAGTTGTATCAGAATCTAATCACCAGGTATTATTAGGCATTTCAATAAGATTTGATTCAAAACATACTGAGACATAGTATGTACCTTTCTTTTGGAACCAAGCCTTTCTTTTAAGGCACTCCTTTTTGAAGTGACCCGGCCTTGTGCAAAAATGGTACCTCTTTTCTTTATGGATTCGGCCCTCATTAACTTTGTTGAGAGCTTTGTCCTTATCTTTGTTTTTCTTTCCTAGTTTGTTCTTGCTGTCACTAACTTCTTGATGAAATGTGAAATAGACGGAGTGTTCCTTCATCTTTTTCAATCTCGCTCCCTTCTAAACCAACATGACCTTAATTTCTTGCAAGTTTTGTTTTTTCTTAATGGTGTTATAATTCACCTAGAACTGGACGAACTCAAGAGGAAGTGAGTTGATAATAAAGTGTATAAGGAAAGACTCACTTACATCCATACCCATGGATTTCAGCTTTGCAGCTAGACTTGACATATATGTTACATGATCATGAATATGTTGTGACCAATTAAATTTTTTAGTTGTTAGCTCACTTCCTAAAGTCCCTATTATGGACTTGTCAGCTATATCAGATTGGAGGTATTCTTTAAGTTTCAATATGAACTCATTTGCATTGTCTGTTTTAGGCATTGATGAGTTTACATTTTCTATGATCATCATTCGCATCAAATTCAAGCTCAGCTTGTTAGATCGTTCTCAAACCTCATAATAAGACTTATTAGCTCAGAACTAGTCTCAGTTATGGCTACGGGTCTTGCGCCTGAGACTATGGTTAAGTCCAAATCCATTATACCCAGTTAGAACTGGATTTGTTCGAATAAATCAACATAATTTAGATTATTGAACTTGATTAGCCCATTTCCTAAAGCAAACAAATTAGTAGATGTTGCAAGCACAACATATATCTCACATATTAATACTTTGAGTAAACCTAAATAGATTAAAACTAACTAATACACTTTAATTATGTATTAAATTATCTTTTGTGTGAAATTTAAATGCATAGATGTAACCTATTATGATGCAAATATAGTTCACTATAATAGATAATCAATCATATTCTGAACAACATGCATGTTATCTTTGGATATACAATCATATTAACCAAATATGTTGATAAAGTCTCTTTAATGCCACTAATTATAAGCAATGGTCCACCTTTGGGTGACCTCCTAGCATTATAATTAATTATCTCAATTGTTCAGTTCAATCTTTATGTCATTTTAGCATCATATAATAATGAACAATTGAAACATTCACAATTAAATGATTAATATTTTCAAGCTAGGCCACTTTGGTGACTAACAAGTTGTCCATGCAATAAACATTTAATTAGACAATTATCATACATGACAAAATTTAATTTAATTAGTTTGGTCACTTTGGTGACTAACAAACTATTATAAACTGCCATAATGTCATGTATTACACTCAACATATAATAGGAAAATTTAAGTCCAAGCATTGCATAATACAAATGGTCAAAGTATCAATTAAAACATAATATGACACAAAATTATATTATGCATAGCAAACATATGCGCAACTTTTATGCATATAAATCTAAATCAAATAATTGATTACTTCATTAATTAATTTGTATTATGAATTAATTAATGAATTATGAGTTATGACCCAAAATTAAAATACCTTAAGTAGGATCACTATTCAAACCCATAAAATTATTTTATAAAAAATAAAAAAATAAAAATGATATAAAGCTTATGCCTGTCGCTGGTCCATTGCACGTGCCTTATCTTCCTCGTTGAACACTGATTGCGTTTTGCACTTTTTAAATTCTTAAATCTTCTTTCTTTCATCATTCTTTTGCAATTTCTTTCCAGAATCTTTTCTTGGCTTGAGCCAACAATAACGTCATCCACCATTGTACATATTCGGTGGTTAACCAAAGAAACAAACCCATGGATTTTTCTCACTCTAAACCATCCCTCTATCGTTGTTATTTCTGTTTCCATTTCTGTGCTTCTTCCATGGCAGTACAATGAAGAAAGTAATGTCATTACAAAGATAGACAAACAACTGTACAGAAACAAACAAACAAAAAACCGAAACAAAACGTTGATAATGGCAGACAAGAAATAATGTAACACATGCATATGAAATTCGAAATAAAGCAAGAAACTTATGGGATATACAATATCATCACAAATGCAACAACCATGGTGGACGACAAATAACAATAATACAACACCCATGACTCTGATACCAATTGTTAGACAATTTGATGGATCGAATTATTTTGTCATATTTGTATCTGTAATAATGTTGTAAAAATTGATTCTCTCTCTTCTTCCTTTCTTTAATCTTTTTATTCAATGGTTCAGATAACCTTTCATAAGTTTTTAAAACGTATATATTCTTTCACCAGCCATTACGTTGGTTCATTTTAAAAGAGAGAGGGAAACATAGTCTTTAATCCATTTAAGATCCCGTTGTTTAATATCCAATAACTATCATCTTGAGTCCTTTTCACAAGACTCAAACTACCATTAAATATTGTGTCAAGCTTGTCCAATTGGTTGCCTTGAATGGTCGGTCTAAATCACAAATGACCCTGACATTTGAATTCCTCTCATGAAATCCCTAGGCGGTCCCGATCCAATTTGAGGAACTAAACTTACACATCAGAATGTAGATGATAGGAGGCGATTTTCACGTTTTCTTCTTATATACATTTTACAAGCATCTAATGTATGGAGTACTGATAAATGGATTCCAGATTTAGTGATGACTGGTTTAATTTAGCAGAACATGATTGTATGTGTGACCAGAAAGCAGGTCATTGAGTTCTGTTAGAAAGAATTGGTAATGGCTTGCGGGGTTATTTAGAGGAGCAACAAATGTATATTAGACAAGTTCCTAATATACCCTCTTGGAGTTGCAACCTCATGTACTTGGCTGTACAAAACCAACAGGACCCCATTGATCTGATGCCAGCACTGCTGTGAACCAGAAGGTACATCTGTTCTATGTATGTAAGTCCTCATTATTCGTAGGGTGTAGTGTATTTTTTATGCTCTGGACTCTTCTTTTTAGAACCAATGCCATCTGATCGGCATTTGCTTCATAGTAATAAGGTAGGTATATATCACCATGAATCTGGACCGCAATGATCTACAATACTTGTCAAACGGTTTTACATATATAATGCATTACATTTTTAACCACTAATTTTCTAACAAACCTCTTAGCAGTAAATAAACAGTGTGTTTCTGAACACACTACGTCAACAGGTAGAGTATAACCAGCATTCCTACAAGTGCAGTCATGAAATAAGATGCAAGGGACGCCTTGATGGTAGAGTTCACTGAAGCCGGTCCCCAGGAGAAACCACCCCAGTCATCACCTTCCTCTTTTCCACTATCCTTGTTTCCATTTTCCTCTGGTGAAGGTGCAGGATTTGGAGCCTCCTCATGATCTCCTCCTGCAGGGTGCACCATAACTCGTACCACCAGCTTTTGGCCTGCTTTGCAGTGACCAGGTTGCCCACTGATGAAGTAAAAGAACCCGTGTCGATCAAACCGGAAAGTTGTGTTCCCATCATCATATCTAGAAATTGGGTTTGAAATGATACAGTTCTCGTAATCTGTAGAGTTCACTACTAAAACGGAGTCCCTTCTGTACATGAAATCTGACACAGAAAACCAAGTTTTGTTAAGAAACAATCTTTTAAACAGTAGCAGATAAGGCATGAATGATTTGTGCAGCCACAGTCTTTGTTAATTGCTTGAAACCACTCAGCAGTTCAAGGTTTCTAATCAGGACCAGAAAAAGCATTAACATCTATGGATATACTAGAGTAGGCTGCTAACACAGAAAGAAAAAATTCCCAGAATTCGTACTACTTGCATAATTGCATGCCATCACCTGATAAATTGGGATGGCACTTCTCTAGTGGAAAAAAGAACTGCTAAATATCGACTTACAGAGTGAATCACCAACATGGAATCTACGTTTAGTGGCCCACTTATCATAGGTCTCGGTATCATTTCCAGTTGGTTTGATCCAACCAATCTTCCCACCAACTGGGAACTGATATGAAGACACAAAGGAGACAGCAAATATTGAGATCAGAACTACAGGAATCAAAGCAAGGTTGTGAACGTGTCTGATAATTGAAGATGAAGCCATTTGGGCACTCCCTAAGTGAACTTTGTTCCAAGACTACAGGAAGAAAGCCAAACTTGAGAAGGAAAATGAATTTAACGGGCACTGAGTACGAAGAAATTAGCGAAAGACATTGGCAGTTAAGTCAGTTACTTTCTCATGTGGGGCTTATTGGCCTTTTGATCGATAGTGCGGTTCATGGCCAGGTAGTTAAGCGTACATACCGGAACACGTTCTTCACGTTTTACTCATGAACTGTCCTGTTCATGTTTCTTGGTAAATTAAGAGACAACATATGACATGACACTTGTAAGAAAATCAATTCAACTAGATAAGACTATTTTTTTCTTTCGTAGATTATATTGCGTGGTCTCAAGCTAACTGTTGCTTTCGTAAATGTGGACATCAAACAGCCTATCCAAGGAATAAATGAGGGTGATTCGCTCGATCAACTTGAATATTGAGATTGTATACATCACCAAATCATTTTATCTTACAGGTTAAAGAATATGTATGATAACATACATAGTTTAGAATAGTCGTGTATAGAAGTGGGTATGGACTTGTTTAGTTAAATTTCAGCCTAAAGTTTTTTAAAACATTTACTTCCATACTTAATTCAGGGTCTTATTTCAAACATAAATTTGATTCATTATAAAAATTTTAAATTTAAATCTAGTTTATGAGCTCGTATTTTTAAAAGATTTTAATATTATACAAAATATAAATCATTTATTAAAATAAAAATTTATTAACTTATTTAAAAACAAAAATATAATCCCTTACAATAATGTATACAAATTATCAATTACAATTCATAGCAAAATTAAATTGGACAGACAATGATAACAACTCATAATTTTGATAAGATTTAATAATATAATGTAACATAAATATTATTAAAATAAAATAAATATTGTACAAATATTGTAAGTTAAAGGAAAATTCGACATTTTAATCCATAATTTTAGAGAAATTTTTAGAATTAATTCGAACTCTATTTCTAGCATTTCAATATATGAACTCTCAATTTATATTAAATAAAGCCCCATATAGGAGCAATGAATTTTTTTTACAATTTCTCTATCTAATCTCTTTAAATTAAATAACTTGAAAATGTAAATAAAAATAAAAGGTTGAAACGTAACTGATTAAAATTTTTGCATAATTTTTCTTTTAGTACTATCAATCACATGTTGTCCATATGTTCTATTTCTAATAGTATCCACAAAGCACAGAAAAAGAATTTAAGATTTAAAAGGAAAAGGCAGGAGTGCTAACTCTCTTGTATCTTTTTTCTATTTATAAAAAAAGGAACTAGGGTTTCTTTCTTATTAAAAATAAATTTTCTATTTATAATTAAAGTCTAACTCTAATTAAAATTATAATTATAATTTCAATTAAATTTTAATGAAATCAAATATCTTATATTTAATTCATAAAATTTTTTAAACTTTATAATTAAGTCCAACTTAATTTAAATTGAAAATTTCTCTTTCTAACTGCTTTTTATGTGTGATAGAAATGATTATAATTATAATCATAATTGTAATTCATAATTAGAACTAGATAAATTAAAACTTCTTTTAATTTATCTTTAGTTATCTAATTAAATAATTTATAATCATATATTAATATTGAAGTCTAGCAATATGTTATGACTACTCAAATATTAAGAATGTCAAAGTGATTGGACTCAACCTGTCCATATATGGTTATATTGTATAATTTAATATTTTTTATCATCTAATGTTCTAATTGAATATAGAGTATGGATTTAGTTTTTGCTATATTAAATCAAATCATATTCATTCTTACTAATTAGTAATTGATTTATAATTGATATTTGAAACTACTCTTTTAAGTCTCAATTTACTTTGGCTAAAGAATTCTTTATATTACTATTAATTAAGGACAACACAACATTCTCTCTAATTACTATAGAGTAACCAATGATTTATTGACTTATCTATCTCTATATGGTTCATACTATATCCAAATACTACCAACTAAGCTATCTTAAATAGATTAGGTCATAAGTAGCATCAAAATATAATAATTTCTACATAAGATGCTTTTGTAATCTCAAGTCTAAGTATTCATTATACAATCATTATAGTGAGAAAGTCCATAGAAACATAAGTAATATTCCATTTGAGATCCTCATACTAGGGTCAATTTAGTGAACTTATTCTCTAATAAGTGCTTATATATTTTATAATTTAATTATGAGATTAATTACTTTTTTCATAATAAAGAAAAATAAAGTGTGCTAATTTTACCATTTCATCAATTTCCTATGTTGATGAAACTAAAATTAGGAATAGTTAGGAATAATGCTTAAATATAAACTGAATCTCATAATTATGATCTCATCATAATTTTAATAATACATTAATTATTTCAAAAGTTTTACCTTTAGTATTAAAATATCAAATATAATTAACAAAATAAATAAAGATAAATAGTGTCTCTAATTAATTATGTCACAAAATCTACAACCAACCAATTGGTTATAGGGTATACACTAATAATCTTCCACTTGCACTAAAACCATCTGTTTATATAATAACTATACTACTGTTGGGACAATGGTTTAGTAAGAGAATTCTACATTCTCTATAGTAGGCACTTGCTAAAATCATATTACTCTCATCTTAATTATTAGTATAACTAAGAGAGATTGTCTAAGTATGTATTTGGACCTTTGATGAAACCTTAACTATTTGTGTATGCATAATGACTCTGATGTTTTATAGTACATTATTATTTTAATAATGCAAAGAACTATATCAAGTTTATTAAAGAACATATTGATTCAAACAATTATATCCACTAAATGAAAAATGTATTTTGGCTTGATTAATAATTAATGCTCTGTTGGAACCTTTCCAATCTCAAAATAATATTGTTCTAAGTAAAATATTCTTTAACCAAGATTTACTTGTAAAGTTAATATCTATATAATCTTAAACTCAATAACTCATTAAAGTAATAGGAAAGTAAGTATGTTAAGTACAAAATTCTATAGATTCCTAATATCATGTACATCACAATTTGTTGCTTACAATATTCTCTTTTGATACTCTTTACTAGTTTTTTAGGATATACTCCATGTAGTTTTGATTAAGTAGCATTATCTCGGTGTTGTAACTTATAACTCAAATAATGTGATAGATTATTTAAGTTAATATGATTTATAAATTACCTTTTATGTGGCCCAGACATGATTAAAAAATGGGTAAGGTAATAACATTATAGACTAACTTTTGCATTTAAAAGTTTTTTGTTTTCTTTTGAACAATTGCTTTTATATTACCTTACAATGTCTTTTTGCTCAAAAAGAGTGTTTTGAAATAAAAAAGTTGTTAAAGAAATTGATTCACATTGATGGGTAAAGGAGTGATTGTATAGTTCTGAAATGACCGATACAACACTAAATTACTATTTCTAGTTCACTTTTAGTTGCAGTTGTCAATATTTGAAATTTGACAACATCAATAATATGTTTCGTTTTACATCATAAGATTTGGTAACCATAACAACAGTTATCATAATATGCAATTGCGTAATCTTCTTACATTAAAGTAATTACTTGGAAGCCTAAAAAGTTTTGCTAATTCTAACCCTTTTGTAAAAGTTATCTTTTAGTGGATAACAAATATCATTTGCTAATGTAAATGTATCACTTAGATTATGATAGATATACGTATTACACAGACAAGAATAACTTGTTTCTTTCTTACCATTATATCTGTCTATATTATCTATTTTCACTTAACACGGAACATCTTTATAAAATGCTCTTCCAAGTTATTATTGTTAGTTTATACCCTACAACCAATTAATTGGTTGTAGATTTTGTGACATAATTAATTAAAGACATTAGTTTTAGTTATGTATTTTTTAATTATATTTGATATTTTAATACTAAAGATAAAATTATTGAAATTATTATTTTGCAATTGAAATTGTGAGAAATTATAATTATAAGTTTTGATTGTCATTTAAGTATTGTTCCTAAATTTTTCCTAGTTATAGTTTCATCAAGACAAGATATTGATGAAATAATAAAACTAGTATACATTATGTTTCTTTCTCATGAAAAAAATATTGATCTCATAAAATAAAGGATAAAAATACTTAAACAAATGCGTGTTGACTCCATTATAAGGATCCCAATGTCTTTATGGATTTCCTCATTATAATGATTGTATAATTGATCTTTAGACTTGAGATTACTAAAGTATCTCATGTACGAATTACTATGCTTTGATGTCACTTATGAACTATTATATTTAGGGTATCTTAGTCGGTAGTACGTAGATATAGTATGAATCATATGGAAATAGTTGAGTAATTCAATAAAGGACTCGTCACTCTACAGTAAATAGAGAGAATGTTTTGTTATTCTTTATTAGTAGTAATTTAAGGAATTCCTTGCTTATAGTAAATTGAGATTTAAAAATGTATTTTCAAATATCAATTATAAAACAATTATTAATAGTAGAAACAAACGTGATTGGATTTAATAAAGTGGACATTAAATCCATATTCAATGTCTATTTTGAACATTTAATGATGAAATGAATAAATTATACATCCTAACCATACATGAAGAGGTTGAGTCAACCCACTTTAACATTAGTAATATTTGGGCATCAATCTTAATTTATGATTATAAATTGTTTGATTGAAGAATTAAATATAAATTAAAAAAAGTTTTAATTTATCTAATTCTAATTCTAATTTTGAATTATAATTATAATTTATAATCATTACCAGTATATTAGAAACCTATTATGTCATATATAAAATAACTGTTAAAAAGAGATATATATATATATATATAATTTAAATTAACTTGAACTTAATTATAAAGTTTGATAAACTTCAAAAATCAATAATGAGATATTTGCCATTATAATTAGAGTTAGACTTTAACTATAATTACAAAATTTAATTTTAATAAGAAAAAATTGTAGTGTTTTTTTAGAGATAAGAAATAGGCATAAGAGGCTTAGCACTCTTGTCTTTCCCTTTTAAGTGTTGAGTACTTTTTCTCTAGCTTTGTGAATACCATTAGAGCATGAATATGTGAAAAACTTGTAGTTGACAAATCAAGAAGAAAAATATGTAGGAATCCAAATTAAATATGTTTCAACCATTTTATTTATGATTCGTATTTTTTAAGTTATTCAATTTAAAAGATTTGATCGAGAAACTGTAAAAATTATTTTTCACTGTGTTTGTGATTGGATCATGGTTAGTTTCATAACAATGATATCATAGCCTTTTTCAATTATTTAACTTGATTAAAGTTACTTGATTGTTATTGATTTGATAAAAGTAAGGCTTAAGATTTAATTAATTAAAGGAATTTCCTAATAGAGATTATGACATTATTTGATTAGGGTTTTTGTTTCATTCAATTTACCTTGTTTTATTATTTTCTAAAAAGCTTGCATGCCTCATTTTTATTTTATATTTTTGGAAATTGGCTATGCCTTCTAAATGTATTTGTAAATAAGGTTTTGGTTTTGTGTGTATATGTTGAAACATATACACACCTCTGTTTATATAAATTTTCTTCAAATTAGGTTCTAAAAGAATCCCAATCGCATTATTTGGTATGATAATTAGTCCTCATTGAGACTATTATCTGATCAGGGCACGATAGGCTTGAGGAGGGTAACAGGTGATAACATTAAAGTGAAGGAACCCCTGATTATGTAAAACCAAATTATATCTAATTTCCACATAAGCAACAAAATTACTCATTGAATTACCACCTCTTCTAGAAGACTAAATAACATGGAGGCATCACCAATCAGGAATATTCTCTAATCATACATGTAGGGACTTATTAAGAGAACAATCACCTAAGGTTGCATAGTACAATTTGGTGTTGTATGAACATGCATGTACTAGAGCCTCCATGATCTTGTAGTTCCTAATTAGGGGTAAACTCAACACCAAAGATAGGTTGAGATGATATAGGAATATTATGGAATCATGTGTCCTCTGTGAAATAGAACCTAAAACAGTGGACCATATTTTCTTTGAATGAAATTATGTAGGAACTGTGAAGAACAGAGTAAAAAATATAGGGCTTGATACATACTAAAGACTCTTGTATATTTATATAGAAGTAATTACATAGGGAAACAATCTTAGGAATAAATAGGAAATCACACATTCAAGTGGGAGATCATACTCTCCTTAATATAGATATTTTCTATTATCCTAATATAGGTATGCCCTAACACTCCCCCTTATGTTGGAGTATACATATCATAAGCCCTGAGCTTGTTACATATAGGTTTCAACTAAGACCACCTTAATGCTTTAGTGAGTAAGTCAGAAAGTTGATCTTCTGACTTGACATATGGTGTCTCAATCAATCCTTCTTGAAACTTTTTACGAACAAAGTGCCAATGCACTTCAATATGTTTAGTTCTCTCATGAAAGATTGGATTTGAGGCAATATGAATGGTTGTTTGATTATCACACATCAATTTCATTAGAGTGGGGTGCTTAAAACCAAGTTTCCTAAAAAGATGCTTCAACCAAATCAACTCACATGAGTATACGCCATAGCCTTGTACTCATAATCAACACTAGAATGTGTAATAACTAATTGCTTTTTACTTTTCCATGACATCAGGTTTTCACCCAAAAATACACAGTAGCCTAAAGTAGATCGTCAGTTATAAGAGCCTGCCTAGTTTGCATCTGTATACCCTTGAATCTGAATGTGTCCATGATTCTGGTAAAGAAGACCTTACATTGGAGAGCTTTCAAATATCTCAAAATTCTAATAACTGTATCCTAATAAATAGTTTGCAGAGATACCATAAACTGACTCACTACATTTGTAGCAAACGAAATATCTAGACAAGTAATAATCAAATAATTCAGTTTACCAACAATTCTTCGATACTTACCTAGATTGTAACATCCCGTTACCGATGTGATGGACATATCGGTAATTTGGATGGATTGAGCAGTGAGTGCATTCATAATTGAA
>JAOTIZ010000203.1:40377876-40389801 GCA_027123425.1 Erythroxylum panamense
GTATATATAATGAATTAGTGGAGATTATATTATTTTCAAGCATAAGGTAAGTTCAATTTTATAGAAAATGATGGATTTACCTTACCAAATTTCAAACACTTGTATGAATGAGTGATAACTTATGAAAAAAAATGTCAAATTAAAGTATTTGAACTTGATGAAGGAGGTAGAATATTGTTTGCATTATTTTGTTTGAATAGTGATGCGTTTAAAAAGTATTATATGTTTTAAGTTTATCTTGTCTTATTACCTATGAATTTGACTAATGAATATAAGCTAATATTTGTGAATATCAGTTAGCAAACCCTCAGGAGAATATACCTCCTCCACTAAGGACACCTAAGGGTATAAAGGCTTATGTCATATGTTAAATGTCACCATACATCTTCAAAAGGGGAATTGTTTCTTGTTTAGTTAGGTTAGTTTACTTTGCTAGGGTTACTTATTGTCAATTAGTTGAGGATAATCAATATTTTACATGTTATTAGGGAATTAGTTTTATTTAGTACTTTTATGACATTTTATATAGATCATATAATTTTTTTCTATGTTTAGTTCATTTTCTTGTATGTGATTATTTTAATGAGAAATTTTAGTTTGAGTGCAACTCTTTATCTGATTGAGGTGAGTTATTGGGAAGCTATCTTGATGGACAACAACTTTATAGAAGACATCAGAGATCAATCCAAGTTTGCAAGCACCAAAATTGGAGAAGTTTATGCAAGATGGTAAATAAGATCTGAACACACTAAAGAGATCAGCGCGTGTATGTTGCAAGGTTCAAATTGCTAAGAAATAATACAAAATTAATACAAGAGTCGTTTAATGATTAGTGTCAGACTCGTCATGCTTTTATGCAGAAAGTTATAAAATAAAATCATCACCGATTACAACTTTGTGTCAACTGCTAGTTACACACTAATTTAAGAAAATAAAAGTTCCATAACAAAATAGGTATAGGTTTAAAAGTTGGGATGACAATGAATCTTGTAGCAAAAATTATAAGGATGCACAAACTCACAATTTCAAGTAATCTAGGACTCTATTTTGTAATCATAACTATAAATACTTTTACCAAGTTTTACTTAGGGGACTTTTGTCAGGTGTGTGATGACCACCTTATGATTTAGTATAGTTTTATTTAATCTTAGCATCAATGCAAGAATTTAGGAGCAAAATCGAAGTAGATCATGACAATTCTTCTATTTCTTTCTTCTATTCTTTTTCTTATATTAAGAATTATTTTTTATTTTATTTTTAATATATATAGTAGCTAAAACCTTAGTTACAGTTAAGGATGTAGCTTGTGATATTTTTTTGATTACTAATACATGATAAGTTATCATTCGGCTTAATTATTCTCTTTATTATTAATTTTTAAGTTTATAGCTAGCCATCAAAGATTCAATCTTATAAATTGTATAGAAGACTGGAAGGTGAAGCTTGATCCATGCACTAAGAGAATAAACATCGATAACTAAATAGATTAACTATGTTTGATATATTTAATTAGGTTGAATTATGCATTAGAATGTGATCATTATGTAGTTAAATATACCTATATGCTTTAAGAGAGGCATATATACACATAATAATAAATCTTGTATGATAATATAAATTCCACATAAGTAAACCTCGAACTCCTAACATTTATATTATTGATTTCTTTTCACTATTTTAAATATCTTGGTTTCATTAGTTTATTAATTTGATTGTTTCATAAATTCTTGTTTTTATTTAGTTTAACATTTTCACTATGATTAATAAGCATGGTAGTATAATCCTTATTAGGTCGATAGTCTGAATACTTTAGGCTTTATAACTTACTACAATTAACTATGTGTACTTGTAAATAGATTTTAATCGAAGTGTGGGTTCCTTCGTCTACCTCATAATAATTTCTTAGAGCCTGAGAAATAGCACCTATTGGGTCATCTTGACCTTCATTGTAAAGCTATAGTGATTTATATTTTATTCCTTCTTTATTGTGATTACTAGAGATGAAAGAGGACTCAAAATGAGGAGTATCTTATTTGTAAACTAGTTGGCTAGAGGAGAAGAAGACTATATTGAATAGTAAGAAAGCTCCATTGAAAACAAAGAAAGAAAGACTAATGACCAAAATTTTTTATTTTGGCAACCAATTGTCGAAAAAGCTGAAAATGAGAAATTTCTATTTCTATAATCTTATTACATATTTTTATTTTTAATATAAAAATAAAAATAAAATGGAATCAAACAGATTTTAGTGTCTTTTTGCTTTTTTAAAAATTTGTAATAAAAATTGCAAAAATAAATAGAGCCAAATACTCTCTTTATTTATTAAAAACCATTTAAAACATACAAATAAAGGAAGGAACAGTCTACTATAATGACATTTCTTAATAATGAGTGATCAATCTTGACAACTCTCTCTTACCATTAATTACCTGATAACAACCATTAATAGAGACGCAGATCCTCTGTTCTGAATTCTACGTGTCATCCTGTGTCAAACTTCTCTCATCCACATATTTCATAATAAATAAATAAGATAGTGTAAAATATAAGGATGAGAGAAGTTGGCATTGAGTAGGTACAGGCAATTTGGAATAGACGATCTCAAGCCATGAATAGCGTTGCCCTATCACAAATTGATTATAGAAGACATAACTTTCAAGCTTTAATTAAGATTATAACTTACTCTTGGTTTTTATGACTCCAATCTTCATTATAAACATAATTTCTTTCCCAACACCTGACTATGGTGGGAAAGGTTTGACATTAAAAATATGAACTTATTTTTAACTATAAGTTTAGTCTAACCTAAAATTAAATTAATAATATTTAGCAATTAATTTAAGTTGGATTTAAGCATTAATTAAATCCTGGGGTCAATAATAGTCACAAACAAAGGTAACAAAAATTATAAGGAAAAAGTATAATTTATAAAATATCTAAATTAGCCTTTATTGTTATATATTGTACCAATTTATCCCATGAAATTTAAAAAAATAAATAATTTGCCCTAAATAAGAGTGACTCCCTTAGCTTTTAATTATTTTGGATGTGAAGTCCTATTGGATGGAGGATTGGAGGTACTTATTTAGGGACATGTGGGGTTCCAAATCAACTAATGTATGTACCAATTTAGTATTTAATGTGTCATTTATTATTTAATTTTATTTTTAAGATTTGACTTTTTCAAATAAAAATATTGCTAATAATCTGATAAAACCCAAAAATACCGATCACTCACACTTCAGAAACCCTTAACCCAACACTGGTCTTCGTCTTTCTCCCCCAAACTCAGCCAGTTCAAAAGAAGCAAACAGTCATATATATGATTATGATTGCCTCTTGTTCCTAAATCAAGTCTAGATCCACTAACGTCGCCTCTGCCACTCCTTTCATCTTCCTCAACAGGGATATATTCAAAGAGAGAACTTCGCTAATTAAACTTGGATTGGAGAACTTTTGGGTATCGAAGAAGGCTCTGATGGAGGAGTAGGCCTCTCATACTACGTAACATGAGTCTCCGAATCACAGAAATAATATTATTAAAGAGAAGCCTTCAAATAGTTGAGAAATCAATGAAGCGAATGAAGCTAACCTAAACCTAACGCCAGAAAACAAAATGGAGAGCATGCAGAAACAAAACACAAGATAGAGAAACAATGAGCGAGAGCAAGTCCAAATATGAAAAATCGAAACTTGAAGAAGGGAGGGCCCAGAAACGCATAGAAGGAAGGAGAAAGATGTTTATAGGAAAAGGAAAAGTAGCTGTGTTTGTAACATGGAGATTATCCTCTTGCTTTTACCAATTTAACTAATGAGTTATTTCCATCATGTCTTTGATCCATCTCGATCGAAGACTCTCCACTTGGAATTTTGTGGAACGCACGAGCTGAGCAATCCATGTACAATGGTCAGACAGAGATCCACATGCTAGCTGCTACTATTGCCAATAGTGTAATATGTACCTTTGGCCAACATATTTACCATAATTAACACAGTCGATGTCAATCTTTAAGGAAATATGGAATAGCCCTGGTAAATATGGAAACTGAATCGCTTTTGACTGTGATAAGAATCTCTACTTACGAGGAGAAAGCCAAGAACTGAGTAATACATTATGCGATTTCGATTATGACAAGTGAAAGTGAAACTCTTGGTCACCTCCATTAAGCGGTCATCTTGCAGGCGTTACTGGCATCCACCAGTCACCAACTCCCTATAAATAGCCACACATATTTCGACCATTGTCAAGAGTTCTTAGCTTAGACGTCAGCTCCTCCTCTCCTCTCCTCTCTCTCTTTTAGTTCTTCACTCATATATATATATATAAATTCTTTTCATGTTCTTATGTTTTAATTAGCTTTTTCCTTGTGCGTCAGTTGTTATTCTTTGGAAAACCTAGTTTTCTTGGAAAGTTCATCCTGAGAAAAATATACGAGAAAGCAATCTTTTTTTCACAAAAGCATGTCTCTTTTTAAATCTATGGCACCTTATCCGAAAACCCTTTTATTAGTTTTGTTGTCACCGTTATAAGTCATTAATCCATTTTCTTTTCCATCAAACCTACTTTTCAGAGATGTAGGAAACAAGGGTTTCAGGAAAAGTCAAATCTTTCACAGATCTATGCGTCTTAATATTGGTAAGTACATATAGTAGTTTAGTTTCTTGAACCAAATGATTCCTTAATGCAGATTCCAATTTCAAAGTAGGAAATAGGATTGATGGAAAGAGTTTGATGTTTTCTTTTCTTTTTTGTCCATATAAAAGGGTTATCTAGCTACATAAATTATATTGGTTACGAGCAATTCATGGAGGAAGAGAAATGATAATAACATAGTAAAATAGTTTCTATAACATGTAAGATCGTTTAGATAAATTAGGAGTAATTTTATTGAACAGAATATACAATCACTAACCTTAAGTACTGAATCTAATATGTTTTTGGGCGACATACAGCAGCAGGTTGGTCGATGTGATTTATCAAACATATGGTGCAATTTGACGAGATGGATGGAGCATTACATATGCTGTTGACAGAAGAGAGGGAGCACAATCCGCCATTAGCTAAAGAGAGCTTTGCTTTTGTTGGAACTGTGCTTTCTCTTCTTCTGTCACCATCTCAATCTCTCGTGATCCTCATGGAGTGGCCAGCAATGTGATTGGAAAACCATCAATCTTCCTATTTCTCAACAGGAAAGTATTCTTTGTTGCTATGATCTTCATTCATACTTGCTAGCTAAAAGGAATATTCAAAGAGCATTTACAATGTGACATAACTAAACGTACTAATTTTATCTTTTAGATATGGCAAACACTATGGACATTAGGGTGTCCCATCTGGGTCCTTTTGGTATATTTAGATCTTCTTAACACAATCAATTGTCAATAATTTCAAATATTAATTAAGTTTTGAATGTACAATACAAGGAGTTATACGCAATCATAGATTTCAACTTTCTTTATCTAAGGGCTAAACCAAGTAGTTCAAAATCACCAAATCATGTCAACTTGAGCTCATGGATATTACATGATATTGTGAACTTTAAACCCTCTCCACCCCCAAGAAAACCATTTAACAGAAGCCCTTGTCTTCCGCATAATTGATAGTGTAAGTCATCAAGGGAATGTTAATAGGAGACTTGTAATGTTTAATTTTTATTTGTACATCATAGCTATAAACCTTAGGTAATTGTGAAGAAAAAGCTTTAAGTAATGAACTAATTTCAGAATCTGATGATCATGAAGAACCTGAATTGTTGCCAATACGAGGAAAGTACA
This sequence comes from Erythroxylum panamense, assembly GCA_027123425.1. NCBI lineage: Eukaryota > Viridiplantae > Streptophyta > Magnoliopsida > Malpighiales > Erythroxylaceae > Erythroxylum > Erythroxylum panamense. The sequence goes on from JAOTIZ010000203.1 coordinate 40,383,652, forward strand.
GAGGGAAGCATGGGAAGAATTCAGTCCAAACTGAGGTGGAGAGCGACTTGAGAGCCAACTTGAAAAGCGAGAAGCTCCACATATAGTTCAAGTCTAGCAGTACTGGAGGACCAACTAGCTTTAAAGAGAAAGGTGACCGTGCAGGCTACTTTAGAGGAATTAGAAAGTGACATCAAAATATACATTATAAAACGTAACGTAAGGGTCAAAACTGGTCCTGTGGTTCCTTTCACCTTACCATTTTAGACCTACCACTGCCTTGCTTACATGCCAAAAGAAAGCAAGTATACTATATACAGCAGAGAAGTGAATGATGAAGAATGAAAAGTGAAGACAATGATGACAAGGAGTGAACGTTATCAATTTTCGGACATAAATGCACCAAAAAAAAATGATGAGAATGAAGAGAAGTAAGGGTTTAAAAGAATAAATTGAACATGTCAAGAAAAAAAAATTTGGAGCTTCCATATTCTAAGGAATCCTAAGAGAGGGAGAAAAGAAAAAAAGATGAAGGGAGTCTCAGAAACTGATGTTTTCCATAAAACTTCTCTCCTAGTAGGGTTAGTTATACCCATTGGTCTGTCGAAAATACAATATAACCATATCCTGATTTTGTGATCCCATCTTTTTCTGCTGCTTTGTGCTCTCTTATGTTTATATGCTGTTGTTTTTATCATATTTGAAGAACGAAACCAACAAGATAACCACATAGCTCATACCTTATACATGATGTATATATCTTTGTTTCTACTGTTTCCAGATTAAAGTCAGTCAGCCACCCTAAATATATGTTTTTTTTAAACAGAAATCATGTACTGATCATGATTGTAGCCTCGAGAAGGTTTAATTTCACTCTCGTTCTGTATGCTAAATGTCATCTTGACATTTCTTTTTGCGTATCCATTTGCATGCATACAAGTGAGAGATCAAAGATTCTGTTTTACTGGAAACAAAAATAACTGGTAACTTATGCATGCAGGAGATGTGATGTGGGAGCAACATTTCATCTAAGAACGAAAGAAATGTCTTGGGATAGATGAAGAAAGTGTGAGGTTTACAGAAATGTCGGAGAGCAACCTATAGAACCACTTAGGGATGTCAACATGAGATTCTTCAATTTACTGTATGACTCCCTATAAGTTAAGAATTAAACTATATGTAAAATGCCATGACAATGTAATATATATATCAACTGTAGGACTAGAAACAAGTCACAGTGCAGATGTGTTTCATACGGCGACACTGCTAGGCCCTTGACATTCCTTAAATTGACAATGAGCTGACGGCTAGAAAAATAAAGTTAAATAAGAAGTCTCACAATCAACGCTAGGAGACTGTTAAAGGTCCTATCTTTGATGAGCTAGGAAAGAACACGTGTAAAGAGATGAACAAAGAAACCATAAGCTGGGTTACTGGATCAATTAAGAATGCAAAAAGCTTTATGATAGATTTGATTGATCAGATAGTTAGGTTTTGATATATACGTTTCTTTGATAAAGAGACATTGTAAATGCTTTGTGGAATCTTAAAAGTGCAAAGTCCCCACCAACTAGTCTTCGCCCTTTTGCTAGTTTCTGTTTGGATGGCAAATGGATAACGACACCCTTCAATTGATAATGGAGATATCTTCAGATCTCCAATCAAGTAGCTTGCAGGTTTAAGATTCAATTCTTCGTTGAAGCAATCAGGCAGCTCGAATGGCCTGGGAAGGCTCATCATATTTCTGCTCAGCACATCCTCCTCCACTAAAATCTCCACCACACCTCACGATAACTATGTCCTTCTCTGATATTTTATGAACCCTACTGTTGTACTCTAATCTTATTCTGCTTCTTTTCGCTTGCTTCATTTACGGGAAAAACAGCAGGAAATTTATATGAAAAGGGAAAAGATGGAGGGATACATATCTTTGCATCTGCTTGACTCTTGGGGGGTTTTGTTTGCAAAAGCTAAACGAGCAGAGACAGGTACGGCAAAATCTCGTAAATCCCCAAAAACATTCTTGAAATAGAAGATTCTTGTATACCAAAAGAGAGATATTCTATTCTTCCCTATGCACGAACTAGTTCAGAGAGACATTCTAGTCTTCACTATGCACAAACTAGTTCAGTTCTCTGCTTTCAGGACTAAAAGTTTGATGCAAGTATACATAATTTTGTTGGTTCACGCCCACCAATGAATCATAAGTTCTAAGTGCAGCAATTTCAAAAGACACTTGATCTCGAAATAGATACTGTAGAAAACTACTTTATTCAGCTGCATGAACCAAATGCGCAAGAAGGTATAACAAGGAACAAATTAATTTGATTTTGGCAGTACAAATTCTTAGTGTTAAAGAAACACTCCTATTCAGCATACAAACAAGCATCCCCTAGTTCAATTGAATAGTTTTGAACTAGAGGCAAGTGAACTCCCTACAGTCTCTAGTCACTGCAAATCAAAATTTGCAGCACTAAAACAAAGGTAAAAAAAAAAAATTGTAAGAATGAAACAATCAACGGGAATGAGTAGTAAATCAATCCGGTGAACTCATTCACTGGAACTATTTGGCTCTATTCACTACTCACAATCAGAGACAATATCTTCAAGATTCAAAGACATGCCACAAGAGAAGGTGAGGCTTGGCTTCTCCTTGGGCACCGCCATGGGCTCAGCCTCACCACTAAGGATTTGAAGGACTCTTCTCATGGTAGGTCTCTCTGTGCTATCTGGGTTAGCACAACTCAACCCAATAAGCAGTAGCATCCTCATTTCTGCTTCATCAAACCCTCCATTCAATCTTTTGTCAGCAGCTTCAATGATATGCCCCTCGCCATATAATTCCCAAACCCAGTCGACCAAATTTACCATTTTCTGACTATTTGGTTCCCTCTCAATTGGCCTCCTACCACAAGCCAATTCAAGCATCACCACGCCGTAGCTAAAAACATCAGTTTTCACTGTAGCTTTCCCAATATGAAGATACTCAGGAGCTAAGTATCCCATTGTTCCTGCAGTAAGTGTTGAGACAGGACTCTTATCATGATCCATTAGCCTCGCCAATCCAAAATCGCCAAGCCTCGCATTGAAGTTACCATCTAGCATAATATTGCTGGTCTTTATGTCTCTATGGATGACCTGCTGTTCACATTCTTGATGCAGATATGTTAATGCAGAGGCCAAACCTAGAGCAATATTTTTCCTATGATACCATGTCAAAAATATTCCATGCTGAGATTCTTGATATAGAATCGTATCAAGACTCCCATAGGGCATAAACTCATAAACAAGTAGCAGTTCACCTTTCTCAACACACCAACCTTGAAACTGAACCAAATTCTTGTGCCTCAGACAAGCTATAATCGACAATTCAGCTAGGAATTCAGTTTTACCTTCATGTGAATGTTTTGATCTTTTCACTGCAACAACTGTCCCTGAAGAGTTAAAGAAGGCTTTGTAGACATACCCAAATCCGCCCTTGCCTATGATTCTGCTAGGGTGAAACCCTCTAGTGGCTAAACTCAGCTCTTTGTAAGTAAATTCCCTCGGCCCTGCCACTAACTCTGCTTTTAAGTTCTTCATTACTTTGGTACTCCTCCATTTGTTGACAGAAATATAACCAAAAACCACCAGGAACATGCAAAAGAATGCTGGGCCTGCAATGCCAAGACCCAAACCAAGGCTCTTGTGATGCTTATTGGTGGACTTGGACGTTTGAATAACGGGTGTTGTCACTGTGACTGAGCTATCAGACACGTTATGAGGATGCGAGTTTGGCCTTACTGGAACGAATCCAAAAGTTTGAAAGCTCCAGTTCTGAATATAGTGAAGTTCTGTGCTCCCTTCTGTAGAACCTGAAAAACCAGCGTACATGGTCTCTTTAAGAGAAACAGAGAGATCTATATTCACAGTTAACAGTGGCTTTTCTGGTTTGGAGCTTGAATAACTCGTGAAAACTTTCAAGACCTTTAATTCATTCTTGTAATCAATCCAAGCCGTGATCGGTTTCCCACTCTTCAAATCGATATCTTGCAACATGGGATCAGCAGTCTTAATTGAATTAAGACTATCAATGTCTAGACCAACATGATGATCATTTGGGTCATTGAAATGCGCATCAAGCCTGGTATCAAATTCTATAGCTACAAACTTGTTCTTGGTCAACAAAGAAGAGTTAACAAGGCCCAAGTACCCTCCTGGACTACCGAGAGTTTCATTATCTTGAGAGAGGAAAAAGGCCAAGCCATCACCATAAGACCCTGGATTGACATTATTGATAGAGAAAGTGAATTTTGTAGAAAAAGATGCAGTGATATTGGAATCTGGATCAAAAAAGGGAACCGGGTCGTTGTAGATTACAGTGCCTGAGCTCGAAGAAGGAACGGTTGCATCTCTGGTGAGCCCAACAGCACCGTTGCGGAGATAGGAGTCGCCGAGGAGTGTGAGGTTGCGAAGATTCAAACTAGAGAAGTCGAAACTCACATTGTTGGCTAATACAAGAAAAGGGTCTATGAAGATGGCGAAGAGAAACAAGAAAACAAGAAGCTTTCTTGGAGGCATAGGTTATTGAGATTCTTGAATTATAGGAAAAGGGTTTGGTTCTTTCTTCAAGCTACAGAGAATTAAAGGCAAGCATATGAGATCTTGGAATTATGATTCCTTTCATTAGGTTCGGTGGTGGGAATCTTCTTCGGGTGGGAAAATGGGATTTAAACGGTAGGATGACAAGAGCAGTGAGCAGAGCCGGGTAAGCGTGGAATAATTGGAGGCTTTATAACGGTTACGAATGTGTAATAACGGCGTCGTTTTCTGGTCAAACTGAGAATGGGGTGGGTGGGTCATACTTGCAAGTTGCAATAATGCTCTTTTAGCGCAACTCCACTTTATTCAAATTGGCCGTTTTAAGAAGCTTTAGAGTCCATATATGGAGCCATACGGTCTTCCCACGAAAACAATACGACTCGTTAATTAAAGTAGTTGGTCTCTGATAAGAAGATGATTCAGCTTCACTGGAGGAGGAAGGAGGAGAAAAGGGTGCGGAATCTTTTGTCCAACATTACTCTGACTTATCTTATTTATTGAATCTTAATTATTTATTTATATAAATTTTATGTCTATTTATATAAGTCTCGTATAAGTCCTACATAAATAAATAATTAAGATTCGAATAGATAGAATAGAACATAATAATCTTAAATAGAAAATCCGAACTCGAGAAAAAGGAAGCAAGGAAAACAAGAAGGATTCGATGCAAAAAGCAAGAAGACCAAGTAAAAGTGTAACTGCAAGAGCTTTTGGCTCTAACTTCCACAAGCATCAAGATGCGATGGACGTTGGGGTATGTTTAAACAATATTATAACTTCTGCAGCTCTGAAATTTAAACATCGCACATTAACATGGGAAATGTGGTTGGTTTCTTTGTATGGGAAGGGAGTCAAAGAGCAGGGAAAGAGACACAGCACATGTGCTCGTGTCTTGGAATTTAGTAAGGACAAAGTCAGGTAGCCGTTGCAAATAATAATATCTTGTAAGAGCTGGTATTTCTTTTTATCATATACTTTTTTCAATCTTAAGAAACCAATGATCTGGATTTTGTACGGTTTTCGTATCGGATGGTTACCGGAATCGGTACGGCCAAATATATATCAATGATGAATGCCGGTCGGTACTGACCGGTACCACAAGTACCGACAATTTTGGGACCATTTCGAAAAAAAAAAGGGCCAGGGACCATTTTGCAAAACACGAAAAATAAACCTTAAAAAAATCTATTCCCCCCTCCCCGACTTCGGATCCCTCTCAGCTCTCACATCTCTCTTAGTCCTCTCCCTCTCACCTCGCCGTCGCTCCCTCGCCGCTCGTCACCGTCGCAACCTCGTCCTTCTCCGCCTCCTCTTCTTCTCTGTCGTGGAGTCGTGAACTCGCCCTAACGTCGCTGTCTTCAACGCCCGAAGCCGTCGCTGCCTGCTGATTTCCCGGACGTCGATTGAAGAAGACGACTGGAGTGCCGTCTTGGACCAGCGATGGAGGGAGTGGTTTCTCCACCATTGAAGACGAACACTGAAGCTTTGTCCTGCCCATGTGAAAGTTAGGAGATAAAAAACCCAAGCAAAGAAGAATAAGTTATGTCGGTGTAGTGAGGAAAAGAGAGAGCCGAAAAGAGAGTGAGA
>JAOTIZ010000203.1:40389901-40411702 GCA_027123425.1 Erythroxylum panamense
AATTGTCATTATTATTTATTATTAAGATTTTTGAAAGTATGGTTGATGTAAACAGTAAACTAGTAAAGTATACAGTATAGTTGTATAATATATCAATATGGACTATTTTGCAATTTTTAAAAAATTTATGGACTATTTTATAAATTTAAAAAATATCCCGAAATGGTACCCGATACCGACCGGTACCGATAGAGTTCCGTTTCAGAGCTCAATTCAGTTCCAAATCCGGTATGATATTCATAATAATAATATCGAAGAAACTGAGGCTGATTGATTGTACTTTTGTATATTGGAGAGGGTTAACACAATCTCGTAATAAGGAAATCGGAATTAAAAAATAGAAATAAATTATGTATGTATACTATGAGATTAAACTTAATAATTATGCTAGTATTTGATATCAAGTATTAAGAATGATAATCATTTTTTTTACTTATATTTAGTTATTATATGATTTATCTTATATATACTTAATTAAAATATTTTGTATTTTATAAATAATTAATAATTTTATGATTTATAAAATTGTTAATTTAATAATTACAAATAATTTTATGATAAGAATAAATGTATTAATGAAATAAAATAAAAAAATTATTAAAAGATTAATGTAAAATATCGTAACATATAATTTTGATGATAATATTCTAATAAAAATTAATATCCTTACAATATCTTAATAATATTTAAATAATAACTTGATAATATCTCTTCTTTTATTTGTAATACTTAATTATAATTTTTACTCATATTCACTCTCCTTCGGAACAAAATTACAGCATTATTTAAAATTCATTTCAATTTTATCATTCTTATTTAATAAATTCTCGATAAATAAATAAATAAAGTAAAAAAAATAAATTTTACATTCTCATTCTTACGTCTTTATTACTAGTTACCAAACAATATAATGGACTATCTGGCAATTAAAAACCAGTATAGAGCTTGAAAAATCTAGTTGAACTAAAAGAAAGATCAAACGGAAGAAAAGAGCAATAGATACACGGTAGATGAAGGGCCTGAACTGCTTTGTTTAAAAAAACAAGACAAGCTGATGCTGTTGGAGGTCTGCAAAACACTTGCTGCCAATTATCTAGTAAGACACTACAGTTGAGGTCATTTTGCTACATTGTCAAGTCCATTCGTAATTTCAACTGACTTGGAGCAAAAAAAATTTACAACATTGCATTTTCTTCGTAAGCTTTTGATCAACAATGCAAAGCACGGGCAAGTGAGATAGTTACGTCGTCTTGCTGCTCTTATGTCAAACTTGAGCCATTTTCGCTAGTTAGCAGCTCATTCAATGGTTGTTAAATATGCTACAGATTCCGAATGGTTCTTGACATCAGAAAAGAATTATATACACCACTATGAATCTACAACTTCCAGCTACAAATATGTCAATATGGAGTCACCAGTTCCTGAACTTCAATAAAGATGTTTTAGGATCTGCAACCAGATCAATACAAGCAATTAATTCAATTTGGTTTAGACAATCTAACAGAAAAGTAGTGCAACACAAAGCAATGAAGCCCAAAAATTCAAGTAAACAATGAATGGACACAATTTGCCAACTTCCCTTGATAGAGAGCTAGTAATGGAGTAAAGGGAGTCCAACCTTTAACTGAAGAAGGCTCTGAGGCGTATTTGTAAAGTGCCTAGAGAATGCGATACATTTTGCAACCCTCATTGCCGTGTCCATTGTTTCTGTTGAACCTTCCTAGGCAGCAGAACTACAGAAGGAACATATTTTTAGTCTGCAAACTTGTATATAGATCCTGTCAGAGTCCATTAAAGTATACTATGTAAGATTACCTTCTGAAATGCTGCAAAAGCTTCTTGGGGGAAAGATTGATTTTGGGTCTACTCCTTGCTGAGAAGAAACCATTTGAACAAGATGACTCTTACTGCCACAAAGAAAAGTTATTTCATTCAGATGTTAAAATGATGTTTTAAGTCCAAAATTGTTGAAAATATGAAATTCCATCAAGACACAAGAAAAAGTCTTCATGGGAATAACCAATGCATGCAGTGGACATGCACAACCACTCTACGTTAAACAAAGGTTGGTTGAAATGTCTATAAATGCAAAATTTAGAATATATACCTGACCCAAGGAGGAGTAAATTTAGTATTTGGTATCTCATCATCTTCTTCGTCATCTTCATCATCAGAACCTTTGTATGGAGAAATCTCATATGATTGTTCTTGAATAATCTTGGGAGATAAATTGTCATCATCAGTTACCTTGCAGAATTCACTCATTTCCTACAATGGTACAAGTTTGTGAATGAGATCCACTAATCCCCAATAGGCAGGTGAAAAATATGCAGGGACAGACAAACAACAAAGCTACTTTCAAGAAAGCATGCGAATAAAAGGAAGAGCCACTCTTCACATTATTTCCTAGTAATTGAAACCAAAGATAGCACAAGTAGAAATTCAGCAATTTATCTTCACTTGAAAACATCACATTCCGTATTTTTGCTGTTTCTAATCCAAATAAGTTATGATCCTCAAGGTCATCATTTACGATGACAGATGCAAAGGCACAAAATATGAAAGCATTCATTGCCTGAACAGAGCAAATGTTGTTCTCAGTACAGTAAATGGTTTTCGATTCTTGTTGATACACAAACGTATGTGACATACAGTTCTGCAGAAAACGAAGGGAAGTATATTATATACTATGCTAAAAATATTAAGAAATGATGCGTAGAAGTAGTACCTCTGAATAATCACGCAAAGTTTGTTTATCTCCATTTGCAATGCTCTCAGTTTTTGCGTCATTTGTTGAATCCCTAATTACCATAACTTTGTTTTGGGGTCCGTTCTGAACATTGTTCTGTCCCTTTGAACTTTTGATATCCTCTTGTTTTCCCAATTTGTCCTTAGCTACTGTTTTCTCATGTTGCCTTTCATCCTAAAAGGGAGATGCATGTCATTATAAGTATTTAGAAAACACATGAATTTAGAAACAAGTTTGTAGAGCATGAGGTCATACTGCAACCAGGCATTTCACTTCTTTCGCAGTAGCACGTAACTTTTCTCCTTGTTCTAGCTGCTGCCTCCTGACTTCTTCAACACGCTTTTTTTTTCTTTCCTTCTCCTTCTTTTCTTCTTCTTCTCTGTGTCTTTTCTTTGCTGCTAAATCTGCCTGTTTCTTCTTCCTTTCAACTTCTTTCTTTTCCTTCTGTAGCTCCAACTGCCTTAGATTTTGTTCCTCCATCCTTGCTCGCTCAAGTTTTAAGGCTTCTTTCCTCATCCTTCTTTCATTTTCTTTCTTTTCTGCAAGAAGTTTTGCTTCCTCAGCAGCCTGAAGGGCCTTTACTTTGATTTCCCTCTTTCCTACAAGGAAGCACACATAATTTCACCTTACATATTAGATTATACACTGGAACAAGGAAAATGATATCAAAATGCTATAACAAAAATAACACAAAATCACATGGATAAAGGGAATATTTTTTCTTTCCCAATCGGAATTTTATCATAGCATGCAAACTAAAACAAGGGATACAATGATTTTTAACATGAAAATGTTCAAGAGCAAATCCCAGTGTTATAGTTCGTCTCAGTATTCATACTTGGCATCTCTTTTACAAAGCTATGCTACCTTAAGATGCTTTCTAGATCAACAATACAAAGCATCAATACCTAACAACATTTTACATTTCAAAGAGACCAAACACCTGCAACTAAATTGAATGGAGAAGGAAAATCTAAAATACAGTTCTTGAGCTGAAAAATCGGAAGTGTAGTGATGAACTTCTGGATACAGGCAAGATGATCACTGCCTACTTTACATGTCAAACCACAAACAAAGCAATAAAAACATGGTACAGTAAATTTAATCATCTGATATTACTCATTCAATTCTCAAAACTAAGATTTAGAAAAATGTTGAATCAACCATGATAGAAGCCATATAGAAAAATAGAAAATATTGAAGAAGAAAAGGATCCTTCTATAAGTACTTACAGAAGAACTTCGGAAGGCAAAATAAAATATTCACAAGTTTACCTGTAATTATCGCAGCTTCTTGGTTCTGTTGAACAAGTGGAATGAAGGAAGTTATATTTGACACAATGTTGTCTGGTTTCGACTTCTTTACAGAGAGACTTGGCCCATGATTTCTTGAACTTGTTTTACCAGATAACTTGGGCTTATTAAATCTACTATGGAGTGATCCGTCAACCCTTTTACCACCATTGGCTCCTACTGACATAATCTGGTTGTCCTTGGTGTTACGTTCATATTTTTTCTTATTACCCTTATCATTTCCAAACTTCGTCCTGTTACAATTACCAGTGAAACTGAACTCTGTGTTCACAGAAGCAAGACTACTTCTATCATCAACTGTTTCAGATTCACAAATTGATATTGGAAGATTGGAACTTTTTGTTATCTCAGCAAGCGGTTCTCTTTTGGCCGAGCCAACCATGGCTTGAGACTCGACGCTTTTTCCAAAAGTATCAGTTACCTCATCTATGTTCTCGTTTTCTTCACTGATACATGGTAGATCGGGAACTGAGCTAGCCCGCTTCTCTGAACTGCCAGACTTCGATGCAATTGCATCCCAGAACTTCCCAACTGGAGAAATATAGGGTTTATTGGCATCCAGTGCAGATGTTAGGCTGTCAGAAAGGCACCTTTCATCAAGCGTGGTATCGGGTTCCCATTTAAAACTACTGTAACTGAACTCGCGTTGCTTAAGAATTTCCCCATCTACATCGGAAGCGTTTCTTGAAGTCAAGCCCTTCAAAATCCCAATTGGGATAGACTGGTGTAAGTTTAGAGTTTCATGCAATCTATATGTGGTTGAAAAATGGGAAAGTGGTGTATGTAGGCAGGCAGATCTACAAAGCTGCTCCAAAATGCTTGCACGTTCTAATGCTGCTTTTGGAAGTTCCAAATTGTCCAGATCAATTATGTCTCTAGTACTTCGTGGCTCTTCGTCATCTGTTTCCATGACAAACCCTTCAAACTCCGGTACAACCTCGTCAGTTCCTCCCAGATAAGATTTTCTTTGCTGAATGCCCTTTTCACTCTGACACAAAATCTCAGCTTCTTCAAGCTCCAATCTATCTTCAAGGTGCAACGGAACTTGGTTTTCTTCTCCAGCACGCATCCCTACCGCGCCAACATATATGTTGGTACAGTCCAGTTCAGCTTTCCCTGACAAATGATCTTTAGAAAACCCATTGGCCAGGAGTGTCATAGTTGAGACTGTAGGTATTCCTAGTTGTTCTCCCATCAAAGTAAAAGCAGCATCTGGACTACTCACCTTCCTTTCCATGCTAAGGTTGACCTATCGGACACAACAACAAATCACATCTTCCATAGCATACAATTCTTATCATCAGTAAAGGAGAAACCTCATTAATACAAGGTAAACCTGATTTAAAAAAGGAGTAAATTCTCACTATAATATTCAATTTTGTAAAAATCAGTGAAACACACTAGCAGCACACCAAATCAAAAGGCCATCGGGTTAACTCTTGCCTTTTGATTAATAACACTTTATTAAACCTCATATATGATCATCAGATGCATCTCATTATGAATTAATCAGAAATGTGATGTGTCCTTCATCAAATAACAAGAGCAGAGGTATCAATGTTTATTTACCAAGAGACATTAAACACTAGAGGTAACTTTCAGTTGTTCAATATTTATAGATGACATGAAGTTTAAAATCCCAATCATTTGCATATTTGATATTTACCCAGGGTCATAAGTGTAAAAGATTAGCAGCATCATAATCAAAGAAATGGAGTACTGCAGATAAATTCTTCCTAGAATATAGATGGCAAGAAAAACAATGCAGTAAGAGTTCAATTGCTGCCTAGAATTTTGCTGTCCTTGTTCCAAAAATTTTAACGTCCTTATACCAAAGGATCATAAGCAAATACAGAATGTGCAGGTGCGGCAGGAGAAGACATAATAAATTCTCCTTATTTGTGTAAGTACCTTTTCAACTTCCAATTTAGGTGATGAAAGTTCAGATCCATTTATCACATAGTGCTCTATATTTTGATGCATGTCTTCCACGAGGCTATTGCGGAAATTAGAAATCATAGAATCTCTTGTCTGTATAGGCAAGCCGTCGGACTTTTGAAGAAAATCTTGATTAGTTTCCATTGGATTTACTTCACTGTGTACATGAACTGTGTCAACAGACTGAAATGGTTTTATCAAGCTCGGAGAAGCAGAAAGGGAATTGGCAATTTGATCCCCAGTTTTTATCCGCTTGCACTGAGGCCACGAACCCATGAAGTAGGAATTTGCATCTTGTTTATGAGACACGGCTAAGCTCAAATCTTTTCGTACAACTTTTGTAATATTTTCATCAACCAAAAGAGCACATTTGTCCATGCAGCCTTCAGATGAATCGTTCATGGATTTGAAATCTTTGCAAGAAACTTTCTGTTCATTTAGCACTGTGATCCCATTGAAGGAATTCAGATTTCCTATGTTATCAACAGATGCTACTTTATCCTCCATGATTTTTGAACAATATGGAGAGGCAAAAGTTTGCTCCTCCAGTGATATATCTTGTTTTTCATTATCAAATACAGGACCAGAGGTTTCATTCAAGCTGCACTCTCCCACATCATCAAAGTCAAGTTGTTTGGGCTTTACAAACAGTAAGCATTCAGTAGATGGTCTTGGCACAATAAGTTGTACTCCAACTTGAGTACCATCGAGGCTGGGATCGGACATAACATGACAGTTGCCACTGACCCTCTCAGCCGGAATGTCAGAATCCATATACATTTCTAACACAACTGAGTTGTCCATTTCCAGACCATCAATGCTGTCACTTTCTGTAGAAGACAGAACTATTCCTCTAGTACCCAACACTTCCTGAAGTTTAGTTCCCTCTCTTTGATATGACCTTAACGGTGATGGTGGTTGTGAGAACTTACCAGAGGGTGCAAGTCCAAAATCATCATGCCCTGCAATAACTGAAGAGACATCAATTCCCGAAAGTTCATTCACTCTGATAAGTTGCTCAGTACTTCTATCCCTTGTTATTCTACAACAATAAGCATCAACTCTCCCCTCATCACTCTGACTGTCCCAAGTTCTGGCTTTAAATTCTTGATGATTTATGTTGGCATTATCAAAGGATTTAACCAATTCCTGTACATTATCAAAGTCATCAAGCAACTGATTTTGTTTCAAACAACAAACTTCCTTATCACTAGTATAACCGTTCTTCACTGGTTCTTGGCCAAAATTTCTAGATTGCAATATACTTCCAGAATAAACAACATTATTTTTTTTTTCATCACTTTGGTTGCCACATACATCCTCCTTGCTCATTGCATGACTTCCATTACAAATGGTAGGTGAAGTGTTATCTGATTCTGATAATCTGTCAACAGAGTTAGACTCTAATTTGTCAATTGACTCTCCAAGTCTACTGTTTTTGTTGGCAACAAAGGAAGACTTGCCAACATCCAAGGGCTCCTTTATGGAGCTGGGTTGAGGACTACCAGGGAAAAGTATGCCACTCCTTTTGGGGCCCTTGCAATCTCCCAAAATAACTTCTTCTGCTTCACAAATTGGATCATCAGCAACAGGAAAAGGTTCGAACTGTTCGTCAACATCCAAGGGCTCCTTTGTACAGCTGGGTTGAGGGCTACCGGGGAAAAGTATGCTACTCCTTTTGGAGCCCTTGCAATCTCCCATAATAACTTCTTCTGCTTCACAAATTGGATCATCAGCCACAGGAAAAGGTTTGAACTGTTCGTCAACATCCAAGGACTCCTTTGCAGAGCTGGGTTGTGGGCTGCCGGGGAAAAGTATGCTACTCCTTTTGGAGCCCTTGCAATCTCCCAAAATAACTTCTGCTTCACAAATTGGAATATCAGCAGCAAGAGAAAGTTTGAACTGTTCTAACATATCATTACCATGGTTTGAGTGCTGGGTTAATTGATTGACAGAATTTGACAAGCCATCTTCTTTTGCAACATCGGAACAATTGCCACATATACTCCTGGATCCATTGATTGAGCCCTTTTTCTGGCTACAAGTTGTGCATGTTATAGGTCCTCTATTATGGATATCACCAGAATTTCCCTCACCCCTAGATTTTTCTGTTTTAGCCTTTTCTTCCATGCAAATCCCATTACTTGCATCAACAGGTTTTATGAAGTTAGTATCACATGCATTGTCATACTGTAGGGATGCAATCCCAGACCCCACAACTGGAGTAGAAACATTGTCTTCTGAAGGACGGGGTTTAACAGATTTTGCACTGCTACGAAGCCGCAAAGCCCGCTGCCTGGACTTTGATCTTTGAATGTTTGCTAATGATTGAGATTGGTCAGGGCAATTGTCCAATAAACTTTTTTCTGTACAACCCCGAGGAGATTTAACACTAGAACCCATATCAACGTCATTCGAAGCGTGAAGTTTGGTGGATAAATGATTCGGTAAAACATGATTATGAGATGCAGCGACGTGTGTTTGGAAGTTAAAAGTGGAATAACGGGCGGTGGGATGTGGAAAATGTGGAACTAGGAATCCTGATAGTAGAAGCTCTTCTTTGTTTAACTCTGCAAGACGCAGGAAATGTTGTTGAGAGATTAAGCAAATAGAAAAAATCTAAACAACTAGAGTGTACATTGAAACTCAAAGCTCAACTATGACTCTGAGGCCAATAACCAAGAGATTCAGTGGAATTTCACAATTCAAGAACCCAAAAATGGCAAGAAAACCCCCACTCCTCCACCAGCACTTAATTTACTAATATTCCACACTATTGAGTCCCAAAAGAAAAACCACCTAACAAACACTAATTCGTCAAAACTTGAAGCACATTTGTATAGAAAGAAGGGGAGAGAGAGAGAGAGAGAATGAATCGAAATAGATAAACAAACCGTTGGCCTTGGGAAGGAGAAGGAAAGGAGGAGGTGAGATTCCAGCAAGAATGCATTTGGAAGCGAGGTGGTGGTCGAAGGAATCGACCATGTGCTTGGCTTGCTCCACCATCCACTTCTTCCGTTCGAATATCTCCACCAACATCTTCTCCATTGCCGCCGTCGTCGTCGCCATGTTGTCTTCTCTAAGATTTGGATTTGAATTCTGGGGGGCGCCGAGTGTTACATTGGTCTTCTTGGACTTGAAACTACCGAAACAGCCTCGCTTCTACATTTAAACTACTATTCTGTCCCTGAGTGGGTCCATTTAAACTAAATAAAGAACACGTGCAGTATGAGGCCAAATTGATATATTTAATATTCAAATTGATAACCCCGAGACGCTTTTGAACCGGAGCTTTTTTAGTTTACATGGAGTTAGGCTCGAATCTTTTTTATCTAAGCAGTAGTTTAAAATTTAAGATGTTTTTTTATTTTTTATAAGGAGTTAATCAATTTAAGCGAAAATTAATTTAAGAATAAATAATTTAAAGATATCTTTTTATAATTAAAACCATCTTAAAATATCTTGTTAAAAAAAATAAATTAAAATAATACTACTTATTTAAGGGCAAAAAAATATTTAATTTGAATCTCTTAAATTTTAGTCTTCTCATTAATTATTTAATATTCTCTTCTTACTAAATTTTAATAAATGATTTAATTTTAATTTTTAATTTTTAATTTTAATTTTTTTAAAATTATTTTTAATTAAATAAATTTATTTTAATCTCTTATATAATATTTATTAACAAATTATTAATTTTATTTTATTAAAATATAATGCGTTAATGTTTAAATGCCTTAACCGGTAACGGATCTTCTGCCCTACCCTGTCGCCAACGACAGATGATACTGGCTACCTTAAACCGTTGGGTGCCTTGCAAGGAAGACTTATTAGATCAACAGAGTGCACTGCACCATTCATGTCCAAACATATACTAGCACACACTCCATCAACAAATAAAAGTTGGGATTGGTACTCCAAAGCTAAGTAGAATGGTGGTTGGTAAAAGAAAGGAAGCATTTTCATTCAACCAATGGCGTCAGTTGCATTCAAGACTTTTTGGTTTGCTTGTTCTCTAAATATATAACACCAATATCATCATCACTTGAACGGAGCATAAGGATCATAACTAGAAAAACCATTCTGAGAAGAAGAAGGGCCACCGGCGCCATCACTACCGTTTCCTTCACCAGCATTTCCCTGTGCAAACCCATAGTACACACCACCAAGCATTGGAGAATCTATTCCGTGGTGGTGGTGGTGGTGCTGATGCTGATGCTGATCAACTATGGGAAAAGTCTGCATGTATAGTGGCGTAGACATGGCAGCAGCAGCAGCTCCACCACCAATATCTACGGTGGCTGGAGTACCACGCTTGTGGTGGAAAATGTCACGAAGGATAGAGGACCGATCAGCCTCACTCTCACGGTAACGAGAGAGAAATAGACTGAGAGGTTCAACGTAGTCGTCGAAGCCAAGCTTTCCCATGGCCCAGAGCACGTCCTCTGCAGTGATGGTCTTGCGCTGTTCACGTTGGCACCGGTCGTTGGCCTCCCCTGTGACGAAGCTGATGTACTCGGAGACGCATTCTTGCACCGTCTCTTTGGCGTCGTCGGATATTTTGGCATGGGGTGGCAGAATTCGGCGCATTATTCGGATGACGTTGGCTATTGGCATGTACTGATCTTGTTCTCGGACTTCTTTGGTGGGGTTGGTGTTGTTGTTGGCCTTGTCACCTCTTCTTGTGGCAGCTGGGAGGTTGTTGGGTTGGTTTGCTGCGTTCGGCACGTTGGTTTCATGGTCGTCTGAATCCCTGCTGGCTTGTTCCATATTCAAACCTGTAAGAGTTAGGAAAAAGAAAGTATTAAGCTTTGTCTTAGCTCAGGGTACATAACAATGATGCTAACTTCGGACATGACGATTAGAAGAAGACAAACCTGCATGCAAAACTTCAACACGTTTAACATTGGAAGTAATAGCTATATCCAGAAATACAACAGGTTTAAGATTTAGTATTAGTTGATAAAATTAATTAAATAACAAAATTTTAGAAACTAATTGAAAATATTTTTTATTTACTAAAAATTTTATAATTTAACTAAAAATACTGAAAATTATTTTGTCTATTTTGGTTAAAAATTAATTAATTTACGAGAATTATTTTCCGTAAAATTTAAAAATATAAATTATTAAACTACGGTTAAACCAATTAAACCAGTTTAGAAAAAAAAAGTAGGTAAAATGAGGGATGTTAAGCTAATTGAATCATCCGTCGCCTCGCCGGAAAGGCACTCAGTTGTCAATGGCCATTTAGAATGTGAGAAGGTGCTCAACAAGCACGCTCGCACGCGCCACCTAACATGACCTAAGGCTTTACTCACGCAGATTACTAGGGCAGAACGGAAGAAAACAAATTAAGGTCAAAAGCTGTTCTCTTTTCTCTATTTCCTATGCAACTCCACCACAAAAGTCCAAACTCTTTTTATTTTAAATAATAAAGATGGTCAAACACAAACGTTCAAGGAAAAAGAGAAAAAGGCCACCTCACTGGGTGGTGGCTTCCAAGGCCAAGGTGCCCGTGCCTCCATTGGAGGACCAGAGCAAGACCAACCAAGCAGGATCCATGAATGAGACTCATTTAAGGGTCACATCTAAAGCCTACTGTTAAGATCCTGAGCTTTTATTATCTATTTTATTATACCAAAGTCAAAGCCTTTTCCTCTTCCCCGTCTTTTTTTCTTTTCTCTGAAAGAAAATTGCTTTCCTTTCTATAAGCGTGATTCTTGTCAGCAAGACAATCTACTACATAAAGCCATCCTTATCTATTAATGAGATAACAAGATTTAACGTTCCTGCCAACAAAAACATAAAGATGGGCTTTTGATCCACATCGTGGAAATTATAATAATTGACAAGTGTTGACACGACTTCATAAGAAAATAGCTTTTCATGCATGTGATTTGAGTTGCTGACTCTCTGAGGAACAGTACGAACATGCTTCGACAATAGTACTTCAAACCGTTATTGATGCGTAGATATCCAGAAAGACACATGTTTGCCTATTGTTTATGGGCACGAGTGCCGGTGTGGGTGGTTGGTAAGAAATATAAGTAAACATAGATAAAATGGAAAAAGAGGGAGAACCCATTTTTGTGTGGAGGCGGCAGCTTACCGGAGGTGCTAGACATAGCAGAACCTGAACCATACTTTGCATGCTTGTGATAGCGATAGAAGCCACTTCCACGTTCCATAGTCTTTCTTTTCAGTGTGTTTCTCTGTCTTTTAACCACTCTCTATCTCTATAACACTATAGGTTTTGTCTCTTCAATGGGCACAAAACTGCTATACCAATGGATTAAACTTATAGGACAGCTTCAAGAAAGTGAACCACACATGGCAACCGGCGTTCTCAACGAGGAACCCCATATAGCCGGTAAAAGGAAGCCATCTGGTTGGTCAAGAAGTGAGACATCACCGGAAGTAACAGGTGGCAAAACCATCTCAGGTTTTGTCTTCCAAAACCGCTAGTATAGCAGGCTTGATTACGAGGTCATAATTGGTTACTAATGCACTTAATGACCCTTGTTTAATGACACCTAACAATATTGGAAAAAGGAGGATAAAGATAGAGATTGAGAAACAGTAAATGCATTTCTCACTTGCCATATTAGAGATACAGTATTAATGTTGGTGAGACTTCTTAGATTTTGTTAACTTTGGTTTAGTAATTATGCATATTGTGTTTAAACTTGGGTCACCTTTTAGATATAAACTTATAAATTATAGTAGTCAATTTCTGTGTAAACAATGATGATTTATATTGACAATTAAATATCGTACTACTACTTAGTGCAACTGAATCGCATACATTTCAAATGCAAATTTTTTTATTCTCATTGCTTCATTATATATATGTTAAAAGGGTAATTATGTTCAAATAAACACATTAAATTGAGTAATATCTTTATTGCTTGTGCATGTTTTGACTGGTAACAAGCTTACAGTGACCCAGGAAGTCAGCTTTGATGACCAGTCAATTGCTTTTTTTTGGGCAAATGAATTTCGTTATAATATACCAACTTTTAAACATTCTATGTAGGAGGCGATTCATTGACTCAATTTTAGCCTGATAGTAATCTCTCTCACTCTCTCTATATATATGTGGTTGGGAAACTTCTATGCAAGCCAACTTTCCCTAACGAGGTATTTGGTTGATTGGAATAACTATTATATTCTTGATTTATTCTTAGTAATAGGTTATTTCTTTATTTGGTTAAAGAAAACATACAAAATATATAATCTAAGAGTCTACTTATTCAACGAGTTTGGAAAATAAGTAAACTCATCCTGTACCATATCTTTATCTATTTCAAATGAGTTAGGAATAAAAATAAGAGCTTGATGAACAAAAATATCCGCAAAGAATCCACATAATTACTCAGTTATAAAAATATAACAACAACACAACAACAACAAAAACAATAATAATAATAATAATCATCATCATCACTATAACGATGACGACGACGACGACGATGATAATGATAATGATGATGATGATGTAGTTAGTAAAGACTAACAGATATTTTGGCCTTTTTGGTAGTTATTCCTTTTTTATTACAAATTTATATTTTCAAAACAAACATTGACATTATATCATTGTTAGAAATTCTTATGAATAAATTGAACTAAATAATACATATTTTATTCTTTTACTCATCTATTATATTCCTAAAGAATCATTATTTCATTTCTTATCTATTATTGCAGGTAAGTTAAATGCCCTGTAATAATCCTTATCTATTCTTGTAGGTAAGCTAAATGCCCTGTAATAACTTCTCTGTAGTAATAGTAGCTATAATAACCAATTAAAAACTCAGTGTCCTCTTTATTGCCTGCTTTATATTTATTTATAATAATTCATTAATCTATTTAATCTGAAATGGTGGTTTAGTCTAGGTGTACATGTATGCATATAGCTCCATTCCAATCTTTCTCGCTAGCATTCTGATATAAAAAATAAAGTCAATTTGACAATCATATTGTGTGTCTAACTCTATTTTGAGATATTAGATGATGTGGCAGATAAGATCATATTAAATGTAGATCAGTTCTAAAAGATAAAGACTATATGGGAGGATCATTTGAGGATAGTAGAATTCTTCGTGAATATGGATGTCTCATTCCTAGTTATATATCTCTTATCTTTAGTTGTGATGTAGATAAATCATATCAGATAGAGTTCTATTTGGATGAGGATGTCATCCTATTGTATAATGTGATATAATCTAATAAAGATAGATACGATCTAGTTAGTTGAGTTTAATAAGAATTATGACTTAGCTATCAACTCAGAGGTACCTATAAATAGCTCATTTGAACCTTACTCTACACATGAGATAAGAGTACGGTCACAACATCCAAAAGTAAGGGAAAACAAAGAGAGAACAAAGAGGGTTAGATTCTCATTCTTGTTTAATTGTCTTTCGGATTAATTTAAGAGTTTGTTGATTGTGATATCAACTTTGATTTCAATTATGAAATTTTGTGAGACAACTTGTTATTGTAGGGTGAGAGGTCAACTTTTTCTGTAAATCATTATTGAGTTTAGTGTATTTATTTGTTAGTTTGTCCCGTGATTTTTTCCCTCTATACTAGAAGATTTTCTACATTAAATCTTGGTGTTTTTTTTCATCTTTTAGTTTCTTCTCATATTTTTTTCGTTGCTGCAAGTTGAGGAATTCTTTCTTGTCGTTGCTATTTGGTTGATCTTTAAGTGAATTGTGTATTTGTCTCCCAACAAGTGGTATCAGAGTCATTGTAATGAAATATGGAAACAACTCTATGGTCAAGTTAATGTCATCAAATTACTTAATTTGGGGAGCTATGATAAAGGACCTTTTGTATTGAAAGAATCTCTTTGATCCTATTGATGTAGATAGAGGTATTAAGGATGATATTCCTTCAAAACTTGAAAAGATGTTAGACAAAGAATGAGAAAAGATGAAGCAGAAAACTCAACATTATAATACAATGGATTGATATTAGCATATTTAACCACGTGTCTCAAGAAACAAATCCTTTTGAGCTATAGAAGAAGCTAAAAGGTTTGTATGAAAGAAACACTACTGATAACAAGGCCTCTTTGATTAAGAGGCTTGTGAATTTGAAGTTGAAGGCTGGAAAATTAGTATCGGAGCATCTTAGTGATTTCCAGGACACTATCAACTAGCTACATACAATGAAGACCATTCTTGATGCTGAACCTCAAGCTCCATTCCTATTGAATTCGTTACTAGATAATTAGGAACCGTTGGTGGTGATGATTAGCAACTCAGCTCTTGAAGGTGTGCCTTCTTTGGGTGTCATCAGAGAGAGTATATTTAATTAAAAAAATAGAAGAAAGGAGATTGGAGTTGATAACATTTGTTATAGAAAGTAGAGGGAGGAATAAGAGTAGGGGTTTTAAAGGTCATGATAAGTTTAAGAACCATTCAAAGTCTAGAGGTGACAGAGACTTAAAGACATGTCACAATTGTGATTTAAGAGGTTTTGCTATAAGTAGAGGAGGAATCAGAAAAAGCAAGATCAGTAGAATGATGATGATGATGATGATGATAGGAGTACAACTGCAACAACTTTAAGCATGGATGATGAAGTGTCCCTAGTTTATACAACTAGTGAATGCTTCGATATCAACAATTATAATTCTGAATAGATGACTAATATGGGATCTTCTTATCATTATTTTCCAAAGAAAAAGTACTTCTTAAGCTATAACAGCAGAGATTTCAGAAATGTAAAGATGGGAAACCAAAGTTTTGATAAAATTGTCAATATGGGTGATGTCCAAGTTTAGACAAACATTAGATGCTTATTGACATTGAGAGATATACAATACATCCCTAATCTAAGGCTGAATCTAGCATCAGTGGATGTGTTGGATCAAGAAGGGTTTTAACATATTTTTGAGGGATAGGAAGTGGAAACTGTCTAAAGGTGCAATGGTGGAAGCCGAGGAGAGTTATGTTGCTCACTATACAAGACACTTAAAGGTGTGTGGTGATGGAGAATTATACACGGCCAAAAAAGAATCTTTACATAATCTGTGACATTGAAGATTAGACACATGAGTGAGAAGAGATTAAAGTTGCTGGCTAGAAAATCCCTTATCTTAATTAAGAACTCATAATCGCTTAATCCTTGCAATCATTGCTTGGCTAGAAAGCAACATAAAGTCTCTTTCAAGAGAAGATTTGCAAGGAAATAGGAGTTACTGGGGTTCATGCATTCAGATATCCATGGTCCTATTGAGGAGGAGTCACTACAAGGTAACAAATATTTTGTTACATTTATTAATGATGCTTCAAGGCAGACTTAGGTATACATATTGAATTATAAAAGTCAAGTATTTGAAATTTTCAAAAAGTTTAATGTAATGGTAGAAAGGGAAGCTAAGAGGAACCTAAAGTGCCTTCAAACTGACAATGGAGGGGAGTATACTTTTAAAGTGTTTGAAGAATACTATACATCACATGGCATCACGCGTGAGAAAATCGAACCAGGGACTCTACGATATAATAAGGTTATTGAAAGCATATTAAGGATGTCTATGTTGGCAAAGACACCCTAGGGAGGAGCTTTCCGAACTACATTATACTTAATTAGCTCCCTCAATTCTGTCAAATTTTGAGCTTTTTGAGAGAGAGTGGACTGACAAGGACCCCATATATCATCACTTGAGAGTTTTTGATTGCAAGATATTTAAACACGTTCCCAAGGATAAGAGAAAAGTCGATACCTTGCATCTTTGTTGGATATGGTGGTGATCAGTTTGGATTCAGACTTTATGACTTAAAGAAGAAAAAGGTGGTCGAGAGCTAGGATGTGGCATTCCAGGAGCATGAGATGGTTGAAATTCCAATTAGAATGTAGTTTCGCAAAATTTCTCATTTGGCCACAGTTATTTCTAACACAGACAAAAAAAACAGAAAAATCAAACGCACAATTGCAAATCAACACCAAAAATTTGTTAATTTAGTTTGACAAACTTTGTTTGTGTCTGTGTGGCCCTCACTTAGCTTAATACTTTCACTAATGGCAATAATTTTATATAAGGCTTTATTAAGTCGACTCACTCAACCCTTAACATTATCCCTTGTTCTTACAACCTGTGAAAATAATTCATATCCACCAACACGACCGACTCATGCTAACCTCAACAGAGAATTTTCTCAACAACTTTTAAGGATAAAGATAATAACTAAGTAGCCCAAGTGATTAAAATAATAAAGAACATGAACGAATACACTTGAGATAAGAAAAACAAATTCCTTAATAAATTCATCTTCCTCAATGACAAATCGGAAAGTTGTTCACCAAGAGTGCTATCGTAGTCAACTGCTGGATTTTTTTGGCACACCACCTCCACCATCGACAACCACTAAAACAAATATAATCAACACCCAAACAAAACAACAAAGGCCACGCAAACTATCAAGAATAATAGCTACTAATACCACGAAAACTTCTAGAATTTTTGTACACCACAAATCATAAAGATAGCCATATGATCAACACTACATCTACAATGACCAACAACACTAGAATAATATGAAAACCAAAAAAGAGATCAGCTACCAAAATTACTCAAGACCACCCTCAATTGTCGTTCAAGAATGGAAGAATACACAGCTATAGAAAATCACACAATCAACCAAAAAATACAGCCCTAAAATCACGTGATCCCTTAACAAAAAATTCAACAACATACAAAATAATATGTTCTTCCAATTAACTGCTGAAAATCATTAAAAAATAACCCTAAAATCACAGCTATCAAAAGTCACACGAAACAAATATTTTTCATGCTAAAAATGACAACACTTTGGCCCATATCTCACCCAAATCACAACCACAATCTAGTTGCCATAATCACGTCAAATTTCTAGAAATTTGCTTCCTTTGATAATCATTATACCAAAATAGACTATCCATTTAAATATCATCTTTATTAGGATTTTAAACCTTATCAAACTTATCTTGGAAAAATCCTACATAAACTCAACTAAGTCTAATTATCAAATAATGTCCAAAATTAAATAATAAGCTGTCATAACTTATATCTTAACAATCTGCCATTTTTTAGCATTATTTGTCACATATTTGAAAATATTTGAAACTCCCTCTAAAGAAAATAATTGGACATATAACATTGAATTCACAAACCATATGAGAACTCCCCCTTAATCAATCGCAAAATCCAAACATAATGAATTATCCAAAGATACTAATATCCAAAATTAACTGAGCCAAACAAAGCAAAAACAAATGTTCTAACATAGTTTTCTCCCCTTTAGGACCAAAGATGTCAAAAAGTACAATCAAGAAGTGTCTTAGAATCGAAGAACCTGCTGCGCATTAGAAGGTCTAGACGAAGTATAGGGTAAATCCACCACCCGAGCTTGCTTATTCACATTTAAGATTTGTGGTGAAATATTCATCAATATCACTAGCTCAAGAGCACTCAAATCCAACCGAGGAACACCATTTGCATATAAAAATTGAGTGACTAAACATGGAAAGTATTGTTAGAGAAGTGTTCTAAAGGTAATCATCTTTAGCGCTTGTTGTACAAATCATTTTATGATTAATAAAGGCATTTTTCATTACTTCGATGTTTATACATTTACGAATTTGATGTTGATCTTAAATTAATTTAATGAAGTCCTTGATACAAAACATAGCATGGAGGAAATCATGATGAGATCATGATAATAAGACTCCTATCATATAAAATTATGTTAGTATCTAAACTTTCCTTAATCATAGGATTATTAAGATGAGATATCATTAATCCAGATAGATTACCACATGTTATATTCCTTGATTTGATCAAGTAGTAGATCTCATAAGCTGTAGACATGAGTTGCTTAGAGTTAACATATAGATGCTTACTAAGGGTCATAAGTACATTGGATTGACCTACTATGAGACAATCATATGAATATTTTATTTCAGTATCAATGATAGTCTCATCATAGCAATGGTACAAGTATCTTTTGACTTATAGTGCTCAATGATATCTCAGATACTGGTCCTATACTTTGACCACATTCATCGGTGCCTTTCAAAGGTTACACATATGGTGGTGATTGGGTACATCCTGGTGTATTCAAAGGTAATTGAGTAGCCAATAAAGGATTCACCACTCCTGATAGAATGAGATGATATCCTCATCCTCTTATTGGTGTCATTACTAGGGAGTCTCTGACCAGAGCAGATATTTTTCATGAAGAGAGTCTTCAATGATACATGGAGTAATGAGATCCTCAAGACAAGATTTAACATCACTTAGACTAGATGTGACATAGTCAGTCTAGTGGGAGTTGACACTTTGACCATACTTTGAACAAAGTGGAGTATATATGGTGAAAGGATGAATTGTATGACAACATTGCATATGGAAGAGTTTGTAGTAAAACCACTAACTTTCTGATTAATTGGGGGTCATGACGTGTCGCTAGATACCGCTCTTGACTTACTTGAATTAAGTTTTAATTCAAGTGGATAACATAACTGGGAACTTAATGGGTCACACACATATGGATTCGAAAGATGAGTAAAATGATCTTAAATGGTGATTCAAGATATGAGAAAGTGTTTCACAATTGTATTGCGATGTGATTGTATTAGAAAATATTGCATGGAGTATATTAGGAACAAGTATTATTGGCTACTAATTTGGTCATTAACTTCTCAAACTTCCATTAATGCATGTTATTTATAGTCATTAACTTTCCATAACTTCCATTATTACATGTTATTCATGACCATTAATTTCTCATAACTCTCCATTAGTAATAGGAGTTATGGAAGTCCAAATGGTGTAGAGAATAGAGGTTATTTTTGTGCATCTTGTGTAAGAAACAAGTGAAAAACAATGTTCTTTTTCATACACACACTCTTTTTCTCTCTAACTCTCACAAGAGTTCTTGTCTTTGCTAGCACAAAGAAAGAATTTTGGTCACCTCTTAGTGAGATTTCATCCTTCTATCTTCGTATGGACTTTCATTAGAAACAGTCTACGTTAATCGTTGTGATTTACGACAACCCAACATGGAGAAGATTAAAAAATGAAGGAGATCGTCGGAAAGGTATATAAACATCTTACATTTCATGTTTTTGTTTTCTATATCTATATGCATGAGTAGATTTATTTTAGGTTCCGTTTTATTTTCCGCTGCATAAATTTGATATATATTATGTCTGAGATGCATGATCGGAACCTTACAAGGACTTTGTTAGAATATCTACAACTTGTTCATTTGTACTGTAATACTCTAAGGTGATTGAGTTGTTTGCCACAAAGTTTCGTATAAAAAGAACCCGTATATCAATATGCTTTGTTTTTCCATGATGGGTTAGATTTTTTGATATAACAATTGTAGCTTTGTTATCTAACTAGAATTTGTTAGAACTCTAACAAATTCTAGTTGAACCAAAATTAAAAACATAATCGGAAGTGTTCTTCCTATCCTCCTAACATTTAGCCCAGTCACTATCTGTATAACCAGCTAGCTTGAATTCTGAAATACAACCATACCATAACCCAAATTCAGTTGTCCCAACAATGTATCACAATACTTTCTTTATAGCTCCAAAATGATGTTTTGATGAATAATGCATAAATCTAGAAATAACTCCAATAGAGTAGCTAGTATTCGGTCTTATATGAGTCTAAGTAAATTAAGCCTCCAACTAAACTTCTGAAACTCTTTTCATCTGCTAGTTTAGTATCATCTACAACCTGCAATTTCTTATTCAAATTTATTGGAGTGACTGAAATATTACAATTCAACATGTTAAGCCTTTTGAGTAAATCAGTAACATATTTCCATTGTGATAGAAATATGCCATATTTAACTTGAATCACTTCAACCCTAAGAAAATAGTGCAAATCTTCCAAATCTAACATTTCAAACTTATCCTTCATATAAGCTCTGAATTCATTAATTAGAGATAAAGAAGAACCCATGTAAATCATATCATCTACGTAAAGACAAACAATAAGAAGATCATTTTCACCTTGTTTCTTCACATAAAGATTGAGTTCAAATCTACTTATTTTAAAGCCTTCATCAAGAAAGTAAGAATTTATTTTACTGTAAGCGGAGCCTACTTTGACCTGTAGAAAGCCTTTTTTAGCTTGTACACCTTTTCTTCTTTGCCTTCAACTAAGAATCCTTTAGGCTGAGAGATATACACCTCCTCTTGTAATTCTCCATTTAAAAATGCATATTTAAAATCAAACCGAAAAACATGCCTTTGCATTTGTGCAACCAAGGCTAAAATTGTTCTCATAATATCAAAACATGCTACTAGAGAAAAAGTCTCTTCATAGTCTATACCTTGTTGGTGCGAATAACCCTTTACCATAAGTCGTGCTTTGTGTTTTTATATGCTTCCATATGCATGAAACCTTGTTATAAAGACCTATTTAACTCCAATGGTTTTCTTATCTCTAGGAAGATCCACCAGTTCCTATGTATCATTTCTCTGAATTGTTACAAACTCTTCGTTTATTACCTTATACCATTCTTCTTTCTCTATTGCTTCTTCAAAGGTTGCTGGATCAATAACAAGAAGACTCATATACTTTGGCCAATGATTTGAATTTTCTTGAAGGAGATTCAGGTTCACCACTAACAGGATTATATAGCTTATATGCTTTAGATTGAGAGCAATAACTAACAAAAATATATTTTATTGATTTATCATCTAGTTTGCTACGTCCATGTGAGTCAATCAAAGCAAAGGCAATACAACAAAAACCTTTAAATGGCTTACCCAAGGCTGTCT
>JAOTIZ010000203.1:40411802-40432711 GCA_027123425.1 Erythroxylum panamense
GGATCGACCTAGACTCGCCACTGCTACAGTAGTAGTCTAGTTAATTAATTTTGACTAGCGTTACGACGCGCGGTCATAGGCAAACACAATTCTGCCATTATAATGAAATTGATGATTGGAACTTATCTCCCTGATAGTAGCGCGTCGTAACACCACACAAAATAAACTAGATCTACTACTATAGCAGTGGTGAGTCTAGGTCAATCCCACAGAGAGTGTTTGGTTATGCTTTTTTATGAAAATAATTGGTGTTTAGGTTTTGGGGGTTTGTTTGGTTTGAAATAAGAAAACAAAATAAAACTAACTAATAAAAGCAAAGTAAAGAAAATGAAAGTGGTGAATTCATTAAGGACACAGTTCTTTGTTTTAATCTCAACCATATTTCATTAAATTATTGTCTTCATGTCTCTTTTTGAACCATTGGTCATAGATTAACAACAAGCTTTGTTAATCCCATTTTTTTTCTTAGGCTATAGTTAATTAAGAAGAGCTCGTTAATTAACCCTAATTATCAGATAACCTAGGAGACGCTCTCTAGTTTTAATCAGACAGTTGCATTCAATTCTAACAATGGGTTCATGCATAAAAACAATCAAATAGAGTATTCAACCATTTTTATACAATCTCCAATTCAATAAACATAAGATAACATAATCAATTCCTAAGAGAGAAAAAACAACAAATACAAGGAGAAGTACTCTTAACTAGGTTGTTAATGTCAATTGCTCCTCCGAATCACCATCGGGAAAGCTACCCCTCTATAAGTCTCTTCGTATGTGAAAGCTTCATCACACTTTCTTCTCTCTTGAAGGCTCCCAAAGCTTCAGCCAAAAAACACTCCAAAACTTTCATGAAAAAAAACTTCGGTCATCACATAAATGGTGCTTTTATATTAAAAAGTAAGGTTTTGGTGAGCTGTAAGTGTCTCATAAGCGTGCATGACAGTGTCACACCTGTGAGCCACCTTAGCTTAGGCTCACGGTTGTGAGCCTCATATGCATAGGCATTACATGGGTGTCACGCCTATGTAAAATGAGTTATTGGCGTGACAAATACGTCACGCCCATAACACCTTTTGTTATAGCCGTGAGTTATGACAAATCATGCATGGATGTGAGCTAGTTCAACACTATTCATGCTCTTCATTTTATGTATTTTCTTGTCTTCACTTGCTCTAATCCTTCTCGCTCTTACTCTATGAAGACAAGTGTGATTCTTAAGAAAACGATTCAAATATAATGCTTTTAACTCACTTTAGCTCTTTCGCATCTGAATTGTACCTAAAACTATATAAGAACTATAATGAGTATCTTAACATTTTCATATCATTAATCACTAAGTGTAAAGGGTTAAATGTATCAACAATTAAGCACATATCACTCCCAGTTAGTCCCCAATAACTTCATAGAATCAAGTAGTTTATGTGTTTTGATACGAGTCTCCAATAAACTCAAAACTTGACTTTTTCTTTTTCAGTGAATCCTTTCTTACTAATTTTTTTATGAGCATCATTCATTTCTCTAATGTTCCAAAATAACATGAAAAAAATAAATAGGAATTACCAACCACCCTTGACCTTCTTCTTCTTCTTCCTACTTGATTTCTTATTAGTAGTGAGAGGTAAATTTACCAATGGAGTATCCTAAAAGTGACCCTCTTCCAGTATATTGTCTGTCCTAAAACTCAAATTGTCCATTTCTCTATCTAAATCAAGTTTGATTACACTTGGCCCTACCTCAAATTCATCACATCTCCTACCTATTTAAAGAACTTTGAAGGTTCATTAGTTTTCTCCAATAGAACCTAGTGCCTTAGTTCAGAATCCAAATCTTAAGATTCCTTAAAACCCATTAGTTTTCAATACTTTCTTGTTTTGAACATCTTACCAGTTTCTTTCCAAATCATCTTACCTAACTGAGTCTTGCATGTGTAGGATAGCCTGACATAATCTTTAACTGTCTCTCCCCAACTCATTGAACTTCATAATTGGTAGCATCTCAGGAAGTTCATCTTTTATTATCACCTTAATGCAAATTCGAGCTTAACAAAATTTTTTAAAAGTTAGCTGTAAAAGAGTCAAAAGCAAGAGGCTTACCTACAAGCTTGTAAGGAAGCTT
This sequence comes from Erythroxylum panamense, assembly GCA_027123425.1. NCBI lineage: Eukaryota > Viridiplantae > Streptophyta > Magnoliopsida > Malpighiales > Erythroxylaceae > Erythroxylum > Erythroxylum panamense. The sequence continues at coordinate 40,413,920 of JAOTIZ010000203.1, forward strand.
AAACCATCCAATGTTCAGTATTCCAATGGGACATTGTAAAAGTAGATCCAAATAGAGAAGGACTCACCTTTTATATCCAATTTTAGTTTGGATGTCCACTTCTTCACGAGAAGTGGTTGACCACCTATATGTCAAGGACCCAACTGCATAACAGAGTTTGTTCTTTTAAAACTTTCTTATTGCCATATTTTAACACAAATATTATTAAACATTAACTACATCAGTTTGTCAAATACAATGTGTTTACTTAGCTATATCATAAGTCAATGATGAAAAATTATTCAAGATTTTGTAGAACAAAACAAAGAAAACAAGCATAAGAGATGCAATTAAAAAAGGACTAAGTAAGAAAATAATGTAATTATCAATTACAATAAGGGGACCTACATATGAGAAATATATGATACATAATTGTTCTCTGAGCTTCAAGTGGGAAACAATGGAATCTATTCTTCTTGTTTATGATAATACATTTTCTTAAGACAATTTATTTTATGTAATTTAGTTTCATTCATTGATAAGGGTTGAGATTTATTAGGAATCCCTCATTGCTTGTGGTGCTTTCAGGAGGAAAGTTTTAACTGTACCATAAAAAGTGATTATAATATATAAATTAATATATATTGTTGTCATTTTTTGACACAACTATCTCTATAATGCAATATTATCTAGTTACTATTAGTAAGACAAGTATTTTCAATTTCTATTGCATTTTTTAGAATGTTCAGATATGATAATTATGTATAAACTAATAGAAGTTCTCGTATTTTCAGGTTAAAATTATAATGGAGAATATGAAATCATAAAAAAAGTTTTGATAAAGTTAGCATCCTCTACTCGTGATAAATCTAATTTAGTATGGAATTATTTTTCTCCTTTTCAAACATTTGATAAAATATCTAATATAAATTTATGTTGTAACATCCAGTCTCCATATTAAGGGTTAGAACCCAGATTTCAATAATGGAGAGAATAGCAATGTGAGAGTTAAAAAAAATTTGCATTTCATGCCCAGCATACATGCATGTGAATTTGATTCTTTGCACATACAAAAATAAGTTTACATGCATTCATTGACAACTTCCAGGTGTGATTATTTTTAAATGTGATTTTTTTATTAGAAATGAGAAGTAGAGGGAGTTGAAAGAGTGATCTTGGTATGAGTTGTGATAGGGAAAGATTTGGAAACAAAAGTGGTGGTTGATCTGGAAAATGTTCACTGAGTGTGCTCTGGTATGTTAGCCATAAATTTTTCTCTGGCTATCCAAATGACAAGATTCTTTGTTTTGATTAAACTAGAAACATATGGCTACAATTCTTATGATGATATCGAATTTCAATTCTATCTCTAAGAGTCTCAAAATTTGTCATGAAGTGAGAATTGAGTGTAGTACATTGGTGGATGAATGTAAAATTCGTCTTCAAACTTTATGGGAAATTTTGGGATTGATCTAGATCGATTTTGGCAAAGTTTCCTTCTTGAGAGTTGTATATCCTTATATTATCTTTTCAACGGTATATAGTATGAGAATTTTGGATATTGGAGTCGAAAGTTATGTTAATTGTAAAACATCTTCTGTGTTACTATTCATCTTATATTTTTTGTTCCTTTTTTTATCCTTCAGAATATAGAATTTATCTTTGAGGTCTTCATAAAAGTTGTAGCTCTAGAAGTACTCTTTCACACCATTATACTCGTAAGAAATTTCTCTACATCTTCACCAAAAATTGTATCCATCTGAAATGAAGTGAGAGAGATTGAGTGAAAAATGTGGGACTGGTACAGTGTGTGTGTTCTTAAATACTATGAACTGTTGTTATTTCACTGAACATACTTCAGTATTTTGATGATTTCTAGATCGATAGAGCTACAAATGATATGATTTCTAATTTTTGGTAAACTAGAGACATGGAGCTACAAATGGTATGAAGAAATTGGAATCCAATTCAGTTTCTAAGATATTTAAATTTCAGATAGAAGTTGTGCATAGTATACTGATTTGAACAAGAGCAGTCTGAAAAAATGTTGAAGTATATCTTTCGAATCACTGAACCGAATTGAATGATTTTGGTGTCATTAGAAATTTAAGACAATGGGGGACATCTTCTGGAATAAAGTGTTATGTTAGAATGTTCAAGGGTACTGTTGGCAAGACACTTAAGTATAACAGATATAAGGCATAATTGGAAGGGCAAATGGGACAATTCTCAATCATTAAGGGCATAATTGGAAGAAAAAGTGTTGTCTTGCTTATAAATGAAGAAGAAAAATGTGAATGGAAGGATAAGAAGAAGAGAACAACGAAAATGAGAGAGAAAGATAAAGAAAGTTTGGTGGTTTGAGAGAAAAGAAGAGAGTGTGTTAGGGTTTAATTCTTCCTAGTCTTCAAGAAGATTTTGAAGCTGTCCAAGAAAAGAAAAAGAAGAGGAAGAAAAAAACTTCCATTTGAGTTAAAGATCTCTTCATTTGGTGAAGAATCAAGGTAAGATTATTTTGAATCCTTTGGATTTTTGGAAGGATTCTAGTTCATGGAGTTTAGAAAATGCTTGGGTTTAAGTATTCTAGAATAAATTTTAGTGATTTTGCATTATGGGATTTTTAATTGGATTCCTATTGGATGAGAATTTGAAAATTTTGAGATCATATGAAGTTAGAAAAGAGATGACGAGAAATTGAGTAATGATATAAAGTAACCAAATGTTCTTGAGGTGTAAGCTTATAAATAAACTAGACACATGTAAAGGATAAAGATTGAAAGGAGAATTTAGAAAGATAATGTACAAATGAAGTGTAAAGCTAAGTTAAATTAGACACATATGAATTATGAAATGGGAATGAGCATAATTTTTGTTCTAGAACATATGCCTGGGATTGTCATTGAGTATACATTGTACATAGTCCATTTATACAATTGTGTATAAATAAATTTTTATACGTGTGCAATTATTGATGAGTGTGTAATGTGTGTCTTGCATAAATGGGTTGTGTAGGTTAAGTGTTCGCGTTCAGGCGTTCCCAAAATTTGAAAGCAAATGCTAATCTGGAGCGTACTGTGAGTAGACTGAAATGGTCTCACTTTATTGTTTGTTATTTGAATTTTTGTATTATTTGACTACTGAATGATTTTGTAAAATGTGATTGATTATGTTAGTTTCCGAACAGGAGGTCCGATGATTGTGATGTTTGACTTGGATATTGAAATGCTCATTGAATGTGAATTAGATGAACTAAGTGTACTAAAGTGATTGTTAAATGCTTTCTGAATGGGTAATTGCATGCAAGTGAAAGTGTAAATTCTCAGCTATATGTTGAATGTCGGACCACGGTCCGATGATAAGTGAATATGATTGAATAAGAGCATACAAATGTGAGTGATGCATTACATTGCATAAATGCATGAAACATAAATGAGTTGTGACCAAAGTAGCCACCGATCAGAGCTTAAAGCTCAACAAGTGAAAAGAGCCTCGAGCTCAAAAGTGATTCAGAACCTCAGGCTCAACGTTTAATGAGCCCTATATGGGACAGTTATCAATGAGCCCTATATGGGACAGTTTAGGTACTCGATCATAATAAAATAACAAATGGAAAGTAAGTCTCATATGCACTGCATATGCATAAAATGAATGATTAAGTGTATCGAATGTGAAATGGGAAATAATGTGAAATGTGAATTATGTGTTATGTGACTGGGTGAGCCATCGATGATGGTCACTCATTAAGTTCGCAAAACTCACCCAAAATTTGCCAATATTTTTTAGAACTCAAAAGAATACCCCGTTAGGCAAACGGGAGTATCCCTACAGCATATAAGTAAAAGATAAAGATCAGGATCAGTTTGCGTCTGCATTGTACTTTTTCCTTTTGTATTGAATTGTATAAATTCCACAATTTTTGTATCAAATAACGTATTTAGAAACTTTTTCACAATGTGTGTTGTGAATGGATCTGCAGTACCACAATCACAGCCCACTGCGAATGATCATCATTTGGGTTCACAGGCCTTGAGAAGGAGTTCGAGGGCCAGGCGTCATTTTAGTAGGCTGCAAGGCTATGTGTGGAATGCCACGTCATAGGGAGCATAACGAACTCACAGCTCACCAGGGATCCTCTTATTAGGACAAGAATTACCAGAAAGTGGTTATGTGATGATTGTTGAGCATTGTGCTTTCTCTCTCTCATCTCTGCATTCTCTCTGTTTCTCATCCGATTTCTTGCTTGTTTACTTACATATTTTACTCTTGTATTTTCTCTTTATAATCAATACGAATTTCCCAGAATTTTCCTTACAAATTCTCATATGTTGTTACTATATAATTTTTTGGGATAATTGCTCACTTCATTGATGCTTTCATTGAACCTCTACAGAGATGGTAGAGCATCAAACCCGTTATAAAAGCTTGGATGATAGCTTGAAGGCCATTGTGAATGCGCAATCGACTTTGCGTCATGATGTGGATCGTTTAACATTGGCATTTGATGATCAAAAAAGGCTTCTTCAAGAGGTTGTGGGTCAGCTGTCGGCATTGACTTCGAACAAACAAGTTAATTCTGGCACTCCGTTGTATTCACGTGAAGGTTCTTCTTCTTTGGAGGGACCTGGGTTCAGTCCCATTGGCTGCCATAAACCTGCTTTGGTTCAAATGGCTCGTTTTTTGGGCGTTAATTCGGATCGTTGGGTGATGCAAGCTGAACGTTATTTTGATTTCTATTAAATCCTGTTGGAGGACCGCATCACGATTTCCTCCTTTTATTTTAATGACGCCTGACCCTCAAACTCCTTCTCAAGGCCTGTGAACCCAAATGATGATCATTCGCAGTGGGCTATGATTGTGGTACTGCAGATCCATTCACAACAATGTGTATACAAATGTATTTATGTTGTAATGTGAAGACGTTATGACTAAAGTATTTTGTAATTGTAATGGGCCCAAGTGGAAAATGAATTCTTGATGAGTTGTGTATTGATTGTTTTGCTATGATTGAAAATGTTTATGAAATAAAGTGGGCTCGATTTGGTTATCGATTTCTACACTTTATGTTTGTGATTTAAAAAAAATGTACTAAAATATGAATGATTGAGTGCTCTAGCATGCCACCCTCGCAGGGCATGGACTCAGATATCACCCATTGATGTCGGGTTCGAGTCTTGTGGGAGTGGGGTGTTACACTAATACACCAATTCTCCTCTACAATGATTACATGCATAAATAGATCAAAAGTGCTTATTTCGGGTTGTAATATAGTAAGGTTAAGGTGGGTCAAAAGAGGTGAAGGGTTTAACACAAGCATGCATAAAGTAATAAGTAAACAAAGGGATTCAAAACATATTTTGAGATATACAAATGTAAATATAATACTACTCTGCACTTATTGATGCTACCAAAACATTCTTCCTTTTTTTCTTTCTCTTTTTTCTTTTCTTTTCTTCTTTTCTTCCTTTTTTTTATATAATTGAAGAAACAACAAGTAAAATAGTAACTAGATATAATGTGATCGAATAGTAGAAGTATAACTCAACCCTTCTCGGAAAAAAAATTTATACCAAAAATCCCAAACTGACGCATCACTTAATGCTTTACTAAGCTTGTGAATGGGTAGGCTAATGAGGTTTTGGGTTTTGAAATATGAGGTGTTTTCAAGAAACAAAAGGGTTAAGGCTTAACGAGGCTAACAAGGGTAGGTCATTGAATCCAAAGGTATCACAAAAAGGGCCTTAATAATTTATATTAAGCATGCATCCAGTAGACTCAAACCAATTCAAAGCAAGTTCTAAAGGTAATAACCTAAAGGGGCATCACACACTCAAAGAAATAAGATGACTATCGATGGTGTCATATAAGCTCAATCCTCATATTGGCTAAAATGCAAATTCATTATGAATGTCTACACTACTTCATTGCTCAAGTGTCACATTTTGAGTAAGCTTATGTAACCAACTACTCTTCATCACTCAACATGATTCACTCTCTATTCAAGTAGCCTAATCCAAGTTCAAGCAAGCCTTCAATCTTATTCCGACTAGCATGATAGAATCTCATGGCAAAATATATAAAAATGATTCAAATGTGGTTCTATTGCTTAATAAAGCACAACATCAAACAACAACCTAATATGCCTAAAACATGCATCCTAAACAGTAAATAAAACAAATTTAAACTATACAATTGACAAGGCAAATGTCACCTCCCCACACGTGGACAACACATTGTCCTCAATGTAACAAGGCAACGATAAAATGAAATCAAAGCATCAAACACAATATCAACAAAGCAAACAAATAACACAACTAACAAAGTAAATAAAACAATATAAAAAGTGAAGGGTAAGATGGCTTATAGGGATTGAGGTGGTGAAGGTGTGGGATAGGGAACTTTAATGTTCTTTGTCTAGATGAACTTGAGGAACTTCTTCTTCTTGATGTGAGCATCATGCAATTTCTTTGTCCTTTCCTTATACAACTTGGCATTTTCATAAGTGTCAAACCTCAATTCTTTTAATTCGTCAAGTTTTAGCAATCTTTTCTCACCCGCAAACTTCCAATCCATGCTTAACTCCCTAACAACTCAATGGGCCTGATACTCCAACTCTAAAGATAAATGGTGCCTCATCAGTAACACAGCCCTAAAATCAAGTGATCCCTTAACAGAAAATTTAGCAACATACAGAATAATCAGTTCTTCCAATTAGTTGCTAAAAATCATCAAAAATAACCCTAAAATCACAGCTTCCAAAAGTCACATGAAACCTATATTTTCATGTTAAAAAAGGACTACACTTCAGCCCATATCTCACCCAAATCACAAGCCCAATCCAGTTGCCATAATTAAGTCAAATTTTCAAAAAAATTCTTCTTTAGATAATCATTATTAGAAAATGGACTATTCATTTAAATCTCGTCTTAATTAGGGTTTTTAACCTTATCAAACTTATCTTGAAAGAGTCTCACATAAATCCAACTAAGTTCAATTATCAAATAATATCCAAAAATAAATAATAAGATATTGTAACCTATAACTTAACAAAGATATTGATCTTCTAAGTGTAGATAAATCATTATATTGCAACTCATCAGATGGAATAGTTGGCTCTTTGCCAATTCCTTTGATTGTTGAGCAGTTGTAGGTGAAGAAGATAATGTGTATAACTAAGTACAAATTAGTGGTGATCAGATAGAGTCTGATATTGATGAGCTACATGAACCACGTCTAGACAATGCTAGAGATGAATCCACTGAGGATAATGACAGGGAAAGCAATGAGATACAACAACTAATGAAACACAGCTTCAAAAGTCTATAAGGAAATAAATACCTTCTAAAAGGTATTCAAGTTTTGAGTTTCTATTACTTACTACTGAGGGGGAGCTTGAGGTTGTGCAACAAGTTGCATTTTGTGAAAATGTCAGATGTCATTGGTTGAGATTCGTGATAGAATAGCAAAATTAATGTTGAGGAAGGTTTATACGGATTTGAATAGTGCTAACATGTTGGCTAAAGTGGGTTTCGAAAATAAGCATGAGTTTTGAAGTAAACTTGTCAAGATTTATCTTAAGTAGATGATGAAGAATAACGTATCTTCCCCATATTTGGTTTGGAGGGGGAGATTGTTATGTGTCCAGCCCTATTTTGAGATCTTGGATAACGTGGTGGATAAAATCACAGTATATATACATCAACTCTAAAAGATAAAGACTATGTGAGAGAAGATCTTCATAGATATGGATATATCATTCATTTATATGTAATCTCTTATCTTGTTAGTAATAATGTAGATAAATCATATAAGATATAGTTCTATTTGGATAAAGATGTCATCCTATTAGATAATGTGATGTAATCTGATAAACACAAATGTGATTTAGCTAGTTGAGTTTAGTTAGGATTCTGACTTAGCTATCAAGTCAGAGGTGTCAATAAATAGCTCATTTAAGTCTTACTTCACACATGAGATAGAAAGTGTAGTTGCAGCATCCAAAAGTGAGAAAAAATAGAGAGAGGGTAAAAAAGATTAGATTCTCATTCTCATTTGATTGGTTTGAGAGTTTGTTAATTGTAATATTAACTTTGGTTTCAATTATAAAACTTTGTGAGATAAATTATTATTGAAGGGGTGAGAGATCAACTTTTTTTATAAACCCTTATTAAGTTTAGTGAATTTATTTGTCGGTTTTCTTTGTGATTTTTTCTCTCTATACTGAGGAGTTTTCAACGTAAAATCTTAGTATTTATTTTGTCATTAGTTTCATCTCATATTGTTTCTGTTGCTGTAACTTAAAAAGTTCTTTCGTATTGTTAATATTTGATTGATCTTCTAGAAGAATCGTGCACTTATCTCCCAATAATACCACAGTATTCTACAGATAAAAGACAAGGAATAGCTTGTTTATAATAGTGAATCAAGTGGATTTGCTGGTAAGGATGGGCTTCAAACGTGTGGGAGCCTAACATCTACACAACAGATTCCTCAGGCCACTTAGATTAGGATGGGCTTCCAATGTGCTCGTGCTTGTATAATCAACTGTTCTCTAGAATACTTTTTGAAAATATATGCTTTGTGAAATGGCCAACAAAAAGAGGGGACAGATTTGGAAATTGAGGCAAGGCAACTGCTAAATCATCTTCCTTTGCTTCCACACACACAGCCACAGTGTATATGAAGCAAAAGAATAAGAATCTTCCTTCAAAATCCAAAATGCAAAACCAGTTATCTGAACACCCAATACACACCTGGATCAGACCAAAGCTAAACATTTCCTATCCAAAGCTGGGGAAACTGAGTGTAACATCCTGACAAAATTCACCCAGTCCCTTCATATGCTATACTTTCTGTTATAGCAAATTTAATATATATACAGCCCAATGACATAGTTTAGTCCTCTAAAATCTTGACTTCCTCTTCCGTCTATTTGATCGCTTCCGAGAGGTTTCAGTTCCATTGATATTTCCTGTTAGCCTTTTCACATCTCCATTAATAGAAGAATCTGAGTCAAAAACCTTAATGTTGGTCACGATGGCATATGCAGTGACATTTTTTTTGGGGCATAACATGGACTTCCTTTCGAGCACAGCAATCTGACCAGGACTTGAATCTTGAATACCCTTCTCTCTCAGCTTTTGCATTATAGTATTCTTATCAAGATCTATACCATTAGTTGTATCCTGCACAGTGGTAATGGTACAATTAGTGTTGGTTTTCATTAAAGAGCAAAGCAGTAGGTCAGCATAACAAATTGGCAGCTTTCACATTTTAGCACAACAAGAAAATTATTAAACATGACTTTAACTTCGCATTAAAATTAAGTGGAGGATGGTCCTAATTGTATAATTAATTTCGCTTCCATGTTTCCAGCAGATCTTGGATTTACCAAATAGATTAGTGACAAAAAACTGCTCAATTCTCTCACCTTAAAACCAAACGGTATATTGAGTTGAGTACTCTGACAACCACAGCCATCGCCAAAGTTGAGTTTCAACATAATGTCAAATGCTTCTTCTGTCCCAGTCCTCCTGATGTAAATTAAAAAAGCAATTGTTAGATAGAGATTCTTTAAAAAAAAAAAAGGTTGAATATGAAGTAGGTTAATACCTTCAGCGCATTAATCTGAATAAGGCATCCAGGAAAGTAAATCCAAATCGATTTTAAATTGGACCACAGAAATATGAGGTATACTAAATTTACTGATAAGTTGATCGCGTATAGCAATGCAAATTAAAATGCAAATTAAAAAGATGTCAAACATATCAAGATTCTACAGTTCCAAAAGGCTTGCTGAAGAAACAAGTTCAAGGCCATTGAAGAATACATTGCAGAACTCAAATATGTCCAAGACACCATTACCAAAATCATTTAAATTAATTTGGAGTCATTCTAAAGGCTCAGGTCAGAATTTGGTCGGGCTAACCTTTTCAAATTAAATGGTTGAATCTCCAGAACAGCTGGTTTGAATTTGTGTGTGTCTGAGAAGGATACCTGGGATGGAGATGATGTAGAAAGATTAAGAAAAGGAAACGAGCATCAGACGCCAAAATCAAACAAATGTGTCTCATGAAGAAGAATATTCCGATTGATTGTAGCTTCACATTTAATAAGCAAGCAATAACTAAGTTATAATAAATGATTCTTCATTTCATCAGTAATGACAACTGCCCTCACCTCAACAGACTTGATAAAAGGCAATGGTGTTTTCAGACCATGTATACTTGCCACTCGAAGGGTCCAGTTCACATATCTTTTATCTGTCAAATTGATGGACCACGTAAGAAAGCTATTAAAAGCTGAAGTCTCACGTCTCAGGTATTTAGTAAATGTGATGAATTAGACCGCAGTCAAAGTTTGGTTATGTTCAATCAAAAAATGAAAAAGTAGAAGAGAAGTTCATGTTAAAGGTCTTGATCTGCTCTCCTGTCTCTGAGAATAACAAGAAGGCATGATTTCTATTTAAAATATAATTCAAGATTGTCCAATATAAATGTACTCAAACTAGCATTTTTAAAAAGATTTGGAATGCCTACTCATCGAAGCCATATGACAAAGTGCTTCAAATCTCGTAGTGAGTAAAATTTCTCTTCCAAATTTATGGCACTATTACCCCAAAACTTCATTAACAACACTGGAATGGATAGCCTAGTTAGAATATCACAGAGTTACCTGCACTCACAGATTCAGTAATGATGATCTGGAAAAGATCAATCCTAATATATGGAGGAATTCGCATGTTGAGCAAGTCCATGACTCCTGTAATAACCTGTTCTTGCTCAAATTAATAGATAATACAAAACAACTAACAAAATCACTGGAGTGTACAGCAGCAAGAGCAAAAATCTATTACAATAGGGCTGACCAGCTCAAGCCAAAGAAATGGAGTAACTGCATATGGTCATAATGGTACATAAAGAAGTACTTGCCTTAAAGTGAGATTTGACATGCAAGAATTATAGAAAAATTATACCTTGTCCACAAATCCTCGAATGACTAAACTTGCCTTGTTGTCCTTTGGAGTTTTCTACAAAGTTGTAAAGAATGACATTAGAGGAAGGCAAACGTGCATTTTATTAAACATCAAAAGGAAGAAGTCCTGAACTAATTATAAATCTAATGACTAAAAATTTCCTAAAAAAGATTATTCTTAGCATAGAAATTTCACATATTCAAGGTGCAATATTCCTGTATGTATTAGGAAAACTCCCATCTCTTTATCACTATTCCATTTCCCACTTAAATCTCCCTCTTCCCCTGATATGGAAATTTATTCAGGATTTCTTGGTTCAAAGTAGCTCCAAGGTGTTGGAAGAAGAACATGTTCACTCTCCCCAAGATGGAAGGAAAATGGGTCTTAGATACATCAATGATCAGAAAATTACCTGGAGATTCACAATTACAATTTTCCCTCCACCACGTAGGCATTTAAGAGGTAGGTTGCATGCAGGAGTTATCTGCAAACTGCAAGTAATGGTTTTGTGAAACTGTTCTAAGAAAAGATGAACAGAGGAGAATGCACAAGATAAGTACAATAAAGGAAGATGCAATTCAGTCAGCAAAGAAGCTCAACAACATAAGAGTCAATAGCAAGTTTGAGTATATAGCACTGTATCTTAAACGTCTGTTCAAAGAAGATGATATTTCCTTTCATTATTTGTCTCTCATGTTTGTTCAATCTTTTCCATTATTTCCTTTCATCCATGAAAGTAATTTGGCTAACCAGAACTTTGGTGTCATTTACAAGGCTGTAAAGCAATGTTTTGGTTTGGTGATCATCAGATTTGAAGCTGTAGGTGGTTCTTTCTTTCTGTGAAGTTGGATTGTCCGCTTGTTGCGGAAATATCTAAACTTGAGTCAGACATTTTGGGCATCAGTCATGCTATAGGAAAGAAAGACTCACTTACAGAAAGTAGCTTTTCTATGTGTACTGTTGACCAAGGAAATTCTAGGAAGGCATAATTAGGTATTCCAAAGCTATTAATGAATTCACACACAAATCACAGTTTTCATGAAACATTGCAAAGGTAGCTGAGCAGAAGCATTACAGAATTCTGGGTTCTATTACTTAAGAATCCCAAGAAGGAAACACTAATAGATTTTTAATCTTCAAAACCTGTTGTTCTAATTTTATACAAAATAAAAAAGTGTAGGAATACTATGTTGCTGTGTAATCATTGATAAAACCAAGATGGTTTGGTATATCCATAAATGTAACAAAGTTGACTAGAAATATTAAAACTAATAAGGACGTGATTTAGCTATAAAAGACTGAGTAGAAAAATAAGCTGAATGTTATCTATTCAAATTACCTTGTCCCTAAACATAAAACAAGATCAGCCATCCTGCAGTGCTTCTCAGCTGAAAGCATCTCTTTTGCAGGAAGTGCATCCTGCAGGCATCATGTGGGTGCACATAAGCATAAACAGCCATCTAAGTAACAAGCAGTCACTTTTAAGTCTAAAGTGCTAAAACTGTAAAATTAATACCATCAGAATCCAATGTGAGTAAACTTTCCATGGATATAAATCTAAATAACTCCATATACGAGTTTTATTAGCTCATTACATTATTTGCAAATAGCAATTTAGCTCAATTTTTACCTAATGAGAATAACCCCCACCCAGCTGAGGCTAATATAACAATTGCCTTTTGATATTCAAGACAAGCATCTGTATTATGTCTTCCCTCAACATGTAAAGCGCAAATTTAGTAAAACTCTCCACACTAATTCCCAGTAAAATTATGTAACCTCAAAACTAACATATTGTTTGATGTGAAATTGAATTGTATTTAGCTTCCATCAAAATTTATATCTGTAGTGATGTGCAAGTTAACTCCTAATGTCATCCATATCTTTTCATATGCCCATGGTGCTGAGACAACCTGAATATAGACTCCCAGTTTTAGATCATAGAACATTTTCATTGAAAGAATGTCCAGAATCCCTTGTGCCTCCCAAGTACCTGGTTAATTCTTTATGATGACATTACATAACCACATAGTAAAAAATGTTTTAATGCTATCGCAATTTCCAGCTTAAATATCAAGCACATTCACATTTTGAGTCTCAACTATCTGAAAATATAAACATAATGAACAATACCTCCCAGTCAAGAACAGTATCCTTCAGTTTTGTTCCGCATTTAATGTCAGAGCACCGCCGTGATGTCTCCTTCAGTCCTATAGTTTCCACCTCAAAATCCCGCAAGTACCTTCAGTCATGGAATAACAATAAAAAGACTTATGAGTAGGGGGTTAGCTTATTTAAACAACTTCAGCTGTTTTAAAAAATTTGATTGTTGCTCCAACATATGTACAATAGATCATGAATGAGTACATATACATGAGTATGACCCTCTAAATACAAGAGCAAAATGCGGGAACAACTTTAAAGTAATTACATCAGATATTGGTTTGTGTGGGACACCAGTACCAAATCTAAGCAACATAAATAAGAATAACACTATAACAGAACAAATGGAAGGAAAAAAGACAGAAGAAATGATGAGGAATATTGAAAGATGTGAACATAGTTTACAAGGACAACAAATGCAGAAATTGTGATTGCCTCTTACTCGACTCCACAGGAAGGGCATGTTTCCATGAACGAGTTTCCATGCAATTCAGCAAGTTTTTCCCTTGGTATTCCAGATCGAAGATGGAGGCCGTCTACATTCTGGCAAACAGAAGTAAGTTGATCACAGAAAGTAGCCAATTCCATTTGGAAACTTATTAAGTATTTGACTAATAATAGTAAAACATAACAAAAATAAGGACATCTGTCATTTTATACAGTCAAGAACCACTCAGCTTAAAGCCTTAAACTTTTCAGCACGGCCTATTGAAAAATTCTTCACAAAGAGTTAACTCCATTCTACAGAAGTGAATAAGTATGATACATATGGGGAAATGAATGTGACATACAGGAAAGTTACTCCAATGGTGAACTTCTACCTGACTAATAACAAACTTTAAGAATCCAGCCTTCTCAAATTCAACCAAAGCCATATGAGTGATGCTTGGCATAGCCCGGTGGAATGGAAGGGATGCTCCAGGTAAAGGTTTGCCCTCACGCTGCTCATAGTCAAAAGACTTCAAGAACCAAGGAAAGAAATATACAAAAAAAAAAAAAATCCACTGTCCACTTCAATGATGAGCTAAGATATAGCACAGACACGACATGGAGATCTTTCATGAACAAGTTACAAGAAATCAAGAAAACAAGAATCCAAGTTGATGTATTTTCTGAGAGTAGCCTGTCAGTTCCCATGAAATGCACCTTATCGATCATAAGCTCAAAATATAAAAGATAATATATAAAAAGCTTGACCATCAGGAGCCTTACACACTTTTGAGATTATCTAATTAATCAATTAGATAGTCCATAACACCTCCACTCTGTTTCTACACTAATAAAAAGAGAGCATTCGTTTGGCAATTTTAATCATAATAACATAATGGAATTTTCCAGTTAAGATCTTATGAATGACATGTATCACTTGCTCCCAAGATTTACCAGTCTATTACACTTTCATCAAATATCTTTGGGAAGGGAAGATAATTACTAATCAATTGAGGTGCTTCTTGGAAGAAAACAACGGTTCATAATGGTTCCTCATCAAACAACAGTTTCATTTACCTGCAGAGTCCAAATTCCTTTAGGGCCTCGAAAGTCAGGTATGCCACAAGATGTCGATATCCCAGCACCTGTAAAAACTACTAGATGCTTACTCTGCAAGAAGAATCAAAGAATAACTTAATAATTGATATAGAAGGAAAAATGTACCATTAACACAAGGGATTATAAATTCAAACCTTTTGTATCATCTTAGCAAGTTGTTCAATCTGCCAATAAAAGATTAAAACAGTAGTAAGTACAAATCATTCACATAAGTAGAAATCTAAATGACTTCCAACAATTGAATTGAAGATGAAAACATCCATAACTTTGACCTTCAACTTTTAATGTATCACAATACCATAAAATGCATATGAAAAAAAAGAAGTCTTTAGATGCATAGTTTTAGGTGCATATAAACATATCATTAGCACACATTGAAGAAATATTTAGGTGAACCTCACTTTGTGGATGAGAACAATATACAATGGAATGAAGATGCTCAAGAAATTCTAAGACTGAGTCAGAAATCCATTCTTAAAGGATTGAATTTTAACTTGACAAATCTCACAGAAGCGCTGATACCAGTGAAATCCCAACATACTTGAATTCCCAATATTCTAAAAATCAAAACAGTTTCTAATTGAACCGTCTATGAAAACTATAATTTGTCCTTTTTTTGTCCTCTTCTTCCATTCTATTGCAATTTAAATATATAAAGAACATGCCAGTTTCCCAAGCTCCACAAGAATACCAGGTAGTTCACCCACCAAAGCATAACATGTAAGGTGTTGGTCCAAGATAGCAAATATTAAACTACCCTGATCCCTAATTATCTTTGAACCTAAGAAACTTATCCTGAGTTAAATCAGTAGAAAGAATGCATAATTATCAGAAGGAATGAATAATCAAAATACAAGAAAGCAGTTAAATTTAACGTTAAAATGCATCTTAGAATAAAAACCCTTGCAGGAAACTTAAAGAATCTGAAACTCACTGCACAACCATGCAGGTCATCACAAAAAGTAAAGCAGGTAGAAGCAAAGAGCCCCTTGTCTACAATGGAATAGAGTTAAATCACAACCTTCCGTTGGAAACTCTGATGCACTCCCTGAATTCAATGTGGTATCCAAAAACAAGCAGGGTTTACTTTTATATTCATACAAGAAACAGATAGCTAGCAATACAATTGATCCAACATTTAGTTTGCTCCAAAAAGGCCAACTTTAATCACATGATCACATCTTCTTAACAAATTTCAAACTACTGCTACCAAATGTCAATACAAAACAACAAGAATCACCCTTAAATCAAATCCCATCAGAGAATACTGCACATTAACTCAAAGAACGCATGAAAGCAAATGCACACAGCCACAACTTTCCACCAAGGTTATTAGACAGACATAAAAACCTAAGCAACTCCAATAGTAGTTAGCATATTTCCGTTTCATCATAGAAAGGCCTCACCAACGATAACCATTCACAAAAAGGAGAACAAGAGCACAAACAGGACAAAACCATTTAACAAAATGGGGCAATGGGAAGGAAAGGCCTTACTTTTTCTTGCAAAACATGGGGCGGGTCGAAGAATTCTGTCATTCCAACGTTACCGACATCTTCAATGTAGGAGAGCTTCTCGGCGTAACCCAGAGACATGGTTGAATCAGTTTTGTCTCTCTGGCAAGCTTGATGATCAAAAAGTATGGAAGGCAGAGCGAGTAAAGCCTCTTTCTTGCTCCTCTATGTTGCTCATAAAAGCATTTGGAAGTACTACCTTGCTTCTTTTAAGGAGACCCAAGGCCAAAAGCCAAAAGCCAAAAATTGGAACTTTGGCTCTAACTTGCCAAGGCAGCAAGTTTTAACTATGTCCATGTGGATTTATTTTAAAATTATGCAAAAGGCATTTTATTTTTTCAACAAAATCTTGCCCCAAACTAACATATCCAATTAATCTAGGGTTTTGAATGGTTGATTTCTGTAAATTACCATGTGTTGATTGGTTGATTTTCAAAGTAATTTCTGTTTACAAAGAAAAAATTATGAATGAGTATCACAAGTCCAGCTTCATGCCCAGACCAGAGGGGCAGAGAAAAATTTGTTTAAGAAGACTTAGACTTATCTTTTCATGTCAATTATTAATTCCAACATTTGAATTTCTTCTTTCAGAAGAACCCACAATACCCATTTGTCTATATTTGAAATAAGTCATGTGTTTTGGCTTCAAGGAAGGCTTTGGAGGTGGCTGACAAATAGCTCATAACCTGTTTTCTAACTTATTGATTAAAAATTATCTTTTTTTTTGGCTATTTTAAAAGTTATTAATGTGTTATTATATATAAAAAAAGGGTTATTAATTTGTTTGATAAATGACTTATTGGTTAGCTTATTTAACTTCAATAAGCTTATTTCTAAAAAATCCATAAGATAAGCTTTTAGAGTTAACTATTTGCCAAATGACAGTATTACTCTTCACTTTACTTTCTACTTTTGCTCTCTATGTTTTCAAAGTTGACTTTTTTATCGTGTAATTATATTGTGAAGTTTGAAATAATGTAATAAAAAAGTTAATTAATTTTTTTAATCTTTATTTAGTTTAATAATATTAGTTTGCATTTAAAAACATTATAATATTAAGTTTTTGAACATAAAGAGTCGCATTAAATTAATATTTTTACTATATAACTATTATATATCATATCTGTGTTATACTATAATTATAAATATTTTTAATTTACAAAATAATAAAAATCATAAATCATCATTATTGCCATCACATCAAATCCGAAGTTCCGCAATAAAGCGGAGTTTGGGAAGTCTGATAGTACGTAACCTTATTCTTATATAATAAAGAGGTTGTTTCCGATAGACCCACATGCAGATATGACAATAAAAGAGTGATACATGTTAATAGTAAATAAGTAAAACTGATACGCTAAATAATTATGTAAAATAAAATTACAATAAATAAATAAATAAATAATAAAATATCACCGAATGATGTACCTAATGGTTTTAAATATTATATAAAAATACTAATATAATGTAAATCGCTACATCATTCATATTAATAGAAAATTTAATGCTAGATTATTATTATTATGTTTTTTAATTAAAGTTATAGACTTAATTTTTGTAAAATTAAATATATAAAATCTAAATTCTTATAAAAATATTCAACGAAATACTAAGAAATATAATATTTATGTCATCATAAATTATTTTATTCATTAATGATTAATACTAAATAATTAATTTTATTAAATATTTTTAATAAATAATTGATATTATTTACTAATTAAATCAACTGATAAAGTCAACTATATATTAACTATTGATAAAATCATCTGACAATTAATACAATTTACTACTATTTGCTAAATACAGACTTTACTTTCAAATTTCTACGAGCTTTAAATGTCATCCTTACTAAAAATGAGGACAGCAATAAAGGAGACAGCTTCATTTCGTGTAATTAAAGGTCATGACATGGACCTTACACTCATATGCAAGTAATGTCTTATCATAACGGACAAGAAAAGAGCTGTTAGGAATTGTTCAATTTTTTTAAAAAATTTTGATTAATTAGAGAAACAATTAGATTTGCTTTTAATGCATCTTTCTTGGTGGTTCATTAGGGCTCTTATTTTCTACTAAGACCCAAATCACTCTTAAATTTTTAATTATTCTCTTGATTTTTTAATTTATTTTAGAGCTTTCAACTTTCTTATATTGGTCATTTATAAATAATCTCTCAAATACTTAAGAATAAGACCCCCTATTATTAAATTTTTTTAAACCTCACATTTTACTAAAATTTTTATTAAATGTTATTGATGTTTGTTTGAGTGCTTTTAAATATTCCCTCACACACTATTCACATAGTGCAATTGATGATAATCCAACCCATCAAAAGCAAACATGTGGCCAAGATGTAACTGAGGGACCAAATAAAATAAAACGTCTTTACCACTACAAGAAAAATACAGTTTAGCGATGGAATTTGTACATATTCCGTCAGTAAGTTTATTTAGTGACGGAATTTATTCACGAAAGGCGTCGGAGATATGGCCATTGCTAAATTTAAAGACGAACATTTTCCGTTGGTAAATTTACCGACGGTAAAAATTTCCGTCGGTAAATTTACCGACAGTTTTTTTCTTCAGTCGTTAAATTTTTCTGTCAGAAAATTAG
>JAOTIZ010000203.1:40442585-40457122 GCA_027123425.1 Erythroxylum panamense
AGCTTTTGGATTGAAATTTGTAGGGAATTTTCTGGTTGTATGCTAACTGAATCAGGTTGATTTCCTGATCCAGAGAAAGGGGTTGAGCTGCTGGCGATCTCAAGGGATGAAGATCGAAATCCCACCATTGCAGCCTTGTAGTCCATGGAAGAGCGTGTGGCTTTGATACCATGTAAACTCTATATTTATTGAAAGTTCTATATTACTTATGCTGCAGACCCATAGGTCATTATATAGAGCTAGCGTACATAGTGGTGGTAGTCTCCTAATTTAGCAAGACTCGTTATTAGGAAATATCCCTGATATAGAAATATCCCTAATATAGCTAGATATTACAGCTAAGGATAATCTCTAAGAATAATCCCTTAATTAAGGGACTATCTACTATTACGGGATTGTTTACATAATGGAATAGAATGGAATAGAAGAAGAGAGTTTCATATTACATCTCATTCCATCCTAAACAATAAAAATAAAAAACCTTCAATTTATGAGGTTTAGGATAAAATGTAAAATGATACACTATATTACACTATAAACTCTTCATCTAAACAACATTTCACTATATTACATTATGAATCCTTCCATCCCTCCCAAATAATAATTTTCTAATATTACATCTATTTACGTTACATTCCATTATAAATCATTCCATTCTATTTTATTATGTTCCATTCTATTAAAAACTTTACGTCTAGCCAAATATAGCTTTATAGTAGGGGATTTGCTCATCTTGTCTATGATAAATAGTTAGGTCCACAATGTTAAAGATAAGACTTATTCCCATGTCACTTGGTAATTCCAAAACATAAGCATTAGTACTTATCTTCTTGATGATCTTATAAGATCCAACATTCCATAAATGAAGTTTCTTATATTTTCTTTTTTGAAAACGATCTAGACGAATCCTAACCGTTACCATATCCCCTTCATTGAATTTCACCAATCTATGATGTTGATCAACATGTTCTTTATAAGACAAATTGTTGGTTATTATCTTTCGTCGTATCTTTTCAAAGATGTCTCTCATGTTTTGTGCAAAACCTTCAACTCTAACACTAACTCATGTAGTTTGTGGTAGAGGAACTAAATCAATAGACTTCCTTGGTTGAATTCTTGAAACTATCTCTAAATGACTCTCACCAATAGACCTATTTGTAGAATTGTTGTATGAAAATTTTGCTGTAGGAAGAATTCGGTCCCAATTTTTTACATTGTCTCCAAACATTTTAACAAGTCTTCCAATTTTTTATTCACTACTTCTGTTTGTCCATTGGTTTGGAGATGGTAAGAACTTTAAAATTGAAGCTTAGTGTTTAATGTTTTCCATAGAGTTCTTCAAAAATAACTCATGAACTTTACGTCACGATACGGTGGTTAAAGGTAATCCATGGAGACGAACAACCTCTTTGAAGAAAATTTTAGCAACACGGATAGCATCATAGGTCTTGGAACATGGAATGAAATGACTCATCTTGAAAAACCTATCCACTACCACAAACATAGATCATATCCTCTTATAGTTTTGGGAATTCCCAAGACAAAGTCCTTACTTATGTCCTACCATGGTTCATGAGGCACGGGTATTGGTGTGGATAATTCAGAAATTTGTTTCCTTCCTTTAGCTAATTGACATGTTTGACATTGTCGTATAACCTTTGGCATGTTCCGCTTTAAAGAGGGCAATAAAAGCGATCTTTAACCATTGCGATGATTTTATTTCTTCTAAAGTGCCCTGTTGCTCCTCCTCAATGTACTATCAGATTTTGTATAGCTGAAATTTTAAGGTTTGATTACTGAAAATTTAGGTTTAAGATTTCAGAGTTTAACATACTGGAAGTTAGGATTTTGGTTGCTGGAATTTTGTGGTGAACACAAATGATAGAAGGTAGGAAACTAAGAATTACTCCTAAGATTTAAGAATCACTCTTAGAGAAAAACATCACACCTTCTAATTGTAAACTCAAGTTTTTAGAAAAAAATTTAAGATTGCTTATATTATTGAAGGGTTGAGTACACATATATAGAATTCTTAGAATCCTCATTCTAATAGGAAAGGGTTCCTAATAAATTAAAATCTTATTCTAATAAAAATTCTGTAAGTCCTAAACAATTAAGATAACATATGTAAAATAGGATAACATATTTAAGTTACTACTACTTCCTATCTAATAAGGAATCCAAACATAATCTAAATTTCAGCCTTATTTTTTGTTGTCAACTCAATTCCCAATCTTTATCCCATCAAATTAAGGCTTGTGGTTGACTAATTTTTCTTCTTTTATTTCTTCCATATACTTAAAGTTCTTTTGCATCACTCCCCTTTCTCAGACCAATTCTTTTGTTTCTCAGGTCGATGCACAATTTCTGGAGGTTTTAGCTTTCAGGTGAAATTTTCCGTATAGTTTGACGTAATAAAGTCATCAAGCAAACATCTTGGATATTCTTGTAGTTAGCCTATCTGAACATTAAGTAAGAGTCTTTATTTTCAGTCAGTTTGATGCGTTGAGATGTTTCCTTACAATTTGCAACTTGCAGGCAGTTACATAAGTCATATTTTGGCAAGTCGGACTTGTTCTTCCTCTGCATGATGCGCCCTTTGTCTTATGACATCCAGAAACAAGAAATTGAAATTGAAGCTGCTCAGGTAAGTGTAAACAATAAAATGAGACGATAAATACTATAAAAGATACAACCTCTATTATGGTTTTAATCAGTCAAGAAATTCAAAATTATCAGACATATATCGTGTGGTATAAAAGAGAGCTTGTATTAAGTTTCTTGGGAGTTATTTTAACAGGACTTTCATATAGATCCTGCTTGTTCTTAATAATTAGTCATATAGATCCTGCTTCTTGCCTAACAATTAATCATATAACAGTCTGTGTTGAAAAAATTCAATAGAAACTGAATAAGCATTTCTTTTTTAGTATTTCTATTACCACAAAGTGTGCATTACATAGTTTAGAATAGTAAAAGTATTTTTTAGGTTGAGCAAAACTACAGAAAAGATGTGCATCTTTTACCGAATAAATATTATGTAACATTGGTTTACCCTCTCAATTTGCTTTGCATCTCTGAAAATTTTTGGTATATTATTTTCTTTTCTCCATGGATATGGGCATGGCTCTTTTGAGTTGTCTCAAAGACAATGATGTAGGTTCATAAAAGAAGATGACTAAATATGTTTAGTTTTTAGCGTAAGAGCATGTTCCTCGTAACGTGAAAAATGGTCTTTGTGATGTCTTTCATCATGGTGCTAGTCCAGTCATTTGTTGTATTCTTTTAGAAACTGATAACAAATTAGTCACGCTTTTCTCAACGTTCTAGGGTTTCTCTGGAGTTTATTCATGTACTGGGGATAAGACTGAACAGCTGTTTAGTATACCAGCTGCTGCCAATTTCATGTTGATTTGATTTGTGTTTGATCGTTGTCTTTTACGTATGTTGTGGAAGCTAGCTTAAGTGTAGAGAATGCAATAGCTGATAAAACTTTCTCATCGAGTTTCTATTTTTTCATCACAGTGGATGCCGTTGGAGGAATTTGCAGCTCAACCTTTTGCACAGAAACATGACATTTTTAAGTATATCATCCGTTTATGCTTGGCAAAGGTAGACACAAATTATTCTGGATTTCATCCAGTGCCCCTCAGCTCCATTTTGGAGGATAAGACAAGTTATTTGTATGCAAACATCAAGGATTTGGCGCTGTCAAGTTCTTCTGATTGCCCATAGATTAGGGATATTGTTTCATTTATTGATGTCTGGCTTGGTTTTGAGGGAGAGCCAGTATTGTTACCATCAAGTGCGGATGCTATCCATCAACTACACCGAGAAGGATCCACTTTGCATTCAGCTTCCTGGAACGTAGTTCCCAGTGGATATATTTGCAATGGGGGCTCAAGTAATTTTTTACGCTGTTGAAGATGATAAGAGTCAGTGTTTAATATTGTAATGTATCCATTAGAACGATACATCTTGTAATAACATGGTTCAAATAGCATCAATATTATTACACTGCCAAGGACAAATTAACGGGATAAGCTTAATGATATTCTCGTCACTATGGTAAACATATTTATCTGTATGTGGTCTACCATTTGTCCAGGGATGTGAATTTATGCTTACAACTTCCACAGAAACATGACAGGTGGTCTGCCATGCGGCAGAACATCCGGAATAGAGAAGAAAAAGACAAGACTGAGTTGCCAAGTTATAAGTCTGTACTAGGATGCGTGGTTCCTTAATCATCTGTAACTCTGTTATTGTCAGTTTGATAAAAAAAACTCCTTTCCGATCACAGATAGTCACAGTCTGTTGTTGTTCAGGACAGGCACATGTCACCCACAAGTGTTGCTTTTGTTTTAACACTTTCTATGTCAATCTTGAGTTTTGAATGCATAGAATCCAGGAAAGTTTCCAGGGATAATGTCTTCCCCTCCCCAGTTGGTTGTCTGAATTGTACAATTTGTCAATACCCATGCCAGCCTCTTACTCCACCGCCACCAGCACTCCCTGATTACCCCGTGTATGCCTCTCCACCACCACCACCACAACTTCCAGGCTACCCAGTTTATGGTGCACAACCACCGCCCTCCTCAATTCCCGGTTATCCTATGTACCGTTCTCCACCTTCATCACCGTCTCAGGTCAATTGTACGCAATTTCCAGTGCAGTGCTGCCAGAATCCTCCTCCTCAGCCTTTTGCGTATCAGCCATACGAAAACTTCTCTGCTCCATGCTCATCTCTGCATATTACTTCAGTTATAGCATTGATACTATGTAATATTGCCCTTCTGCTCTAGAGTTTCATGCTCTTTTCTTTCCAAGTTCGTTATATGAGCACATAAAGCCTTGTATTGCTTCAAATTTGTAATAAAGCCATGTTTGTAGAGGCCTGTAATTGTAATGCTTCATTTATTGGTTTTCTAGACATGGAAACACTGAACAATATCCTTTTTCCTTTTAACATTAGTCTAAAATTAAGATTTAAACCTGAGGTTTATCTTTATTTCTTTGAGCTATTGGGTCCAGTGATTCATTCTTATCCTTATACTTGGGCAGGATGCGTTGAGAAACTAAAGCCTGATTTTTCGTACTTTTATTCTTATCAAAATACAAATTTCACCAAACTGGGAAGTACTTTTTAAACCCCACCCCCATCAAGTAAATAGTAATTTGCCTCCAATTGTTAGCATAGTCGTTATGGATAAGTCGGGATTGGCGGCTTGCTTCGAGATAGCACAAGTCTTTGGTTAGCGGGCTTTTCCTGTAGGGTCGGGATTACTACCATCATGGTTGCGGAGCTTATGGCCTTACGATATGGGCTCACATTTGCTAACAATTACTCCTGGGTCAGCCTTATGATCGAATCCGACTCCAAAGAAGCATTGCGTTGTCTCACCCTTCTTGATGATATCTTATTCTTTCATCCTCTGACTCATCTCATACATGATATACGCTCATACCTGGAAAAGGCTCTTCAATACAACATTATGCATGTGTTTCATGAAGGTAATCAATGTACAGATTTTTTAACTCAGCTAAGCTTGGGCTGCATATATTTAGAGAGCGTCTAAATTATACCCCTCACCTGGTCCTCATCACTATCTACGCGCTGATACACATGTAGCATTTACTCTTAATATTTAAGTTTGTTCGTAAGCTGTAACAAAACAAAATAGTGTAATGAACAGATTGAACAAATGAGATTAACGACATATAAGATACAGGGAGTTGTGGGGGCCTTGGAGGCCGGCAGGTGGGGGGATGATTGAGACGAGAGGTTTTGACAAGTAGCAAAGAAATACTTGACACGTTTGAATTGTATTGTATGCTTGTTAGTTGTTACGTTTAATTTTGACTTGCTTCCAAATTTGTTTGTCCTGTATCTTGACTACTCGACAAGAAACTCACTGTCATCAGAGAAGAAATTTATGACCTTGTGACGTACACATACACCTCGGGATCCGGAGCCTCTCCTGCAACCTTCCAATTTGGATACTCATTTCCGTTAGTTGTGGTTGCTTGAGACCGGCTTCATATTTTGGTACAAACTTGATTCTGATCTTGTTTTTCATTACGTGAACATTCATTCCTCAGCAAGGAGCATGAGCTTCCATTTTCTTTTCAATTATGCACAGTATATGAAAGTTTTGTATCACTTGCTTTTGGATCGGCACTTGCTTGTTTACAATCATCAAACTCTCTTCTTTAGATATAGGCAGTTGGTATACTTTTTCCTTCATGTATTTTGAGACAGTTGGCAGGTAAAGCAGTAGAAGCTCCCCTTTACACTGCTGTTTTCAGTTACCTCTAAACATGTTCAAGCCAAAAGCTTAATCAAGCTACAAAAAATCCAGACTCAATATTACATTGGTAAAAGTCCATTTGGAATATAAAGCCGATAGCTCTACAGTATCAAACTACAAGATAAGTGAATGCAAACCACAAAGTCTTGGAACACAAGTGGGAAAAAAGAAAAGAAAAGAAAAACTTACCACACCAAAAATAATAAGAAAAATAAAATAAAAACAAATAAGCACAAGCCTCGATGATTAATCAATTCTAGCCCATCAAAGCCGGGCTTATTTCCCGCACAAATTGGTCAAATGAACCATCCGTTATAGAAGACACATTAGAAGTCCCAAGAGCACACTCATAACCATGGCAACAGATCTGCCACCATCCACTCTCAAACCATTGTTGCCGTCAGCTGTTTGATCAGCTGCACTATCTGCCCCTGGTGCATCAGCTGGAGAGTCTGATGGTGATGAGGAAGCGTCCTTGCTGGCCTTCGGGGTGTCGGCTGCCTTATCCACTGCTGGGGCTGGAGCTGGTGTTGGTGCCGGTGCATCCTTGAACAGCTCCTTGGGCAACAGGACCTTGTCAATTGTGTAGATTGCAAGTGGCTGTTCATCTTTAAGGGTCCCGGTTATCCTTGCCGTGGTACTCTTTGTCTTTAATGTCACTTGATCACCATCATTTTGTACAGTGAAATCATACTTGTTAGCCCCATCAGTGGCTAAAGTGTTCATTAGCCCGTTGTTGGCTTTCAACATAGGCATAGATTGATATACAGGCACACCAAAGAATTCAAGGAATGAGACTTTGCCTGCAGCTGTCAAGTTCTTGAACCTCGGCATGAAGAGTTTGAATGGATCGTCCAGAGGGCAAAACACAGTCAATCCTCCATCCATATTATCCTGAAAACAGTCATCAGTTGTTGCATCTGAAAAAACTACATAGAAAAGCCAACAGCTTTTTGATAGGGTCATTGTAACTAGTGTAGACGATAGTAAAGTTGTCCTATTTCTGTATCAAATGATTCAAATCACATTCTTCCCACATGAAAAGGGCCCGTCAATTCCTATGCTTTTGTCACGTACTTTCCTTTTTTTTATGCTTCTTCTGATCAAATTTTCGCTTTTATAAGCATTTCATAAATTGCCATCAAACTTCAAAGCTATCAACTTTTTCCGTGTATGAAATGGGAAGTAATTGCAATGTCATGACTTATCAATTGGAGGCTTGCCAAATTAGAAAAACATCCCAAAGATTCCTAAACCTTGAAATTCACTAAACTAGATCAAAGCCCCCTTCATTTTCACTTACACCTACAAATAAATTAGACACTTGATCCATCAAACAAGTATTTATTCTGCAACGAAGTAAGAGGTTAAGCTCTCAACCGACTGCTTTTAGTGTAGTTGTTGTTGGCAGTTAAATTAACAGTTAGCAGTTCAGTAGTTACCTGATATGTCTTTGAAGCTTCAGGATTTGCCAGTAAAGTGTCAGCGAACACTTTACACCCATGAGCCGACATTATACCGGTCAAGTTTATCTGACTCGGTGCTGGAGTCGGCGCCTCCGCCACCGCCGACGGCAACACCTTGCTGACCTGAATAACCGAGATGTTGTACGGAACCTCCTCAAGCGACTTTACAAAGAACACATCAAGGGTACCACCATTATCCTGCGGCCCAAGCGCCACTTTCCCACCTTTCATGTCGGTGATATTAACGAACCCTGAAGACCCCGGAGCCGTTCCGGTTGCCTGAAACATGGTGGCGGCGAGGGCTGTGCCGTTGGTGATCTGGTGAAGCTTCTTGGTGCCAAAGTAATCCAGGAGTATATGTAGTGAGAGGATGTTTTTGATGGTGTAGATAGAAGGGTGTTTGGAGAGGAGGTCGGACATGACGGCGTTGTCGACGGCGAGAACGGTGATGGTGGTACGGGAGTTAATCTCGGCGGCGAGGTGGGTGGCGGTCAGGTAGTGGTTGAAGGTGGAGAAATCTGGGTGTTTTGCCAGAAGGCGAGTGATGTTGTGTGCGTTGGACGGAGTGGTGGTCGTAAGGAAGAGGACAAGTAACAGTGAGGAGGGGAGGGAAACTGAAGCGAGCTGCATTGTGCTAGACTTAGAGTGAGCGGAGAGAGAGACAGAGAGTGTCTGTTTAGGAGCTTCGTAGTTTGTAGTTTGTAGTTTGTAGTGGGGTATAAAATGCGGGTGAAGAGGGAGTAGGAAAAGGGTCTTAGATTTGTATCATATTACAATCATGGCAATTCAGATGCTATTTCAATATATACAGTTGAGTAAAATACTAAAATATTAAAATTTTAGACCAAGTTTTATTTTTCAAAAAAATCTATCTAATTTGAGCGAGAATTAGTCTGAAAGTAGAGGAAGACAAGAATTGGGAATCTTCGCGGAGAAGTTGGGAGCCTTTGCTTCATTAGTTGATCATGGTTAGTCGAATTTGGATTTTACCCATTTTCTTAGAAAAAATATTTGGGAGTCTTCGTTTTAGTATTAATCTTACTGTGGCTAATATATATAGACTAAGAGTTTACTTGCTTTTACTGTTATTTTTATTTAATTTTTAAATTTAGCAAAAGCAATTTACTTGTTTAAGTTCAAAATTTTATTTTTAGTTTCTACTTCTTTCAATTTTTATAACTTATATAAAAATTAATTTTTTTTTCTGTTTCATGAGTTGATTTACCATCAAGTAAATATATAATTCAATTATTTAATATTAATTACCAATAAAAAATGAATCATACAATTTACTTATTTTAATCTTTATTGCCTTTTATTTTCTGCTTTAGTTTTTAAATTCATTAAAAAGTGTCTACTTGACTTTTTGATTTACTCTTCCTTTTTCATAATTTATGAAAATTATAAACATTTATTTTTTATTTTTTATTTTCATCTTTTGTCATAATCACATTTACCATTAGCTAAACATATACTTTGATAATTTATATTTAATTTAATTTTTAAATAAAAATAAAGTAAAATAAAAATATCTTAAAATACATAAAATTTAAATAAAATTATTTTTGATATTTAAAATATACATTAACAAATAACTCTTAGTTTATAAATGAATTTATTTATTTATTTTAGTAAAATGTAATACGTGTATATTGATAAATATTGTATAAGAGATTAAGATAATAACTATATACCATTAGTAATAAAAGTATAAGTATATAGTATTAGCAATCAAACATAATTTTATTTTTGTTTGAAAAAATAGAAACTAAAATCAAGAAATAAAAATAAAGAATCACAACAACAAAATAAAATAAAACTGAATGACTCCTAAATTATCCTTGTATATCAACAAATAATTTATAAATAATTAGTCAACATGAATCAAGGATCATCAAAATGTCATTTGTGAGATTTCATCTCTCTTCTTTTTTTGTCCAAATATGATATTCTTCCTATATAACATGTATTGTGCGAATTTGAAGTCTGATGGAGACATCAACATTTTATTTGGGCACTGTGTGTGGATACAATCAAGTTGTTCCTATTTATACATTATGAATATATGTTGTATTTGAGGTATGTGAAGTGTAATAATAGTTGGTTGAGACTAGATGATAAAATGGGATAAATATAATTTAATTGATTAATACTTATTATCAGGTATTTAATTGACTAAAACTAATTATTCATTGTTCCAATAGAGTAAGTACATTCAATTAATTAGTTCCAATAGAGTAAGTACATTCAATTAATTAGGACGTATCATTCAGCACCTATCTCTATCTGATATAGTAGGACATTACTTTTTTTTTTGGTTGCCTACGAGGTGTTCTAGGAGGGTCTCAATTATGAGAAGACACTTTTAAGTCATCCACTTTCAGACTAATCCCCGCTCAAGCTGGATAGGTCCCTTGGAGAAAACAAAACTTTGATCCCAAATTTTAAACGGCTACATATACGAGGATATTAAATAATTCTTTCGTGCAACGTGGTGTACAGTACTCATCTAATGAGAAGACTTGAAGACCTGAAGTCCAGTTCAGCACTACGAAAACATCAAATAGTAAGGGGTTTTAAGTATATAACACGGTCTCGTAAAGATGTAGAATCGTCTGAATTAGCAACAGGCATCAACTTCAATGGTCAAATACGGTGCCAGAACTTAGATACCGAGCACATGGAACCGGAGAAGAAAAAGGAACAAACTTTGAGAAAAATGTGAAGTTGAGTAAAGAAGCGTATGGGAAGCAGCAAGTCACGTGGTTATGACTTATGGGTATCGCTTCCTCCAAAATCAAGGAATCAATAAAGTATCCTTTTCTGTTCTTTTGTACTCTTCTCTATATGATATCAATAAATTACAATCGGTACGTAAACACAATCCACACGCTTGGAATAATGCTTTCACGTCTAAAATTCACCGTTTAAGATTACATTTTATTGAAAAATAGATATTAAGTATGTTTTTCTTCATTCCCTAAACTCCAAAGTATACAAATCAACCGTCTTGGTAAATAGAGAAGTGTTCTAAAGTCTCTACCATGAAACCAAAGTCCCAATGTTTTTGGGTTACCTTACGTTTAGGTCTCCAGGAGTTCGACATGATGATCTTGTAGGGTCCATTCCAGAAATGCCTCTGATTGTGACCAATCATTAGCCTTTTAACACTGAAATCTTGATGTGCACGTACCAAACTCGGAAAGACCGGTCAATATAAAAATTTTAGTAAGAGCGGCGCGACTACCGTCGATTCATCTGGGCTGAAATGCCACCGGTGATGTGCTTGACCAGTTGACAACAAAATGCGTAACCTGGAACTGTCGGCAAGCACGGAGCTTGTCAAGTCAAACTGAGGCATTGTGGTAATTTAAGTCAAGGTGGAGGTTTAACAGATTCGTAACGGGAAAAAGAAACAGTGGAATCATCGTGCTCCACGAACTGACAGGCTGGCACAACTCACCAAAGAACGCCACGTGGACTGCTGGCGGACAGTAAATCTCCACCGACAGCTTCAGTTGGAAGCATTATTGTGCTCGGACAACAAGTTTTGTCTTAACAAAGAAAAAAAAAAAAGAGACCAAGTTAGGCTGAGCTAAAACGCACTTGTGAAATTAAACAACGGCATCATTCTGAGCTGTACTTTTGCCTGTACTCCCAATTCTCCACGGTTTCATGTTCACCTCAGTCTTGCATGCTAATTGTCTACTATACAATCTTTTATATTTTGAAACTTCTGCTTATGTCATCCTTCTCCACTTTTGAGAGCTGTCCAATATAGGTCAGACAAAACGAAAGAAACATAAACCACGGAGTCAGGAAATTGGAATTGAACATAAACGCTCCATCCAGCTCATCTAATCTCTGATTATTACTATAATTTCTACCATATTAGGACAGTAATTTGGTCTAAATATGACACAATTTGGAGTTAAAAAGATAAAATTTGGATGGACTGAAATTTAGTTGAATTCGAATTAAAAATTGATAAAAATTGAGACTTTAAATAAAATTCGAATTCAAATTTTATAGTTTGTTGGGGCCTAAAACTTTAAAATTAATTTTAAAGCTTAATCACTATCTTAAGTAAAAACTTGGGTCATACATAAATAAGAAACACTAAATCAAAGCCGTTTTACTCTCGATTCGAAGATGTAAGAAACACGTTGTTTCCAAATTTCGTTAAATTCTGATTAAAATCTCTTTTGATGTTTATTTCTCAACAAAACCGTATTACCATCGAATCAGGTTAAGTCTTGGTCAATGTGGCTGATTGGAAAGCATTAATAGTAAGGAATGATGACAGTTTGGTTGCTTTGTGATTGAGAAGTTCGACGAGGGTGTTAACGTTTTGGTTGAAGATTCTGGGAATAAGATTTGACGATGACTTGTTTTTATGCGGATGAGAAATCAAAAGCGACACATCTGGCGGCATGTTGCGCTTTGCAGCCTGGAGGACTCGCAGTTTGTCAGTAGTGAGCTGCTGCATGGAGACGTGGAGGCGAAGATTGGCGGCGTCTGGCTGCAGGCTAAAGTGAGCAGGTGAAAGTGGCGTCATGCGTGTGTTACGAATAACAATTAGCCAAAGGAACAGAGGAAGAGAGAGAGAATGACGTGGAGGAACAAATGAAAATGGGGAATAAGAAGAAGGAAACGACGTCGAAGGAGTAAACATCGGAAAATAAGACAAACAGGGGCCCGGTTGTTAGGATCACAACACGTGTCAAAATTTTAATAGTCATAGTACTATTTTTATAGCCGTTGCAAGGGATATGGAAAAATTTGAAGTCAAGTCACCATTCTCCTTTGGTTTATGATCTATTTCTTCTCTTGTTTGTTTCTTCTCTACATTCTGGAAATTATCATAACAGTCAGAGTGCGTGATCTTTGGGTCAGACACGTGGCAAAAAACAAATGGGGATTGGAGGTTAGGTGCTTAGAAGAAGGAATGAAAAACCTTCGGAAGGTACAAATGAGAAACCATCAAGAAATTAACGACATCAAATCCATGTTTTAGCAACTTATACGGAAGGAGAACTCAAAAGTGACTTCACGAAACTCCGAAGGTTTGGTAAACTACACCCTTCCAACCAGATTCAGCAAGTTAGATTTCCCTACCTTCAATTGGAGTGATACGAGAAGCCGAATTTACAGGTGCGAATAGTTCTTCACACGTTACAAAAAAACAAAGCAATTTGCGATGTTTTTAAAACGTCACAGAATGCTTAAAAATATCGCAGAATTTAATTTGTGATGTTTTAAAAAATATATAAATAAAGTTGATGTTTTACATAAAACGTCACGAAAAATACAAATATTTAGTGACGTTTAAAAAATGCTACTAAAAGATTGGTCTTTCTGTGATGTTTGTGGAAATGTCATAAAATTTGTTGCATTCGGTGACGTTTTCTGGAAACGTCACGGAAAGTAATATTACGTGACTTTTTAAAAACGTTCTGAATCTGTCAAAATTCTGCGACAATTTAGGAAACGTCGCGAAATGTGACTTTCCGTGACATTTTCAGACAACGTCGCTGAATGTGAAGGATTCCGTGACGTTTTAATAACATTACGGAATGTCTAAGAAAAACGTCGCAAATACACTTATTTTCTTTTAGTAAGAATTTTTACTTTTTAAAATAATTTTAATTTAATAATTTTTCAATTTTAATAATTATTTTTTAAATAACAAAATTTAAATCTTATTTATTTAATAACTATTCAATATTATTTATGAATTTTATTTATTTAACAATTTTTTTAATTTTTTTAGTATATCATTAAATTTAATAATTATTTATGTATCACAAGAATTTCATATGTGCAGACAATTTATTATTTAATTGCAATTCTCAAGCATGTCATAATACAATAATTAATATAAAAAGTACATGATAAGTGTATAATATGTTAATATGAGTACATATATTTAATCTAAACAAATATTATGTGTAGCACATAAAAGTTCCAAAAGCTTTTTTTGTTGTTCAAATTCAATTCTTTGTTGTTCGACTTCAGTAGTTAGTCGATCCTACATTTGTTTAACTTTTTTATTCAATTCATCGACTTGAGAGTGTAACTCCTGATTAACCTTCTTCAACTCCTCTAGTTCGTCTCGAAGTCTCTTTTTGACTGAAGTATTCCTTTATAGTTGAGGCCCAACTCTCATACCAACAACATAATCAGATCTAGTGCCCAAAACTTTGTCGTACGCTTCATCCACTGTTATCGGATGACGTTGTTCTATTGAATCAGTCAATTTCTTACACATTAATTTCTGAAAAATTAAGAATTAATTAGATACACAATCATTTAAGAAATATTTGTAAATGAATTATGTATTCACCTATTTTTCTCTGCATTTGGTAATTGTTCATTGACCTTTACTTTCATCATAATGAGTGTGATACCATAGCTTAATCCAGTCACACTCTTCTCTATTTTTGTCACTCTGTTGTATAAAAATATATTATTAATAATATTTATTATAAATTTTGAAATGTTAATTAAAGTAAAATATAATTAAGAAGACAATAACTCACAATCTCATGCCGTATTGTTACAAAGGCCTTGTAGCCGGAGTTTGGTCGACATTTGGCCTGACTCCTAACCAATTTGACCTTTTAACTTTTTTTTCCTAACTATAAACGTAACAAAATCTATTATAACATCTATAAATCACAATTCATAAATACTAAAATATAATCAGTTGTCAATAAAGTTGTGAAATTAAGTTTTGTGATCAAATTAAGTAACCTTT
>JAOTIZ010000203.1:40522050-40533932 GCA_027123425.1 Erythroxylum panamense
TTTCAGTACGAAAATTAACCGAACATTCCCTGTGGATTCGATCCCGACTTACCACAACTACAAATTTTAGTGTGCAGAGTCAGGTAAATTTTGCAGTGCACTCGACACGCGCTGTCATCCAACAAAGCAGTCCCTGTTGGAACCCGCTTCTGGGGCCCAACATCGGAGTCATGAGATGTGAGCCTAATACTCTATAGTTTCTGGAGCCCAACAACTCGGAGTCATAAAACGTGAGCGGGCTTCCTTATGGGGTTATTTCAAGGACTCCTCATTAAACATCGTCCCATATGGGTAATGTGCCCACACCAGTTAAACACCAAATCACAATTTTACTTCTTCAAAATAATTGTATCTC
Organism: Erythroxylum panamense; assembly: GCA_027123425.1. NCBI lineage: Eukaryota > Viridiplantae > Streptophyta > Magnoliopsida > Malpighiales > Erythroxylaceae > Erythroxylum > Erythroxylum panamense. The sequence goes on from JAOTIZ010000203.1 coordinate 40,522,406, forward strand.
TCTGCCTCTTGTTTATTTTGAAACAAGAACCACCTCATTCGGAGCTCTATAGCTCAAGATATGCCTAAAAATCTAAGTACATTCATAACCTGGTTATGCTCTTTCAACCAATCCCTCATTTTCTTTCCATCAATAATTTACAAATCTACATCCAAAGCTACAAATTTTTAAGCAGAGGTAGAAAAATGTATTAGGAGTCTATTTCTTCAAGAATCACTTCATTTGGAGGTCGAGTGATGAATTTATGGCCAAAAGAATCAAGTATGTTTATGTCCTCAATCATATTGTACCTCTCTTGGAAGAATTAGCATAACTTTCTCTTTAAACCTCGGGTTTTGATCTTCATTGACAGTTTAAAAGAGATCTTCTAGATCTACAACTTTCATGAAGACTTTGAAGTGAAATTTGATCGTCTATAAGGTCAAAAATGTGACCAGAAGATATGAATAGATGAACAGTGCACCAGACGATATGATGTCATCACCAAATGATATGACGTCACTAGACGATACGTCGTCACCAGACGAAGTGTCTTCCCCAGACGAAGCATCCTCACCAGATGATATGACGTCACCAGACAATACGTCATCTATTGTCCTACCAGGAGATACGTTCTCACCAGACGAAGCGTCCTACCAGGCGATACATCCTCACCAGACGAAGCGTCTTCACCAGACGACACATCCTCACCAGACGACACGTCATCACCAGACGATACGTCATCACCAAACGATATGTTTTCACCAGACAATATGTCCTATACTCCTGAGCATCTCCACTTATAAGGACCATAACTTTTGACTCCGATATCCAAAAATTTGCATACCTTATAGCGTTGGAAAGATAGAAAGACAAGCTACAACTTCCATGGAGACAACTTGTCAAATTCATCCTAGATCAATCTAGATTTTTCCCTAAAGTCAGAACACGAAATCTTTTTCCCTTATGGAAGACTTGAAATTTTGCACTATGCAAACTTGGAATGTCCTGAGCATAACCATTCAGCTACTAACATGATTTCATTAAACTCTCAAATCTCAACCCATTTGTCTCATCACCTTCAACTACATCTGATCAGTTATAATTCCTATCTTCCTTTCCATAGTATCTTGTTTATGCATACATATGTATATATATTAATGATTTATGAACCAAAATCATCAACTCAAGTTGATTGCTTTTTCACTTATATCTTATTTCAACTCACATCATCCATGCACCATTCATACTTCATTAACATTAAAAGAATAAAGTTTTTACAATACTTTAGTGGGCATTTCGAGCCACCCTACATCATAGTCCAAAAGTACCAACTTGTTAAAGGAACTTTTACTCAAGCTAAAATTTAGAAACAAGATAACTCAAATACATTACCAACATAAACATGAACGTTTTAAAACATTACATCAATTTATCATTATGCCAACATCGACATTTACAACAATAATAAGGTTGGCCCTATATATCAATATAATGATTTCATCGTGGCCCTACACGTGTAATCGGTGATAATGTGTGTCTGTGTCTCACATCAACCGCTGTAATGAACTATAGTCAGATATCATATTAAATTGCATGATCATCATCAACAACTATCTGGGCCTACCGAAGCTACCCCCAGGCCCAACATACTCCAACCCAACATCAGCCATCTGATCGTAAAAACCACTACTAGATCCTTGCACGCGTCCATCAACAACAAACCCACCTGCATGACTTGGCAGGTCCTTCTCACGCGCTCCAACAATCTTTTCACCCTCCATTTCTCTGAACCTCTGCAAGTAAACCTTCAAAGGCTCCACATAGTCCTCGAATCCAAGGGTGGTCATGGCCCACAGGAGATCGTCACCGTTGATTGTCTTCCTTTTCTCTCTCTGACACTTATCGGAAGCCTCTCCTGTGATGAAGCTGATGAACTCCGACACACATTCCTGGACTGTCTCCTTGGCATCTTTGGAGATCTTTGCATTTGCTGGGACTGCCTTTTTCATGATTCTGCTAACGTTGGCTATTGGCAGTAAACGGTCTTGCTCCCGCGAAGATGATAGGTCGTTGGTTGCGGTACTGTTCACATGAGTTGCCCCGGAGTCGTTGTCGTCTGAGTTTGACATTGACACACTGTTGAAAACTGAAAAGGCTTCTGGATGATTATTGTCAAGACGATACCGATTCTTCCAAGTTCAGACACTTTTAAAGCTGGTTAATGTACCTTTGGCTTCTCGACTGCAATGGAAAAATGGAATTAGAAAAGCTATAAAGAATTCGTCCTATGCTTCACAAGTTGTCAACAATTTATCAAAGACAAAGACTTCTCAGGTGAAATATGGTTTACGACAGAATAAAGGAATGTTGCGAGGAAGTAGGGACAAGACTTCTGGGAGCTTTAGGTTGACGACATGGGAACGAACCTTAACTAAATTTGGAGCAAGGTTACTAATGAAGACAAAGTTGATTGCTTGATCAGGTTCGCCAGTTCCTAATAAGAAGCGAAGATTCAGACAGAATTGCAACATGGAGCACTAGGTAATTGGGGGGTGGGGGCTTCTTAACTAATCAGACACCATATCAAAGTTATGTAAAAGAAAGAACCTGTGACCTGTTCTTTTGAGCAGACGATGAAGTTGCTCTATAAAAAGGATTCAAACAGAATCCATGAAAGCTAAAGTCCAAGTTGCAAGAGGGCACAAAGTCGATTAATGCCATGCAGAGCTCATGTAGAAAGTGTATGCATCATCAAGGCATCCTTGAGGCAAAGAAATGAACATTTTCCACAAAACCAACCTCAATTTCACATCCTTGAAATTAGCCGAAAAAACCCTTTGCAGCTCTAGAAACCAGGTTCAAGGGCTTGAACTTGGGGGGCGATTGGATTGGTAGAGATACGGAGAAAGAAAGGGAGGAAGCAAAACATCCGACCTGATGGTGCTTTTGGGTGGATCTATGGTGTTAATAACGACCATCATTGCTTACATGTGGGTGATTTTGGACCGTTCTTTATCGATAAGTCTAGATGTTGTTACCGATAGCTTTGGAGCCACACGATTGCTGTGGTTGAACATCTTCACCATTCATTTTGTATTTAACGTGGTAAGTATCGATCCAACCTGGATTTTCAACTCAAGTCCCACCAAGTGTCTTAAATTACGGTTAGAAAATTAAATGAAATATTTATAAAATTAAGAATATATACAACACTGGAGTTTCCCTGATCAAAATATCCTCACTGAGTACTTTAGAACTAGTAAATTGAGCTACACCTTTCATGGTAATGTTATAATCCTTTATAGTCACAAATGAGTCCCAAACACAAAATGGGTATTTTATTAATAGTGTTGTTTTAGTCCATTAGATACTAGTAGGTGCCTTAAATTCAGACTAAAACTGAAGCATGACACTAGGCTTTCAAATGCATGCAAGTAGAGGGTTGTGACTTGTGATATAGGCAATCCACGATAGCTATATATAACTTCTAAAATCTATTAAAAGTACTGTGTGGTATTAAATAAATGATAGTTAAGTCTTAGGCCCTTAGCCAAGTCTTTCTCGGGTCACCCACCCTCGAGATCAAGACAAGTTATCATATGGAAGCTTTAGTTTAGTTTTGGATTCATTAGGCAAATCAAGAGTTTGTTTAATTGCCAGACGATTATTAAATCCAAAAGCCTTGCACTAAACATCATTATCGACTAAACAGACATGCAATCCAGTTAGGAAGATATCATCAATTTGCTCGTCACCTTTATGGTGGCTAAAGAGACCTTAAGTGCTCCACTAGTTGGCGTGTGTGTGTGTAAGTGGAGCATTTGTCTCTTAGTTTCAAGATTTTGACCTTTTGATATATTTATGTATACTTGATAAGATGACAACAAACTCTACATAAAGCTTCTTTGTAAATGGTACGAAAAGGATAAACTAGATTCATAAATGAAAAGACAATTACCGTTCTATCATCATAAAGGAGCACATGCTCATTTAAATAACATAAGATACAAAGATATTAAGATCAATTTTGATACAAATACAACCAAGGTCCAAATGCACTTTGTGTTAGCTCACCGCCAAATTGAGTTTTTCGTCATCTTTTCCAAATGAGTGTGATTCTATATATAGTGGCTGCACGCACACTTCAGTGCTATTGCAGTCTTTTTTAAGATATACCATGCGATTCGTGTACTGGACATGAACCCTTAAGAAGTATATTACATTTTCCTACTATTGACTGGAGATTTATTGTAGCACATTATTAATGAATACAAGGTAAGGAATCACTCCCATTGCTCTTCTTCTATCATTTGTATTCATTATATATTATAGGTCCATGTAAATATATGTCACCAACACCTTGAAAGACACGCCAGCCGACAGAAGTTGCCTTAACTGTCATTAACATCAAACTAGCTCATCAACTTTGCATCAAAAGAAACATCAATAAACAAAGAAAAGGATACGATAAGATAATGATGCACTGTTAAGATTAGTTAAACTTTAGTAAGGAGACAAAAGAGATCCTACAACTTCCGTTCATGTGTACCCAACTAACTTTAATCTTGTAGTTGCAGCATAGTTTAGCAAGTTTTACTGCGTCTAGTTACTAACGAATGCTAGTTTACCAGCCAGCAATTAAACACTAAACATAAGTTACAGCCGGCTTTAGTTTACAGATACAATAAACAGTACATGTACACATAACTGAGTGAGTGACAAGGTTATTATGATAACTACAACAGCTACACTATTTTCGAGCAGTCAAGTTACATGGTGTTTCAAGCTTCAACTTCTTGACCGGCAGACTGAATCTTGTCTTTCTCACCATCTCCTCCGTCATCGTCGTCATCGTCGTCATCCTCAGCCTCATCAGCTAGTTTGGTAAGCTCTTCTTGGATCATAACCTTTATTGCCGACTTTCTTGGGGTGAGATCCATGTCAAAATGCCGTGCTGAAAAGTAGCCATACTTTCTTTTAAATAACCAATAATAATATCATACTTTCTTTTAAATAACCAATAATAATATCAATTAAGTCGAGTTTTAGCCACAGATGAATAACTGCCAAATTTAAGGTGCCGAAACTTTTAAAATTATAGTGGTTCAAGTCAAGATAGAAAGATAACTATCTCAAGTTATTCAACTTAAGGCCTTCACCATATATAACCAATGGAAGATACTGCAAATCTAGTGGTTCAAGTCAAGATAGAAAGAATCCATCTCAAATCATTCAACTTCATGCCTTCACAACATGTAACCAATGGAAGATAAACTGCAAATCGAGAACTATGCCACAGTGCAGCAAACAAAAGATGTATCCTCAAAAACAAAAAAGCAGGCAGGAAAGCCAGCAAAAAAACAAGAAGTAACTTCTGTGAAGTTGTAGAACATTTTCACAATATTATTATAAAAGATAAAACAGTAAAGAGACAAGAAACTATACTAGAAGCAACAAAAGTGATGAATGCTTACCAAGTAGCTTAAGAATATCAGTAAATGTAGCCTGCATATAACAAAGTAAACTTCCAGTTAAGCATCAAGTACTCTGAAGCACTGATAATTGAAAACCAGAACATCAAAGTATAGGTGAAAAGATTAGCTAAAAGACTAGTGCAACTGTTTGAGTAGTAATAACAACATATCTTACCGTATTGAAATCCACCTCTTTGAATATTTCACATATGGCATCTCTAAGTTCATCATCACTTGGTCCCAATTTCTCCCCTTTAGCACTTCCCTTACCTTTCACAACTTTTTTGCCTTGACACACAAAAAGTGTCCAGAATAAGTCAGAACTATTAACACTTGGTAGAGTTCCTCTATTATAATATGACAGTTCAGCCATCACTGTTATTGTGATCAGCAAGGTACTTACTTATGAGACATTAAAAAAATTCTAGAAACAAAGGGTCAGAACAATTTCAGATGTTAGGACCATTGTATTAACAACCGAGCATCCACAACTGTGAAAACAATAGACTTATGAAATAAAGAATTACCAGCTCTTTCTTTCGAACCAGCTTTAGTTGGAGTTGAAGACTTCTTAGCTGTTTTTTCATCCTTCTTGCGTGATGAAACCTTTTCAATGCGCTTTGATAAAGATTTTTTAGGTGCTCTTTTCGGTGGTGGACTGGCTTTATTGACAAAAGTAATCTTCTTGGTTTTTGCTTTTCCAGCAGATTCCTTTCTAGGTGCTACTGTAGAACTTCTTTTGCCTTTTCTTGTTTCCTCTTCGGATTCTTCTTCAGATTCATTTTTCTCCTCACTTTCAGAATGCTCAGGTACCTCAGTATCAGGCTTCTCCGAAATTCCATTCTCATTTTCATCTTCTACATTTTCTTCTTGTTCTTCCTCTTCTTCTTTCTCTTCATCAGATTCATCCTCTGTCTCAGGTGGACTCTTTTTGTTTGTTCTTGAAACATCTTCAGCCTTCCTTCCCCTCTAAAAATATGCCAAAATCATGTCAAACCAGAACGTGATTACAGGACAGGAAGTAAGAAAAATTAACAGAAGCAGAGGAGAACAAGGTGAAAATTACAAGAACAGGAAGTAAGAAAATTAACAGAAACAGATGTGAGCAAGGTGAAAATTAGCCATTTCTCATGCCTCTCCATCTTGCAACATTAAAGAGTAACAACAAAAATCGGAAGAGAAAGTCGGGACAAGCAGAAAAAAGGGAATGTGACTATGAATAGTGGCAACTAGCTTACTGTTACTGCTCAGTGATTTTGACAGTCATAAGGTTACCATGTAACCTCAACCATGCTACTAGAAGTACAGCCACTATCCATGTAATTGGATATTTGTATCATTGCTGTCATGCTAATAAATAAAAATGTACCTTTGCTGAACGTTTTGAACTTTTGGACACCCTCTTCCGCTTATTGCTTTTGCTTCCCTGGCAATTCAATAAAATACTCCAAACTCAATTGCATGTCTTCCTGGAAAAAGAAATATTCCCCAAAAATGGATCTATCAGTTTATTGGGGCCAACAAACCTTTTCTTTCTCCGCAAGTAACACTGTAGTAGTGGCATGAGGGGCAACCAAAAAGTCAATCAACTTAGTAACAATGTCTTCCTGCAAGCACATTGTATGTTAAAGAATACATCCCAATTATCCAGATTAAAGAGAGCAAAATTTTAGTTTAAAATGCCAATTATCAAAAGCAGTTGTTGAAATGTAAATGAAGTAAAGCATCATCGCTGAAAAACATTAAAATTCAACACTGAAATTATTATATTCAGGCAAATTGCTACATGCATATTTGTCCAGACACAAACCCACGAATTGGAACTTCTAATAACCTCTTACAATAGCTAATTAGCTAGGAAAAAAGTACAAACATCAGAAAATGTCTGTGTAAGAGAGATAATTAGAAAAACATACTGCTGGCAACTTAACCGCTGGGCCATCATAAAGCTGCAACTTCATGTATAATGAAAACAAACCAGCCTACCTTCTTTGTAGTAGCCTTGGCAATTGATATGTCAAGAATATCACAGAACTCCAGTAACTTCTCTTTGTTACACTTATCAAATTTTTCTTTCACTTTGATCTTTTGCTTGTCCTGCAGTCAATGATCAAAGATAGTAGAGATCAATTCTTCTTCAATGCAATCGATGATAGTGACACCATTCCCCATCCAAATAACTGCTTATATGTTGCAAAAACATTTCTCAATGCCGTGACTCCTTTACCTCATTTTCATGCCACACAAAACCAGAGAAACGGGATATATTGCTCTTGATCTGAACAGCCTGCAACAAGAAAAGAAATGAAGTTGTATTAAAGCAAGGAAAAGTACCTCGACCTTAGCAATTCAATTGAAAGCATCTAATGACCACAATGTTGCAAAACTCATGGTTTGTTTAAAACTTTGTTAGTACTGCCAAGAAATGGTCAAAACAAGGATTACCTTTCCTCTCCTTCCAAACAGAATTGAGTGTAGCAGTTTGAAGGTATCATCCATCTTCCTTCTTGATAACTTGAATGCCACTAGAATATAAAAACATCCAGAGATATCACTTCTTTCACAGCCAGACATTGGAAGATTTAGCGAACAGACTCAAAGGAATGAGGCATTTGCATGGTTGGGGAATTAACATACACTAATAGGTAAAGGAACTCATAGAAACTAAAACATAAAAGATGAGGCATTTGCATACATGGTGAACCAACATGAGTTAAAGGGTCTTTGGGGCTTATAAAAGACAATACAGAAAAGATGGAGGCATTTACATGCATGGTGAACCAACATAAGTTAGTACTCTTAAGGAACTTCAAACAAGAGACCAAAGCCTTTAAAATACCAATATAAAGCCCCAAAAACCTTTTCAAAAAGATCAAGTGAAAGAGAAAGAACAGATGGCATACCATTAGGTATATCCTTTAGAGGAGTGCCTTGGCCCTGCAATTTATAGATAAACCACAATTAAGCTGACAATAAGAATGACCCTGTGAATCCATATTACAAAGGAAACAAACAAAACACCTTCTGAATGTGGAATTCTTTTGCAGCATCTTTCTCTATGGAAGCCACAAGCCTTTCAACAGATTTCCGCTCACGTTGTGGCCTGTGAGAAAAAGGGGTCTTCGGCTCCGGTTCCTTCTTCTCTCCTGCTGCTTTTTTCTTCCTGTCAACTTTTCCCCCAACACTCTTCCGTTTCCCATGTTTCCTTGATACTTTCTCCTTATCATTTTCATCTTCATCCTCTTCTTCTTCTTTGGACAACTTATCATCCTTATCTTCCAATTCCTTTTTGTTTTCCTCCTGATTTTCAGCCCCCTTATCTCCTTCTTTCCAAATATGTTCTTCCACTGCAGCAACTTTAGCTTCCTTCTCTTCATCACCTTCTTGCTTTTCTTTCACTTGTTTGATCTCATCTTCCTTTGGTTTGGTGTCATCATCCATTCTCTCAGTCTCAACTTTCTCACCATGATCTTTATCTTCTTCCATTTCTTTGACACCATTATTTTGTTCATCATTTCTATTTATAACTGCTTCCAAAGAATTCTCGGATGCAACCGTCCCATTTGTCAATGCCTCTTGAATTTGTTCATCTGATTCTTTCTCCCCCATTGCAGGATCCAATGTAATGCCCAAGCTTCGATAGAAACTCAGCTCCCTTCAGTCCAATGACTGGTTTAAAAGGCTCTCTTCAAAAGAATCACAGCTCTCAGTGTCTGAAGCCGTCAAATTTACCACTACAGAAAGTCCAATACCGTCAGCGAGAGTATGTATCATAATTTGCATGGTTCATCCAGTTCGCAGACAATTAATGCAACATATTTTAATTCATACTATCCAATTGGTCTCCAATATCTACAATTCCTTAAAACAAAATCAATTCCAAACTAATACATAAATAGTTACCAAAATAATTACTCACGCTAATGACTACAACGAACACACAAGAGAAAGATACTGCTTGACAATCATATATTCACCCAAAGGTGATTCTACAAGGTAGACATTTCACACAGATGAACAAGAACCTGAACAGACACATCAAAATCCTATCTTTGTTAGTGGAAAATCGTTAAAAATGGACAGTAAGGAACCAATGAAAAATAAAGAACAAAGAATGAACCTTTAAGTGAAAATTTGGAAATGAATAGCAAAACCTCAGAGTAATTAACCTGACACATGGTTTTACAAGCTGAACCAAGAAAGAACATGTTCATATTCGTATTCGTATTCCACCACCCATTATCCCAGAGGCTTCAATCCAACAATGCCCACAAGCATGGAAATGAGAAGAGAATATTCAATTTAAGTCCAAATGTAGAAAGTTGAAACCCAGAAACTGAAAACTTTCTTCACCTACACTTCAAGCCATCCTTGCCCCAAAAAAAAAAACAAAAAAGAATCAACACTATTATAAGAGAGAGAGAGGGGGGGTTACAGCTTGTTGAAATGAGAACTCAAATGTTAAATTTTACAGTGAAATCCGAAAGTTTAAGGGAATACGCTACTTAATAAGCACAGTGTTTAGCAATATTCAGTTCCCACAAGCATGACTCGAGAAAATCTCAAAACTGAAGTCCACAACGAATATCAGTTCTTGACGTTTTCTCAGCAAGAAAACGCACATAGAAACTTCAATTCATCCAGAATTCACCACCATGAAAGCAGAGAATTTTCAAATCAATCCTTCAAATCCTAAGACAAGAACCAAACTCAACACTACACTCAAAATGAACAAAAAGCAGCAATTTGGAGATAAAGCAACCAAAATTTGTAATCTTCAAGTTTTCATTTTCACGAAATGGATAGCTAATACTCAGTTGAATTGAGCTTTATGAACATAAAAATTTAGAAAGAAAAAAAAGTTCATTTCAAATCACACAAGATAGGGGACCCAACTGCGAAATTCTAGTCCATTTCATGCATTTTCGAAGCAGCCATGTAAGAAACTAGAAAGCAATAGACTCAAAAAAAAATTGCCAACAAAAAACGGAAAAGATCAAAACTTTCTAAAACTTACCCTAGGAACCCTAATTGCTATACTCAAATTTAATACTAAAACCCAGAAAAAAAAAAAACACACATTTTTAAAACAGAAACACAAACGGTCAAACAATTAGAAACTTACAGACAGAATATTTAAGCAGTCGAACTTTCTTGATCGAGAAAAAACTCCGAGGAGGGAGATTTGAAGCTGTCTCAGTCTTCTTTTGCAGCGTCGTTTTGCTCTTAATGATTCGTCGTTTCACGTTTCTCGCTATATCCCCTAAAGAGGAGATGTTTTAGAGTTCGGACTTGAAATCCGGAATTAAAAAGCAGTTTTAAATGCCACGTCGGACGGAACTGGGAAGACAAGTTCGATATTGTGACGCACGGCTGGGATTCATTGCTGTGAGAATCTGGGGATTGAACGGATGTGATCTGATATTCCTCCAACAGTCCGGATTTGGCATCTTGAGGAGTGGTGGGACCGACGAGATTAAGAAGCCGAAAGACAGTTCTTGGAGGGGCGTGGGGTCCATTTGCATTAAATTCCACAGTTTTGTTTACATTTTGCTTTCAACTAATTTCGAGCCTTTACCTTATGACTTGGTTTGTATTCATTTGGGTTTGGGTCCAACGCCTTAAGTTATTAATCATCCATAGAACTGATTAACCAAGGAATAGCACATAGTTGTATGCGGCCCAAATAGTTGTATGCAGCCCAAGAAAATATCAACATGCAAACCAGACAAGAATAAGGATTGTCCTCTTACGCTGCGTATGATTGCTGTCTTTTGTATGCGGAGGCGGAACAGAACAAAAATTTAGAAACGAAACAGAACAAAAATTAAAGACAGTGAAATGTTTGGTTGTGATGGATAGAACAGAAAAAACTATCTATATCTCGATGACAGAAATATGTTTGGTTGAAATGAACAGAACATAAAATTTATGTCAATGACGAAAATACCCTTGCTCCTTAATATGATTAGAAATATATAATTCATTGATAATTTTATTACGAAATGATTTGTATTAATAAAAAAGTAAACAAATAATAATAATAACAATTAAAAATTAATATCAAATAA
>JAOTIZ010000203.1:40565022-40578524 GCA_027123425.1 Erythroxylum panamense
GAGGAGTAGGGGGCTTATGGTCGGGTCGGTCGTGCAGGGCCCGAGCCCAGTCAAAATGTCCCATGGGCCGATCGGTCAATCCTTTAAGGATCAGGCTTATACCCAATGATTATGTCAAATCCGGGCTCGAACCATGCTCTCCTTAGCCCGTCTGTATGTGAGAGACTCCCATGCACACATGAAAATCTAAACCTAGTTGTTGCTCCATATATAAGGTATAATTCTACTATAACAAAGGTACACAACTCATAACCTAGCTCTCATTGGCTTTTCGGCAACCCTACCTTCACCAAAAGTCTTACTTGAGCGTCGGAGGGGCTAATCGGGAAACGACCCCCGACGTGCCTTCTTTGTTTTGCAGAAATCTTCAAGCTCGGGACAGATCAACCTCATGGATCCAAACGGTAACGTTCAGTCTCGCGAGAATCTGGCAGAACCAGGTTCTATTGAAATCACACTATGTTACTTAATATAAATTCTTTCTTTATTTTCTTCAACTTATACATATACATGTAACCCAATACATCTAGCTAATTGAGATATCTACTGTAAAACTTAAAAAAGATTGTCTAATGGAATTTTGAGATGAAAAGTTTTGGAAACGCAAAAACCTTCGAGTACTACGGTTTCCATGCATCACTTATATACAACTTTTGACGTTTTGGATTTGTATTACAATTTTTATGAGAAGCGTGTAGGTTATGATTTTTCACTAATAATTTGGTATTTTGCTTTTAGACATACATCAACGTACGTACCCTTACACCTCGGATTTGAGCTTTTACTCATGCATTCAATTCCTATAATCTCTTAAAAAAAAAGAATAAAATTTGAACGATGAATAAATGGATATTTATTCCGATTTTCATTACTGGTTACTAAGCAAGGCCGAGTTCAAGGATGGCGAAACCCATTCCCTTAGCACTTGGTATTCATTTTAGTTTGGAGTTAACAAGTTTCTGAGAAGAAAATAAATTATATATAGTTTGAAAAAATGTAAATCGCATTATATATCAGGGAGAAAGCAGATCCAGTGGATCAGCTGATGCTGCAAGTTTTGTCTTTATATGATGATGTAGTTCTTAAATTGCCTGCAATTTCTGTAACTACTTCATTCTTGAAGCTTGGTGGATATACAAGTCGTGTCCCTAGAGTATTTAGCAACTTGTGGGCAATTTTTAATTGATATTACCTTTGTTCCACGATTCCGTTTGTGGTTTAGATGATGCAAGAATAACGATGTGCACTTACATTCAGGTTAGGGCTGTGTATTAATGAGTTGGACGAAACGGCAGGACCTAATTGAAACCCTTTCCTGGAGGCTGCTGGTGATTCTGGTTCAGAACGGTTGCTATATGTCATGATTAAAATCATTCCAAGCTGAACTTGCAGCAATAATGTTCGATATGATAATGATGCGTCTTTTGGATCTGTGTTACGGAACTTAATTAATTGTGCACGTATATTACTGATAATTATTGTGCAGATGATTGGTGATATATCGAAACTTGTCCTTTTTGTTTCCTCTCATTAATTTAAATAGCCGGTGATTTTGAGCTAGCAATTGCTATTTATTCTAATACCCCACTTCTTAATTGATCGTACAATGCATTATTTATGAATTGGTAGTCGCGACCAGTTTTCGTCTTGGCTTTATATGTATGCTTCTCTGAAAGGTCTTATTTTAGCATATATCTATCATGACTTCAACAAAATTGACACTCACTCGCCTTATGTTAGGTACATAGAAGCGTGGACTTCAGCACCCGATCACCTCAAGGATATGCGCCCACTTAGAAGTTGAAACATTCTACTCATTTCATAATACAGCTGGCAAAACTTGTTTCTCTTTGAGTTACTATGCAGTGTCACATAAATGAAACAGTATGCGAAAAGGTTCAATTGCCAAATCTTCACTACAAGTGCTTAGAAATGTGCATTGAGTTGGCCATTTTCAAGCACTTATGCATAAATGAAACAGTATACGAAAAGGTTCAATTGCCAAATCTTCACTATAAGTGCTTAGATATATGCATTGAGTTGGCCATTTTCAAGCATTTATGTGGTGTCAGATTCTAGTGTTAGTCCCATAAAACATGGATGGTCGTCCAGACCTACCATGGTGTCCTAATGCAGGTAAGTGAATTAAATCAGTTTTTTCAATAATGAGAATTTTCAGTGTGAAGAATGGAACTCAGGAAGGGGGAAGTGCGATATGAACCCACAAACAGAGACTGACAACGAAAGCTCCTCAGTTTGTAGCCACAGGTGTAAAGTGCCAACAGATTCGTCGGCCACCTGGGCTCGTACGTGGAACAGCTAATTAAATGACAACTTTCAATCTCTTTCAACCTCAGAAACAAATATTTTTCTAATGTATTGTGGCTGTAACAATTATGTGCTTTGAAGCTCTAAGTGCCGTAACTTAGTACTAATTTACCATGATTGAGATGAAGATAAGCAAAAGAAACACACTCGATTCTTTCTTGGATTTTCCCCAAGAAAGCTAGTGCAAAAAGCTTAAAGAAGAGAGGATGAAGCTAGCTAGCATATTTTGATAAGATGGAAGGTACTTGGCGTTCAAGGCATTAGTTACTAGAAACCCCTGGGACTTGATGCACAGATTCTATTGCCAATGATTGGTGACAAGTGTCAATTTCGAAAGGTTGTAACCTAAAAGAGGTTCTAACTTTAGCTTTGAAGATAGGTATGAATATCTACTCCCGTGTATCTACATTGGGCAATGTAAATCCTGTTTTGTGAAAACTGTGACTATGTCACACCTGGGCCGTTTTTGTCCCCCAAAAATTGTGATTGTTACCAGCATGGTTAGGTGCCAACAATTAGTCTTTACCCAAATGATTACTTCCACCAGCCTTTAACTTGTTTTTTACTTCCAAAACTACGTTCCAAAGTCAAGGGGTCGGTTGTGAAAGGCTTAGTGTTGAGACTTTGAGCACCATCACAATACTAGACAAAATAAGCTAATCAATTCACCATCTTTGTCTCTGTATAGTGCATACAACCACAACCTTATTTAAGATTCAAGCTACTTAATGTAAAATTTGCAATGGGTCTATGAGCCTATATTAGAAAGAAAGTTAGATCATACACAAGCTCAAGTGAGGTTTCATTATAAAACTAATTGACAATAACATATTAAGTGACCGTTTCATCATAATAACTCAAGCTGTTATGTGAAGTTAATTTAATTCATTTTATATATTTACTAACACACCTCCGCAAGTAAAAGATCTTTAGGTTTGAAACTTGCACAAATTCACTCTACCTTGTACTGAATAATAGGTGAGTGGTAGGATTTGAACTCACGATCACTTGATCATAAAAACTCTGATACCATATTAAATAACTGTTTCATCACATTAGCTTAAGTTATTGTATAACGCCAATTTAATTAATTTTATATATTCAGGGCGTACAGGATTATTATTTTCATATGGACTTCCGTGTTGAAAATGATTGAGAATAATAATACATCTAAGCATCCTTTATGGGGGGATTTAGCCAAACTTTAAGCCTAATCTGTACTAATTGCCTGTTTCCTTACGTGTCTGAGAATCAACAGGTTATTTATGATTACTTCACTTGTAGTTGGTGAAGCTTCAAGTCAGAACCATAATCAATTAAGTTTTAATTTTATGCATCGCAGACAATTATTGACTAAATTCATACTTCATAAATTCAAATCTTTATTTCAGCACATATACAGCCTGTAAGCTCTATTAGTTGCAAAACTAAATTTACATTATAATTTCATAGTCAATTAGCTTGAGAATTATAGTATAGATCCAACCATGGAATTTAGTGGCTTGACGATAACTAAAAAAAGGAATACATACATTTATGACACAGACAAACAGAAAAACCAGAAAAGGAAACTGTCTAAATAAGACAATAGTGCATGCATGCGTTCCTTGATCCTCAATGATACTTTGACAAGATCAATTAATTAACCATGACTAGTTGCTGCTGAGCTTCTATCCTTATTTCTTCTTTCATCCTCCTGATAAATTCATCAAATTTCTTGTTTAGCTCTTCTGTGCTTAACGCCCAATTCTCTTCTTCTTCTTCATCATCATCATCATCTGATTCATACCGTTCTTGTTCTTCCACTTCTTGGACATCAACTTCACCGTCTAAGTCGTTTAAGTGTCCTTCATCATTACCATCTTCTGTGAAAAATGCTTCACACAATAAGACTCCATTTACTCCATCTTCTTTTTCTTTTTCTTCTTCTTCTTCTTCTACTTCTACAATGAACTCCCTTTTCTCTTTGTCTTCCAATTGTAATCCATTGACGCCCTCACCGTCTGTTCCTTGAACCATGTGGTAAACATCATTTTCTTGGTATTCAACAGTCCTTAAGAATCGTCCTTTTGACTCCAGTTCTAGCGTTTGCATGCCATCTTCGAAACACCTGAAAGACACAACGCTAGGATTCTCGTACTTTGAACAAGAGCTAATCAAGCCAGAGTATTTAGCAACAAAAACTAGGAGACCATTGCAGAGGAGGAATATGCAGTTCTTATCTATGGTGTGGCTAAACAACTGAAGTGGGAATTTAGAGAAGTGGAAGTTGAAGGAACAAAGGAATGAAAGCCTAGAGGAGTTGGATAACAAGAATGAAAAAACTGAAACTGAAACAAACAACTGGATAAGTTTCTTTAAGAACTGAGATCTTACGAACTGGCTCAAGGTTTTCAGGTTTTCGTGCTCATGGTGATGACCCATGTTATCTCTCTTCTCGTTGGTCAAATAAAGATGCAAGAGAAGCTATTAGTGTTGCTTGCACTTTGGAGAGTTTTGGTTTTGTGTGTGCAAAACATGATTTGCACCTCTTATATAGAGAGGCAGTCATCAAAGTTGGTAGGGTACGTGGATGTGGATGTGGATAGCATGACTAAAATAGCCTTGGATTGCATGGGAATTTGAGGCTGAAAACACTTCCAAATGTGTTAACAAGTAACCCTTGAAGTTTTGTGATAAATAAGGTTGTCCATATGGAGATTATGTTCTTATTTACTTTCAAGATTTTGGATATTCTAGATGGTGATGAGAAGGAAATTGATCTAGTTTATTACGTGTACTGCAAAATTCTATATCTACCACATGAGAGATACTGTTCCCTCCCCCTTTTACGGAAGTCCTTTTCGAGGTATTCTTTTTACTATATATATATATATATACATATTATTGAAGATTTAGATGAGCTTAACCCTAATAATATCAAGATTTTAGTGAAAATGTTATACGATTTTATTGACAATATATGGATTCCTTAAGCCACTTCTCTTATCTTATATATAGACAATTACTAAATTTTGATAATTAATTACTTGAAAAATGGACTGCTAAAGCTCTTGCCTCTAGGCGTCAGTTAAAACTCTTGTCTTCCATGGGCCTGGAGAAAAGGATTGATAAACGTGCATGTAAATTCATGTTCCCGACTTCTTCGTACGGTAGCTTCGGTACGACTTTAAAGTGCTAATATTTACTTTGTCCCACCTCTATTTCAATCCAATAAACTATAAAATTGTTGCGAAGTACGTTTTGTACTTAAAAAAGGAAATAAGGAGAATGAAACCATCAAATAATTGATTGCTCTCCTTCTACTAAACTTTTTTTTCTTATTAAGATCGCTTGAGATAGAATGGGAAATCATTTTGTTACACTAGATACTAATGTGTTGTACCAAATCCATCCCAGAAATTATTATTTATTAAAATTTAAATAATAGGCTTATAGAAAATAAGCACATAACGCAGCTACACTGAAAACTTGGAACCATTTTTTATTTGCTTTCCTAGAATTGGAACCCTTTATGTCACGGCTCTCTTATTAGTTTCCCGTCTATGGTTTGGCTTGCAGGAAAGTTTTTTCTGTGATTAGTTTTCTTCACTTTACGTTTCTATCAGACTTCCTTTGTCACGTAGGAAGTACAAAGCCAAAGTTAAATTTCTTTTCATTCAATGAAAGACACATACGCCTAGCTTCCAAGTCCACTCCGAATATTCAGGTTGTTGGTGTCCCGACAAATCTAATAAAGAATTGGAAAAGCAACACACCAAGCTGTCACAGTTCTACAATTCCTACTCTTGTGGTCACCCCATTTAATTGACGCTATGTCTGCCTTTATATTGGTTTGTATATCTCTAGCTAATATTCTATTCTTACAGGCCAAGTCAGGAGCAAGTTCCAATTGGTTTATACTAACAAGCTTTAACTCAATTCTGGGATCACGTTTATTTGTTAAAAAGGAAGTATCATGAATTACAGCTAAATCTTTTACACTAACATTTTTATACAGATATATACATACATACGTACGTACATATATGTGTATACATATATAAAGAATAGAAATAACTGATTTAACAGAAACTTTGAACTATTGCTAATGATTTCAATCCTGAAAACACTCATTTCTAGTCAGTAGGTCACAAAAGTCACCAGTTGCTTATTATTGTCTATAAGACTTACAAGTTACAACACACAAAGTGGAAAATTAACCTTACTTCAAGTTCACTCCACAGGCCAAGGACATCAAGATTTCAGAAACCAACACCAACTTATTAGTTCTGTATATACGAAGTTGTGAAGGTATAGGCCACTGAACTGCACTTATGTATAAAACAAATTCTATCTCAAGCATCATGAGGTGGCTTATAGAGTCCAGTAGCTTAAAGTTGGTCTGGTCATACAAATGTTGCCATAGCAAATTCCCTTTTTTCATCAAGAGTTCCTTCAAAATTTAGTCCATACTCATTGAGAAGCATGTCAAGCTTCCAGTCCTCCATTTTATCATTGTCTGCTTTATTGTACTTTGGATAGTGAAGAGGCATTTGGAACCCACTTGGATAAGTCTCCTTCCTAACTCGAACCATTTTATCACCTTCCTTCAAGCTCTTCACACAATCCTGAACGTGTCCATGATGACCAGTCGGGCACAATATAGCACCATGGTGCTTCGGGGTATGACTGTTGTCTGTGAGACCAAGCACTTGGGTGAAAGAAGAATTAAGACACCATTTTAGAGCCATCTTGGGTGGGCTAAAATGGGGGAGAACAGGGAAGAGGGAAGAGCTAAAAAAAAGGCTAGAAAGCAGACTACACCGTGGACATATTTTATAGGTGGTCATAGTTTTGATATGGCTCACAGCTGCATGTAGGACTGTTTTAATTATATTTTCCTCTCCGTAACCCTAATTATTGTATAAGTTAATCTAATAATATGAAGAAAGAAAATAGATTCTTTTTTATTTTTGTTAAGGTAAATGTCCCTGGATCGGATATTGGCTAAATTTAATGACCCGAAAAATAGTAACGAAAATAAAGATAGACAAAATAAAATGAGACAGAACACAAAGATTTACGTGGTTCGGTCAATATGACTTATATCCATGATTGGAGGGCGAGCAATTTTACTAATATGTGAAAAAATGTATACAAATACAAAGGCTGGAACAAAAGGCCTTTAAAACTTATCAAATATATAAAAAATATTTGAAGAAAGGATAAGAGGATTTGTCTTATTTTGGTGACTGAAGTAGAGGAAGGAAATGGTGTGTCAATATCTCAAACCATACCTTCTATTTATAGATGAAGTCCCAAGTTTCTATCCAAAATTTCTTCAATCTATACGTAATCTCAGCAATCGACAACAATGTCATGCGTACAAAGAAAATAATATATCTATGACAAATTCTAAAAGGTGATCATCTATTTTTGACGTAGTGAAGGAGGTCAAAACATGCAACCAATAGCCAACAATTTTTGACTTATTGAAGGAGCCAAGGCATGCAACAAATTTACACCTTAACTTGGTCCCGGACAATTAGTGATTTGCTCCACCTTTTCTAATAATGCCAAAAAGGGCTATATCACTAACTATAAACACCAATCAAATCTAAGCACTGCTTGAACTTGTAAACTGGAAGAACTTTCGTAAACATGTCAGCAGGATTGTCCTTAATGTTGATATTCTGAATAAGGACCTTCTTCTTTGCAATAATATCCCGAATGAAATGATACTTCACATCAATAAGCTTCGTCCTCTCATTATACATCTAGTCTTTTTTCAAACGAATAACACTCTAACTGTTACAATAAACAGTAGTAACCCCTTCATGAAGGGATAACTCGCCAAATAAACCTCTCAACCATAATGTTTCTTTGATAGCCTCAATACCTGCTATATATTCTACTTCAGTAGTAGATAAAGCCACTACATGCTGTAGAGTAGCTTTCCAGCTAAGGACACAATCTCCAATGCAAAATACATAACCTGTCAGAGACTTGCGTCTGTCGAGATCACCGGCATAATCTGAATCTACAAAACCAACCAAAGTATTGCTGATTATACCAAACTCCAAACAAAAGTTCGAAGTGCCCTTTAAGTATCTGAGAATCCATTTCACCGCTTACCAATGTTCTTTGCTAGGATTGGCCATATATCTGTTAACGACACTAACAACTTGTGAAATATCGGTACGAGTACATATCATTACATACATAATACTACTAATGGCACTAGAATACGGAACTCGTGCCATATAATCTTCCTCTTTTTATGACTTTGGTGATTGAGCAGTAGATAGTCTAAAATGACTAACAAGAGGAGTACTAACTGGTTTGGCATCTCGCATGCTAAATCTCTCCAAAACATTATTGAGATAATTCTTCTGGGTCAAGAATAATTTACCAACTTCTCGATCGCGTCTTATCTTCATGCCAAGAATTTTCTTTGCTGCTTCCAAATCTTTCATCTCAAATTTACCATGCAATAAGGCCTTCAAATGGTGAATATCGGTGACATTCTTGGCAACAATGAGAATATCATCAATATATAACAATAAATAGATGAATGAGCCGTCATCTAACTTCTAAAAGTAAACACAACTATCATACATGCTGCTGAAGAAATCATGACCCAAAATAAATGAATCAAACTGCTTGTACCATTGTCTTGAGGACTACTTCAATCCGTACAAGAATTTCTTCAACAAACACACGTGGTCTTCCTTTCCTGCAACTTCAAAATCTTCAGGTTGTTTCATATAAATCTGCTCATCTAATTCACCAAGCAGGAATGTTGTCTTGACGTCCAGTTGTTTTAATTCCAAATCAAACATAGCAACCAATGCAAGTAATACACGAATAGAGCCATGTTTCATCACTGGTGAGAAAACATCATTAAAATCAACACCTTGTAACTGACTGTAGCCTTTTGCAACTAAACGTGCTTTATACTTTGCATTTTCAATACCTGAAGTACCTTCTTTCCTTTTGAAGACCCATTTGTAGCCAACAATTTTCTTACCCTTTGGCGGCTTCACTAGAATCCTAGTATCATTCTTATGCAAAGATTCCATTTCTTCATTCATGGCCACCACCCACTTATCAGCATCAACATTTGAAACAACCTTCGTATATATGGAAGGCTCACTATCTCCACCTATTTCCTATGCCATTGATAAGGCATATGCAACTAAATTTGCATACCTCTGTGGTGGTAGAATCTCTCGTCTTGGTCTGTCTCTGGCTATGAAATGTTCTTCTTCTACTGGTTCAGCTTGAACATGATCAGGATCTGGTTCATCAGCTTGAGCTGTCTAATGTGTAGAAGACGTTTGTGAAAGACCTGAGTTACCAATCTCTAATTCCACATGTTTCTGTGTACTATCATCTTTTTCTAAATTACAAGAATTACAAGACCATTTTTGAGGATATAACATAAAGGACTCATCAAATGTAATATCCCTACTAATTACAAATTTAGGTGACTTGAGATCAAGACACCATAAACAATATCCTTTCACCCCTGAAGCATAACCAAGGAAAATACATTTCTTAGCCCTAGGTTCTAACTTTCCCTCGTTTACATGCATATATGCTCGACACCCAAATATTCTTAAAGTAGAGTAATCAGTAGGAGTACCTGACCAAACTTCCTCTGGAGTCTTGAAATTAAGAGGAGTACAAGAAGAGCAATTGATGATGTAGCAAGCTATTGCAATGGCTTCTACTCAAAAATCAAGTGTCAACCCTGCATTAGAGATCATACACCGAGCTCTTTTCAAGAAAAGTCCGGTTCATGCACTCGACGACTCCATTTTGTTGCAAAATCATTATGATAGTGTGATGCTAAGTAATTCCTTCATTCTTGCAAAATTCATTGAATTCACCTCCACAAAAATTCAAACCATTATTTGTCTGTAACCGTTTAACTTGTTTTCTTGTCTGCTTTTCAATCAAAACTTACCATTGCTTAAAGGTTAAGGTGCCGTTTGGTTCCACTTTTGTTTTGTTGTTGTTGTTTTTGGTTATGTTTCCTGTTTTATGGTTTATGTTTTTTTCTTAAAAAAACGAAAACTTGTTTGGTTGAGATTTGTGATATAAAAACTGAAAAGATTTGTGATATGAAATCTGAAAACAAAAACTTGTTTAGTTGAGATTTCTAATACAAAATTGAAAACAAAATATGTTTAGTTTTATTATCATGTTTCTATTTTTTTAAATATATATCAAATTTAATGTTTAAGTTTGCTAATCTTCACATCATTTAATATGGAAAAGGCTTTGAAACCATTGTTTAAGATTCTTATAACTTAAAACTATTTTGAAGACAATAAAATCAGGTGAAGATTAGGCCTTACCTTTGATAAAACCTCTGCCATAACGTAAAGAAAAGGCTTGAATAAAGTGCTACATTAACATATTGTCAAATTTCAAAAAACGATGTTTTTTGGTTTTTGTAAAACCGTTGTGATTTTTTATTTTCAGAAACAAAAAATTGCAACAGAGTAAGCCAAACACGTTTTACTTACCTGTTTTTCTTTTTGCAGAAACGACAACAAAAAAGGAAAAAAAGAAACAAACAGCCCCTAAGAAAACATCATTTTTATGTTTTAAAAAAATGCCCAAACCTTCCTTGAATAATCATCAATAAAAATCAATATATACCGGGCACCACCTTTAGATGAAGCACGAGAGGGCCCCCAAAAATTAAAAAATATAATCCAAAGTATCTTTAGTTTTGTGAACATCTGGAGAACTGAAACTGACTCGTTTTTGCTTCCTAAAAATACAATGCTGACAAAAGTCCATTTTACCAATACTTTGACCACAAAGTAGGCCTCTTTTGCTTAACAACGTTAAAGCTTTCTCACCCATGTGTCCCAAACGGATGTGCCACAATTTGGTAATATCACCATCAGTAGAGACTGCCACAACACCTGTTACTGTAGATCCTTGCAAAATATTCAAACTACCAAACCTGCAAGCTTTCATCAATATAAGAGCACCTTTAGAAAATTTCAAAACACCACCTTCAGCTAAGAACTTACACCTTTGAGAATCGAGAGTGCCCAAAGAGATGAGATTTTTCTTCAAATCAGGAACGTGTCTAACGTCAGTAAGTGTTCTAATGATACCATCATACATTTTGATCCGGACTGTACCTTTACCAAGAACTTTACAGGCATCATTATTACCCATAAAAACAATTCCACCATTCAATAACTCATAAGTTAAAAAACACTCCCTGTCGGGACTTATGTGGTAATAACAACTCGAATCTAAAATCCACTCCTTAGTAGACCTAACTTTATCTTCTGTGGTTATAAAGATAATTTCCTCATTCTCATCTGCTGCTACACTAGCCTCGACGATGTTGTTGTTATTATGCTAAATTTTATTTTTCTCCTTATATTTCAATTTATAACAGTCAGCCTTTATATGCTTCTTTTTCTTGTAATAATTACAAATTTTATTTCTATGTCTGGATTTTGACCTGCCTTTGGATCTACTTCTTTCAAAAGCTCTATTTTTAGATCTACCCCGTACGAATAGTCCCTCTGCTTGACTTTCACTAGTCTGCCCAGTGATGTCCCTATTAATCTACTCTTTTGAATTTAATGCAGACTTAATACTATTATATGAGACTAACTCTTTCCTATAAATCATAGTATCACGAAAATATTTAAAGTACTGGGGAAAGGAATATAAAAACAATATGGCTTGATCTTCATCCTCAGTTTTTACATCTACATTCTTCAATTCCAAAATAAGAGAATCAAATTTATCCAGATGTGAAAGAATAGATGTACCTTCTGTCATCCTCAACATGTACAACTTTTGCTTCAAATAAAGCTGATTTTTTATCATCTTCTTCATGTACATAGCTTTCAACTTGTCCCACATACCTTTAGCTGTGCTTTCACCAGCAACCTCCTGCAAAACCTCATTGGAGAGATTCAATATGATGATTGATCTAGCCTTTTTATCTCGGTCCGTGAATTTATCTGACACCATATTTACTAGCTTTTTCTCCACTCCATCAAGTGCAATCTCACACCCATCTTGAATTAAAATCGCTTACATCTTGAGCTGCTATATGCCAAAGTTAACGTTTCAGTCAAACTTTTCAATAAAGGTCTTCGTTATTGTCGTAATGGCTAAAAAATTGATATTCTGACTATTTGTCGACAAATGGGCTCCACACGTGAAACTGGGATAACAAACCCCACAGACAAAGTCAGGATGTGAGCCCCACAAGCAAAGCTGAACTCTGTTTACAAAACTAAGGCTGTGGACCCCACAAGATAAAACTGAGGCAGTGGGCCTCGCAAGATAAATCCGAGGCAGTGGATCCCGTTTAGACTCACAATAAAAATCTAAGTTACTTTCTGATGTGGAGGGTCCACCTTAGTCGCAACCATAGAGTAGACGATAAGTCAGACCAACAGGAGAAGCTCTGATACCAATTTGTTAAGGTAAATGTCCTTGATCGGATACCGGTTGAATTATAGCCCGAAAAATAATAAAAAAAATAAAGATAGACAAAATAAAATAGGACAGAACACAAAGATTTACATGATTCGGTCAATACGACCTACATCCACGGCTGAAAGGTGGGCAATTTTACTAATATGTGGACAATGTATACAAGTACAAAGGTTGGAACAAAAGGCCTTTAAAACTCATCAAATAAATAGAAAATATCTGAAGAAAGGATGAGAGGATTTGTGCTGTTTTGGTGACTAAATGAGAGGAAGGAAATGTAGCGCCCCCTTACCGTAAGGTACACATCGGGCCGCCCGCAGGTCACTCCGACACGTAACCCACGATAAAGGTGCACTACCGAGCAACCAACTAAAATCCACATGGCATCAATAAATATCACTAAAAATTGAAACCAAAATTTTCTTTTCATTTCATTTCAATATCTCAAATCCATAAATACATAATCCTATCCAAAAGCACAGTCTATACAATACTCAAAGAAACTATCAACTCCTAACTAGGTCATCTCAAAAGATCCCAGCTGACCCACCTCTGCGCCATAGTTTCTCTTGCCGCAACGATCCACAAGGCAGAGAAGACTCTAACAATCTGGAGCTAGGAAAATCTACTATCGCTGTCCTGAAAAATATTGCAATGTTGGGTGAGTTTGCGAACTCAGCGAGAAACCATCATCGATG
>JAOTIZ010000203.1:40608793-40622508 GCA_027123425.1 Erythroxylum panamense
ATTCATCAATTTTTATCAAATGATAAAGAATCAATTCCAAACTAGTATTCAAATCCTTCATACTGACAATGGTACTGTACTGAATACTTTAATTATCATCTCCAGACATCCTTTCAAAAACATGGAATTGTCCACAAAAGTACTTGTGTCAATAGTCCTCAACAAAATGGGATTGCGGAAAGGAAATATAGACATCTTCTTGAGGTAGCTAGGGCCTTGATGTTCACTAGTAATGTTCCAAAATATTTTTGGGGGGGATGTTGTTCTTATTGCTACCTATCTTATTAATAGAATGCCAAGTCATGTTCTTTCCTTCAAAACACCACTTCAAAAATTTCAAGAAACCTATACTACCACTCATCTTGAAACTAACCTTCCTTTAAGAGTTTTCGGTTGCACAACTTTCCTTCACAGTTTTTCACACAATAAACTTGATCCAAGGGCCAAAAAATGTGTGTTTCTAGGATATTATGCTACACAAAGGGGGTATAAATGCTATGATCCTATCTCAAAGAGGTTGTTTGTTAGCTATGATGTCTCTTTTTCTGAGACAGATTTCTTCTATCCTAAGTCTTCGATTCAGGGGGAGTATTGGAGTGAGTTTGGAGGTGATGAATCTCAGCCTCAACCTCAACCTGAACCTGAACCTATATTTGTTCCTGAACCCCTCCCAGTGCCTATGTCATCCTCTATAGAGACAAATCCTAATATAGAAACAACTATACCTAATCATACACTCAAGGTGTATTCTCGGAGGAACAAAGGAAGCAGTACACTTCCTATCCCTGAAGCTATGCCAATCTCTGAACCAGTGCAGGTCACTACCGAAGAGATTCCGAACAGTGAGGATTAAGGAGACAACATAGATTTAGAATGGCCAATTGCCTTAAGGAAGAAATCTAGATCATGTACTATGCATCCGATTGAGAGGTTTGTCTCTTATAAAGCTCTATATGCCCAATATAAAGCTTTTATTGCTAATCTGGACAGAATTGATATTCCAAAAAATGTTCAAGAAGCTCTTAAAGTTCCAGAATGGAGAGAAGCTGTTTTTGAAGAAATAAGGGCACTTGAAAAGAATGAAACATGGGAAGAAGTGGATCTACCAAAAGGAAAGAAACCTGTGGGGTGTAGGTGGATATTTACAGTCAAATATAGGGCTGATGGCATCATTGAGAGGTATAAGGCGAGATTGGTAGCTAAAAGCTACACTCAGACCTATGGGTTGGACTACAAGGAAACATTTACACCTGTGGCCAAGTTAAACACTATAAGATTATTGTTTCCAGTAGTTGTTAACCTTGACTGGCCACTTCAGCAACTTGACATCAAAAATGCTTTCTTGAATGGACAACTAAAGGAAGAAGTGTATATGAAACTTCCTCCAGGCTTTGATGAGGAAGGAGGAAACAAAGTATGCAGACTGAGAAAGTCTCTATATGGACTGAAGCAATCACCACGAGCTTCGATCGAGAGATTTGCCAAAGTCCTTAAAACAGAAGGATACACACAAGCACAGTCCGATCACCCAATGTTTTTCAGAAGTAGAGAAGGTAAGAAACCAATTTTGATTGTGTATGTTGATGATATTATCTTAACTGGTGATGATGCAGAGGAAATCACAAGACTTAAGACAGCTTTAAAGAAAGAATTTAAGGTTAAAGACTTAAGAGAAATGAAGTATTTTTTGGGCATGGAAGTAGCAAGATCAAAGAAGGGAGTTTACATCTCACAAAGAAAATACATTCTTGATCTCTTAAGAGAGACTGGAATGTTAGGATGCAAACCAAGCACTACTCCTATTGACAGTACAAAATTTGTGGATGAAGATGATAAACTTGTCAATCGTGAAGAGTATCAAACACTAGTGGGAAGACTAATTTATTTGTCTCATACTAGACTAGATATTGCTTTTGTCGCGAGTGTTGTTAGTTGCTATATGCATGCACTAAGGAGAAAGCATTTGGAGGCAGTTTATAAGATCCTACGGTATCTAAAAGGTACTTCAAGGAAAGGATCGCTATTCAAGAACGGAGATCAAAGAACAATTGAAATATATATTGATTCAGATTGGGCAAGTTCGGAAGAAGATAGATGATCAACCACTGGATATTGTACTTTTGTGTGGGGAAATTTGGTTACTTGGCGAAGTAAGAAGCAAAAGGTGGTAGCCAAGAGTAGTGCTGAAGCTAAATTAAGAGCTTATGCAAAAGGGATGTGTGAAAGTCTTTGGTTAAAGACAGTGTTGATAGAATTGGGAATCGGGTTTGAGATACCTATAAAACACTGTTGTGATAACAAGGCAACCTTAAGCATGGCACACAATCCAGTCCATCATAAGAGAACAAAACATGTCGAGGTTGATCGGCATTTCATCAAAGAGAAGATAGAAGATGGGACAATATGCCTAACTTATGTTCCAACAAAGAAGCAGACAGCTTATGTGTTTATTAAAGGACTTCAACGACAAGCATTTGAAGAGTGTATTAGCAAGTTGGACATGATAGATATCTATGATCTAACTTGAGAGGGAGTGTGGTCAAGATATTTATATCTCATAATATTATGATCTGATCGTAATAAGATCTTTTAGATTAGATAGCAGTATCTTATAGATATACAGTATCCTAGGATTATATTTCTACATTTGTACAGATTTTCTACCTCATTTTGTAAACCCTATTTGTGTATATATATACTGAAGTCTCTAATAAAGAGATATAGAGCAAATTAGCTCTGATTCACATTTCTCTTTCCAAGTCTATTCATAACATCTCTGTATTTGTTTGTTGAAGACTCATGCATTTTGACTCATTTATTGTTTTAGGCTCTGGATAAATGTCAACTTGGAGATGAAGTTAGGAAGAAGGAAATGAAATTGGATTCATCAGGTTTGTCTTCTTTTCTACTTCAAAGTAACTAGTATGCTTTAGCCATTTCCAATTGAAGAATTGAAATGGTCGTCATGGTTCTACAGTTGCTGAGAACGGAGAGAATTGGAGTATGGGTCAGAGACAGCTTGTGTGCCTTGGGCGTGTGCTTCTGAAGAAAAGCAAGATATTGGTCCTTGATGAAGCAACTGCATCCGTTGATACAGCTACTGATAACTTAATTCAGCAAACTCTCAAGCAACACTTCAGTGACTGCACAGTTATAACCATTGCACATAGGATAACTTCAGTTCTTGATAGTGATATGGTCCTGCTTCTGAGTCAAGGTGAGTATGGCCGTATAGTTTGCTGATACCTGGACAAGCACGACCAGTACTCGGTTCTAGATAACTTATGATTATATTGGCAGGTTTGATTGAAGAATATGACACTCCAGCTAGGCTGTTAAAGAATAAAACATCGTCATTTGCACTTCTTGTAGCAGAGTACACAGCAAGGTCAAGTAGTAGCTTTGAGTAGATTGGCCGAATCCCATGTGAAAAGTTTATGGAACACTAAGCAACTGCAACAAATTTGCTGATGACGAAAAATTGTGTAGTTATTTGTTTTTAACTGCGCCTGTTTCATGTAACTTTAAGTTTAGACTACTACATCAGATGTTTACAGGGCATCATCGTTGGTGCTTACTAAGATTTTGGTAATGGAGAAGTGGATTTCCGTGTTCTACTTTATGCATGTGCTTCATGCTTACAGTTAATATTTACCTTCATGCTCTTGAGAGACAAGTTTGGTGGATCCGCCAAAGGTATAATTTGATCTTGTTTGCATACCATTCCTTGCAAAATGTAGTTGCCACCTGAACATTATACGATGTTTAAAAGTACGAACTTTATATTACAGAGGGATATAAGATCAATCAAGTATAAAAAGTCTTTAAATTAGATGCTGTGAGAAGCCATTTTGTATGTCCATGTGCCATAAACCATCAAGGACCCGCAAGGTCCAGACAAGTAGAGAACAGTTTTCACTTGCCTGGAGTTCCTGAAATGGAAAGAGGATAATAATTATATCTACTAATCATGATAGAGCAGCTCATTTTCATCCCCCGACTCTTTCCTGGACAAGATTGAGAAGGGTCAATGTTAATTTAGATGAAATAAATGAAGAAAAGGTAAAGATCATTGAAACACAGATAACCTTTGAAACTGATGAGCAGAACAACTCGAACACACTATTGAATCCGGTCAAGTTGGAGAACACATTTTAGTATTTTGTGGTTGGTAAAGCCTTAAGTTACTCGTATACTAAAAACACCAGAGGCCTATGACTCGAAACAACAAGATGAAGCAAAGTAACATGAAATTTTATAATCAGAGATAATGCAGAAAAGTATATTTTTTGCTATCCATAACTCGATGAACAAGCTTCTCAACTATTTGAATAAGCTCTTGGATCCTTTGAATAAGCTCCTCTACTTATAAACAAGCTTCTATAATTTCCTTTATGTTGTTATTGCGTTTTGAACCTTTTAACCGTCTGAGTATATTTACGTCCACAAACTTCTATCAAGATGCTGTAGGAGACCTTATCAACTATGTATAGAAATCTTATTGGGCCCTTGAGTCAAAAGCTAGTCAAAAATATGATAGTGTGGATAATTAGGACATAACTCCTTAAACTTTTTTCTATATTCATACAATATTTTTTCAGTGAATTGTCTTATCATATATATCTCTTTTCTAATGTTGACTGCTCCTGATGTAGGAAAGAACTTCTTTAAGAACAATTTTTTTTTTATCTCATTTCATTTTGACATTGAGCCGGAAGAAAGATAGTATAGCCAATTTCTTGTCTTATCTTCAATTAGAATAGAATGACTATGAGATTAATTCATTCTTTGGTCACTCCTTGTGACTTCATTCTAGAGCAAACAACATGAAATTCTTTCAAGTATTTTTGTGAATCAAACCACATTTCAATTTGAAATCTACTTCAACATCTAGAAATCGTATGCATAAGGAATGTTAATTTAAATATAATGTCGCTAACTCCCTCAACATTATAGTGTTAGGATTTGTCATCTTTTCTTCAACTTCCTGGAAATTAAAATCTTTACCAATTGTTAGATCTATCTAAACTTTTACTTTTGGAAGTGAATGATCACTTTTTTGCTTAGCCTCTTTCCTTGAACGACGCATTGCCTTCTCAATTTTTGGTTTATGTTGCAATTCACTTATCTAGGAAGAACGAGTCATATAAGATAAGAGATTATTAATAAACTGTAAAATAATGTAAAGAAACTAATAAACTGAAATAGTTCCCAACAATAATGCCAAAATTTTGATTTGGTTGTCAAAGAATTTAAAATTAATTCTGATTTTTAAAACTCTTGTAATCGTCATAGAACTAAGTTGAATCCCAAGAAAATTAAAATCTAGCTTCTTAATTTCAATTAATAAAACAAAATGGAGGGTTTATGATTAATTAACTAATAAACTAAAATTAACAAACAATTAAATAAATCAACTGAATATAAAGAGTGATACATTTAATTTTAAAAAGAGTGATACATTTAATTTTAATCAACTCTTATCTAATTGTAACATTAATTTTTGGTCTAAAAATAATAATTATTTTTACAATTCAAGCAATTATTTTGAAACGTATTAAGATATTTACAATAAGTCTCAAAATTTTCTAAATTAATTGGTTTAAATCCAACATTCAAATACCAATAATTGATTAGGTATGATAATATTTCATATCAATTAAATGATAGCAATAAGCTTCTTGAAAAAGATTAAACCCTAATTAAATAATTGAGATAACTACAACTATCTAACTTGGTTTTCTTATTTCTCATAACTTAAATATGTAAATTCATTAATAATATATTTAGTACTTGTATCAATCCTTTATGACAATTATAGATCACTAAATTCATAGACAGGTATAGGATAATCAACATAAAATAAATTTGTCAAACCAATCAAAATTAATTATTTATGAAACATTAGGATATAAAACAAGAAATACTTGAATTAAAACATTAATCTAAGTTTAAAACAAAATCTTACAAGGTTACAACTAGAGTTTTGAATCCCTTTGAATTAGAATATTTGGATTTAGCTCTCATGGTTTTAGTTCCAACACTAAAAATATATAAGAAAAGATGCAAGATTGAAAGAAAACTACAATCAAATGAAAGAGAATGATGTGTGTAACTGTTAGACATGTTTTTGGCTTCTTTTTCTACTAAGTCTTCTTTATCTTGTAAAGATTCTATGTAAAATAAATCAAAATCCCTACATAATAGGGAAGGAAATAATTTTGCTAGTTGAATTCAAACTCTTTATATGAATCTAGCACCGCCTTATCCATTGCAGTAATATGTTCACTTTTTGCAAAAATCATAGTTTTGATCAATAATGCTCTAGTTTGATGCAATCTCCATTGCCACCTCCTAAAATAAAACAAATATTAATTTTTTCATTTGAGCACCAAAATATAATCAAAATAAAAGAGATAATTCCAATTATCATAATTAGATAACATCTTACATGCTAATAAGAGTTCATTTTTTTTACTTGACTTTAACTAGATTATTTATTGGGCCTATTTATTATCTTTAACATGGATCGACTTTAATTTTCTTAGCCTTAATTTATAAAAACTCTTAATTAATAAATTTATAATAAGAATTTAAATTTCAACATTTCCCTTGGACAAAAATTAATTATAACAATTGTAATGAAAATGAAAATAATAAAAGTGGCTAAAAAATTAATGTAATGGGTAATTAAAATAAAACATTTGATCCAAAGATAATAAAAATCTATCATTTAATCTCGTAAGATTTTCAGTACTAAAAAATATCAAATGCATATGTCATACACATAGATCTAATACAACTATATATATCTAATACCGTACTAACATAAATAAGAAAATAAAGTGTCACACTATAATGATACCTCTATATGTGATCGACCTTTATGGGCTTTTTTTTTTCCATTAGTGACGCTGGATTAAAATTTTGAGTTGCCTCCCTCTACCTTTGGCATGACCTCGACCTTAAAAGTTAAAAGCCGCCTTTGAGTCTACGACTTACGAAATTATCTGACTTCCCTTTATAGAAAGACTCCCCTTTCATCTAAAATGACTTTTTTTCAACCTTTTCAAAAGACCTATTTACCATATCTCTATGAGCGAATAAGGAACTCAATAATTGATCAAAAGAATAAGTAGATAAGTCCTTAGATTCTTTAGTGGCTGTAACCATATGTTCAAATTTCAAGGATAAACTTCTTAATACTTTACTCAGGACAGTCTCAATACTAATATCCTTGTTATAATACTTTATATGATTTACAGGAGCAGACCATCTAAACATAAAAACTTGCATAGTTTTGTTCTTTTTCATGGCTAATGTCTCAAAATCCAGTGAAGAGTGTGCAAGTTTATAGCAATTATCGTTCTACCACCTTTATACTTTTGCTTTAAAGACTCCTATGCCTGATTGGAAGTTAAAGCTGCTATAATTCAGGGAAGTATCTTCTCATCAAGATTTTGTTAAATGAGGAACATAGCCTCTGCATACTTCTTTGCGAGTCTCACACAACTGTTGGTTGCGCTGGTCTGGATTTCTGTCTTCAAACTTGTTCTCCACCAAGTCCCACAATTCTTTAGACATGAACATAGTCTTTATTTGGAAAATTAAAATTGATAAGTTTCCCCTTTAATATTAATATTAAGAGTTGAGAAGAAGGATTGGTGTTGTTAACTGCCGTGGAAGAATTTTTTTTCTCTCTTTGGTTTTGCTTGTGGAAGAAAACATAGACTTTCTCTCACTTACTTTATTTTTTGTTTTACTCACTATATAACCTCACCTAGATTTTTTTATGTGGGAAAGAGTTGTACATGCTTTTCTCTCGCTTAAAAGCTCTGGGTGTGTGGATTAATCTGGGTGTAGATGACTTAAAGGTGACTTCCTATAATTGGAATCCTCCTAGGACACCTTGTAGGAAACAAAAAAAAAGCTCTTATACTAAGATTTTGTTAAGAAGTAAAAATAAAAGCCATAATGCAACAAATAAATAAAGGTTGGGAGAAAACTTTTTAATATGAGAAACAACAACTAATTTCCATTACACAAAATGATGAAGCATGTGCTTAAATATATAAGCTTACAGCTAAATAGAATATATTAAAAATTAGTAACTAAACTAACAAATGGGTAAAAAAACATGTCCCGTTATCATTATCATTTTCAACATAAAAAATCTACTAAAAACATATGCTAATTAATTAGATTTAGTAAACCTACTAACAAATACTTGCTAAAAAATAGGAATTGAACATTGAAAATTTGATGCATTACTATTAAACACAATAAATAAGTGATAATCATTCTAATAGAGAGAATATTTATCATTTTAAACTTGATTCCTATTGAAAACATTATAACCATCACCATCCTTATCAAGAAATCTCAACAATACTTTATGGATATTCATCGAATATGTTAAAGATGACAGTAGAACAACCAGTCGATGCTAATGTGTTACGACCCAAGTAAAAGTATCAGCCCAAGAGAAGAATTAAGGCCCAAAGGCAAGGAGGAAGAGCTCTCGTATTCATGTGAAACCAGCAAAACTAACTAATTACACGTTGTAGTGAGCTGGAATAATATACGAATACAGACAAAAATAGTTATAGGCCAAAGGGATTCTGTTGTAACGGTCTTGGCTTTTTAATGAAAGGAGCCTCATGATCAGAAGCAGACATAATTTCAAGAAACTTCTTTTCTTCTAAATTCTCTCCTTCCTATTCTACATTCTCGGTTACTGATCTCCCATCATTTGGTGCTTTCATTGAGAGTCGATCATGGCAGAAGGAGCAACAACGAGGTATAAGGCATTGGAAGAATCAATCAACACATTGGCCAAAGAATTTCGCGAGATGCAAACCACAATGAAGCAGCATTCCACAACAATGTTGCAACACTCTGAAGAAATTGCAAAAACTAGCTCTGCAAATGAAATGATTAAAAAAACATTAGAATCCATGTGTCAATCCCTTGCAGGGCTAGAAAAACAACCATCCACGATAACCTATTCCCCACAACCACCATTATTACCTACAACTATCACTCTAAGCTTACCATGTAGCTCCAGTGTGGTTCATGCTTCACAATGGGAACAACCGGAGCAGACCGAAACACCAGCACGACACCTGAAGTTGGAGATTCCAGTGTTTACAAGAGAGGATGTAGCTGGGTGGATTTTTCAGATTCAACGTATCTTCGATTATCACCGCACCCCTGAAGAACAAAAGATGTCTATTGCATCCTTTTACATGACTGGCCCTGCACTCCAATGGTATCAGTGGTTAATGGCTTCACAACAAATTCCAAATTGGAACGAGTTGGTTCATCACTTAGAAATAAGGTTTGGCCCTTCCTCCTTTGTTAATCATGAAGCCTAGTTATTCAAGCTATTCCAAACTACTACTGTGAGTGCATATATGCAAGAATTTGCGTCTCTGTCCAATAGAATAACTAGACTCATTCCTGAAAGTTTATTGAACTTTTTTGTTTCGGGATTGAAGGAAGAAATTAAAAATGAGCTATACCTTTTGAAACCTCAAACTATGGCTGGAGAAATTGGCATGGCAAGGATGGTTGAAGATAAGCTTGGAGCATCAAAACCTACGACACATTTTAGCCCTCGCCAGTGGACAAATCAACCCAACAAAAACAATTTCCAAAATTCCTACCTAGTACTACCGCCACCGTCACCACCTAAAATGCCTATCAAACGATTGACTACTGCAGAAATGGAAGCGAGAAGAGCTCAGGGATTATGCTTTAATTGTGATGAGAAATTCTCACCTGGGCATTCTTGCAGGAGAACATTCCATTGCCTAATAGCTGATGAAAGCGAGAATAAACAGAAACTTCATCTGACAGTGACGTTTGCGTAGCTGAGGAAGTAGCCCCTGTAACTGACGTACCCACTATATCCTTACACGCACTGGAAGGATATTTCATTCCGTCAACCTTGCGACTCAGCGGTAATGTACTGGGGCGGCCTGTATTGATATTGATCAATGGAGGATCAACTTATAACTTCATGCAAGAGAGGGTGGCTCACTTCCTGAAATTACCAATACAACAGTCAAGACACATGAATGTGACTGTCGGTAATGGAGAAAGCTTGAAATGTACAGGATTGAGTGTGCAAACTCCAATCCAAGTGGACGATCACCTCTTTACAATAGACCTTTACTTACTACCAATTTATGGTGCAGATATTGTTTTAAGGTCTCAGTGGTTAGCTACGGTGGGACCAGTACTATTTGACTACAAAAAATTATGGATGAAATTAGAGCAGGATGGATACCTTGCAGGGCATCCAACAAGCATCTATGTCATCTATGACATTTGGCCAATTCACTCGTAATCAAAAAACTGACTCCATTTCTTCTTATTATCACTTGATAATAAATCCTACAGGTGTGGAAACAGGGGTAAGAATTGGAGAGGGAGCATCGCAAGAATTAAAGGAGAACCTGCAAAAATTACTTCAGAACCACTCAACAGTCTTCAAAGTACCCAAGGGTCTACTGCCATTTCGGAAGGTGGAGCACAAAATTCCCTTGAAGCCAGGAACCATACCCATCAATGTAAGGCCATACCGGTATCCACATGTGCAGAAGACAGAAATCGAGAGATTAGTCTACAAGATGCTGAGTGAAGGAGTAATTCAACCAAGCAATAGCCCTTACTCCTCGCCAGTAATTTTGGTAAAGAAAAAAGAAAAGATGGTACCTGGAGGTTCTGTGTAGATTACCGTGCTTTAAATTCCGGGAGAGATCATTACTCGATTCCAACTGCAGAAGAACTCTTTGATGAGCTCGGTGGGGCAACCATTTTTTCTAAGCTTGATCTTCGAGTTGGCTATCATCAATTGAGGATACACCCAGATGATATTCACAAAATGACATTCAGAATGCACAACGGACATTATGAATTTGTTGTGCTTCCATTTGGCTTGACTAACGCACCATCGGCTTTCCAATCCGAGATGAACAATTTATTCCGGGCAATTTTGAGGAAGTATATCCTTGTCTTCTTCGATGACATATTAGTCTACAGCCCTACAGAAGCACTCCATTTGCAGCACCTTGATCACGTTCGTCAGCTGTTGAAAGAGAAGCAGTTTTACGTGAAGCAGACGAAGTGCGAGTTTGCTTGCACCTCAATGACTGACTTGGGGCATGTTATATCACCAAGGGGGCATTTAGTGGATGAGGATAAAATAGCGGCAATTAAAACATGGGCTACCCCGACCAGTGTTAGAAAATTGAGAGGATTCCTGGGAATTGTTGGATATTACAAGAAATTTGTCAAAAATTATGCCATACTTGCAGAACCATTGACGAGGTTACTACGGAAGGAAGCATTTGTGTGGACGGAAGCAGCAACCCAAGCTTTTCACAAATTAAAAGAAGCTTTAATGACTACACCAATATTGGCTTTACCATATTTTGACCAACCTTTTACTATACAAACGGATGCCTCGGGAACAATGATCAGAGCAGTGTTAACTCAAGAAGGACGAACAATTGCCTTCTACATTAAGCAACTTCCTCCACGTATGATATCAGCATCCACATACGCGCCAGAGATGTATGTCATTACCATGGCTGTCAAACGCTGGAGACAATACCTTTTGGGCACCCACTTTAAAATTGAGACAGATCACCAACCCTTACGTGTTGGGACCCGATTTTTGGAACCAGACCCCAACCGGAAAAACAGAAACACAAATCAAAAAATAAAGTGGCGGACAAACTAAAAACAAAAGCCGAAAGTGAAAACGAAAGAAATCTAATGCGGAAAGCCAAAAGTGGAATCCGAATCCAAAAAACAAAATGCGGAGGAAACATAAGAACGAATCACAAAGCGAAAATGAAAGGCAGACAAAGCGGATCACAAATGAAACCGAAAAACAAATCGACTACGAATCGAATGGCTTGAAATCAACGAAAACAAAAATTCTTAAGAACAAAACTTAACTCCGACATCCGAAAACGAATATGTTAGAAGAATATGGCGTTGGAAACCTTAAGACAACTAATCTAAGCCAATCAATCCGCTATAAATTTTTTTATCTAGGCTTTTTACATTTTTCACAATCTCATACAAAGCAATTTAATTCCCCATTTGGAAAATTTATCCATCCCTCAATATAGTTAATCCTTCACATCAATCAAAAACTCATCAATTTAATCAAAATCTTATTATTCTTTTCTTTTTGCCAATAGACACTTAATACTCATATCCATAAATCCACAATTCATACACAAAAGGCACTTCAATATTTCAGCTCAAACATCACAATTCATCGGGCCTCCTGTCCGGAATCCCAACACAAACAAACACATTCATATACCTATAACACTTCAATAATTCTCAATCATCAGTATCATCGGACCTCCTGTCCGGAACCCATATCACATTCATATGCTATTCACATACCATATCCATACACAAATTTAAAATCCCAATTCCATACGCAAATTAATAATTCATCATACACTACTATATCATTCAAGTCCTTATACAAATTCATAAATCATTTACATCATTCCAAACTAAGTGCATTACTAAATAATCGTGGCATTTTCAAGCCACATAAACAACATTAATTGCATAAACCAAATACAAAGATACAAAAATCTCCAAAATACTTAACACAAACCTAAGCCCTCATTCTTATGAACACAAATACAATCAGAAACATGACAAGCGAACGTCTTGTCTTTCTTTCATCCAAACTCCTTCTTGATTACTTGGAGATGGGAATGAAAGGGGGGTGAGCTTTACAACTCGTGGATATCATGTGTATAAATCGAAATATAAGCAAAAATTATTTTTTGAAACTTTTACCATTTTATAAAATTTTCACAGTAGAAATTTGGCAAAATGCTTATTTCTCAAACTTTTCAACTTTTCACATCATTCATAATCAATTTCAAAAATTTCACGGGTGAAAACCTCAATTGCTCATTTCTCAAAATTCTCAAAAATTTTCACAATTCATGAATAATTTCAAAACATGAATGTAGCACATTATAACACATATAAGCATATAACACATCACAAATTTGGTATGGGTCGGTCCAGAAACAAAACGTACTGCACATTCCCGCATAACGGTCCTGTGCAATCGTGAATAGAACGTACTATACCTTCCCGCTTAGCGGTTCGGTGTAGCCGTGAACTTATGAGAGTCCGTACGGAGCTCCAATGTCAC
Organism: Erythroxylum panamense; assembly: GCA_027123425.1. Classification (NCBI taxonomy): domain Eukaryota; kingdom Viridiplantae; phylum Streptophyta; class Magnoliopsida; order Malpighiales; family Erythroxylaceae; genus Erythroxylum; species Erythroxylum panamense. The sequence continues at coordinate 40,622,007 of JAOTIZ010000203.1, forward strand.
TAGCGGGCAGGCGGGCGAAGCCTAGATAAGTGCACTTGACCCTCTTATGGGACCTAACTAAACCCACATAACAAACAAAATCACACATGAAATCATCAATTATAGGCATTTATCAAATTATGCAAAAACAATGTATTTTGCAATTGCAGCAATTTATCGAATCATTAACAATGAAATTGAAAATATTTATCTCCTTCTTGATTTTTTTTCAAAAACGTAAACAATGAATTTGCAAAACAATTTCTATTCTTGATTGTTCGAAAACTTATAATTGGCTTATAATTCAAAATATAAACATAGTACCCACCTTAATTCCATGCTTGGAACTTGTTCAGAGCCTCAATTCTTCCATTGCCTCACTTAAATTTCCTAATTCAAGAAAAAATTCCTAATTAATAACCATCCAAAATTGAGCAATTTAAACTTTGCAATCTCCAAAATTGACTTTAGAAATCACAAACCCATACCATTCTTAAGCTATCTAAACCAAAATCTCATTAAA
>JAOTIZ010000203.1:40633495-40659356 GCA_027123425.1 Erythroxylum panamense
AATTGCCTGATTGATTTATCATTTTTTAAGAAAATTAGCAAAAATGACATCGATTTTGACTTTGTTCCATTCTAACTCCTAGGCGGAATTGCCATTCATACCAATTGCTCTAATACTCACCTTCAAAAATGATTATTACGGTGAATTTTGATGACTTTTAAAGTCAATTTTACCCATATTCTTTTTATGCATTTGAATTTATTTATTGACAATCAAACTTATTTTAGAAAATCTTCATATGATCGATCACCAAAATAATGATCACTTTGTTTTTTTAAAATTCTATGAACACAATAACATTTACGAAGGAAATTAGTGAAATGGGCAGGGGCAATTCAGTCATTTAAGACTTTCAGTGCCACTTGCTTCAGTAAAATCTTCGCTTCTTATAAGGCTTCATCTGTTGGACAAACTCAAAGCCACCTTCCCCGACACAACCACCGCGTCATCTACCATCAACGTTGTTCGGTTGGCATAGAGCCAGTTCCTAACTTTATCTACCTCCTTTATCCGACTCTTTACAATTCTCTGCTCAAAGACCCCCTCTTTGACTTCCTTTTCAAATTTGAACCTCAAAAAACGAGTTAAAAATGAAGCTTGCAAACCATCCTGCATATGGGCTTCTGTTATAGCTTCAAGTTATAGCACTTGAATTGGCCAGAAATCTACCAGTTTTCCTTCCTTGTCTTTTGGTGTGAGGAAATCATTCTTGGGATTTTTTTTTCAGTGATGGAGATTGCAATCGAGTCGTCAATTATGGGACGCCCCGTGTTTGGGCCAAAAGTCTCGAGCTTTTCGCATTATTGCAGAATTTCGAGGACACCATTGGTGGTTTGTCGCAAGAATTTTGAATGCCCACGTATTATTTCATCGAATTTTACGAATGCACACGTCTTTGGACCTTCGTTGAATCTCAGTTGCCGAAAGGCAAGAATCTTTGATGCTAGAAATGTCTCAAAATCGCTAAGAAAAGTTGGTTGTGATCTGGGCATCGAGCAAAATGTAGTTTTAGGCTTGAACTTGGAGTTTGTAAGAGCTTTGGCAAAACGGGCAATCATTTTGAGTTCTGTTTTTTTAATCTTTGGTTGCAAGAGAGCGTTTGCAACTGAAGGGGTGGTAAATGCAGGGTATGGAGTTATCGGACAAAGCATATTGTTGTGGAGGAACGCCTGGCCTAAGGTTTCGCAACTCCTTAAAGTTTTCAAAGAGCAAGGTTTGATTTTGGCTATCCTTTTGGGTTTGTCGGCATTTTTCTCAATGGCTGAGACTTCCATAACTACCCTGTGGCCATGGAAGGTATGCTCTTCCAGCGTGAGACTTTGGTTTGGTTATAAGAATTATTGTGCGTGCAGTAGATAACTTGTTAAACCGAGTGTAATTTGGGGATACAAATATTAGGAGTTCACACACTTACCACAGCGCAAAAAAATATGGGAGAAAAAAGTGAAAGAAGAGTTTTTAGACTGGTTCTATGTCTTAATTCATTTTTGACAAACATAGATATTGATGATTCGTTCTTTTTTTTTTTAACAAAAGGAAAATTATTAAGTCTAAGTATGTGATGTAATCAATAAATGCAAAGCACATAGAAATTTGATTACCATGCATGCTACTTGTTGCGCCCGAGTTGTATCTGGTGGACTATGGATCAAAGTGGTCTTAAAAGAAGTTGTGGAGCTCAAAAGTAACTTTGCATTTTGATTTTGACATTAAGATAATAAAAATATACTTGCATAAATGAGTTGATTAAGAATTACAGCATTGAAGCTGTGGTATATGTTTCCGAGCTTTGCTGGATCCCAACTAAGTTAGACCCTTCATAAAAAAACCACTAAATCTTATTGAATATTAATCGCGTGTACTTCCATTCCTTTTCAATTTTGTGAGCGTCAATGCTGAATCTCGTTGGTCTTCTGACGTAAATCTATCAGGTACGCGAATTGGCTGAGAAAGAGTCTGGCAATGGTGTCTTCAAAATGCTTCGCAGTGATGTTACTCGGTTTCTGACCACTATTCTTATTGGAACGACGTACTTCCTTCTCATAACTACCTACCATTGTAACTGTTCCCATTTTTTTCTCTTGAATGGTGATTCAGCATTCATGTGGATTCTATTTATGTGCTCAGTGTGGTCAATATTGGAGCGACCGCATTAGTCACAGATGCAGCCACAGCAATTTTTGGTGAAGCTGGTGTTAGTGCAGCTACTGGAGTAATGACTGTATGTCTCTGTCTCTGTCTCTCTCTCTCTCTCTCTCTCTCTGTATATGTGTGCTGTATGCCTCTCTCTCTCTCTCTCTCTCTCTCTCTGTATATGTGTGCAGTGTGCACTCCTGCACTCACATGTCTCTTTGATTGTGGTTGTGTTTGTGGTTTGGTGTGTATTCGTATGAAGTGTTGAACCAGAGAAGAATTCCCCAAAATGCATGACACTTCGTCTGTTTAAAAGTGATAAAACTGAACTACAAGGGACTTTTTTAGCACTAATAGCAAATCCATTCCTTTTTCAGCACATGCAATTTTTTACTTTTATATGCAGGGATTATCATTTCTGCAGGTGCTTCTCTCTCCATGCTTTTGTTTCGATATGTGTTGCTTTCTTTTTTTTTTCCTCCCCTTTTTTGGATAATTCTACATCAGAAGTCATCTGTTAGGGGTGTGCTCATATATATTATTAGGTTGGTTATGCTTCAGCATTGTTTATTTTTTACTGTAATATCAGAGAGTGGAGTACGCATGATTATTGATATGTAGTTTACAATCTTGTTCACTGGTTAAGGAATGCAATGTGAGATGCAAAATTTTTTATTTGGAGGCAGTCGTGCATGTTTTGGGAGCTTTATGTTGCAAAACTGTGTTTCATTGCCATATTTTTTATGTACATGTCTTTGTGAATTTATCTAGGTTGCCATATTGCTCCTCACTGAGATCACTCCAAAAAGTATAGCTGTTCACCATGCTACTGATGTTGTTAGGTTTGTGGTAAGTGGCCTATGCTAAGCTCTTATATGTTTTAGCTTATCTTACCGCTAGTAGCATGCTAATGTTGTTTGCAATGCCTCTAGGTTAGGCCAGTGGCATGGCTTTCTTTGGTATTATATCCTGTGGGAAGAGTTGTCACATACTTATCAATGGGAATGCTAAAACTTTTGGGTCTGAAAGGAAGAAGGTGAATCTAATGCCAAAGTTTAATATTTCATGTAACTACCACTATGATTTTTCAATTGATTGTTACGTTTGGTTCTTACTATTTTGTATCTGTATTTTTGACATTGCATTTTTGGTCTTAAAGACGTTATATTAGGTGCTTGGTTGAAACCTATGTGAGCAAAATTATGATTTGCACTTTTTTTGTTTTTAAACTTAAAATTTTTGCCCTTAGTTTTCTGAATTATTTTCCATATTAGTACATACATCTTTCTAACCATGTTAATTTTATCAAGTCTACCCATTTAAGCTTGTTGCTGGAGACAAGCGTAAACAATCACATGGAAACCTCTCTCGATATCCCAAACGTTTAGGTTCAGATCAAATATTGAACCAAATGCTGCTGCATTTCCACTTTCTACTCAACTCTTAATTTTGTGTACTTTATTTTGATTCTTCAAACTCAGTTTCACTTGATTCTCAGTTTTGTCTTAATGCCTGCATGCTACTGGGCCTAGCCCATAGCGATTATAGTTGTCATTGTCTATTAGCTTTATGGTTGGTTCTTCTTACTTGTTTTCTGATGATAGTATCCCGAGGTTAGAAGTGCTCCAATTGAGTATCATTTTTTTTGAAACTGTCTTTTTTTCCTTTTTCTTTTATCCTTCGGTAAAAGTTTATGTCCAATGCTTTGTATATGAGCCAGGCTTTCACCCATGTGCTTATATTTAACTTAAGAAATACATAAGAGTGCTTCTTGAGGCTGAGCAAGCCCAGCGGCAATTGTCAATAAATCCATTATGTTCTTTTTTTTTAATTATTTAATGCTTCTGGACCGGCATTTCCCATTTCTCACAGCTTTAAACATTTCTGAACAGTGAGCCATATGTTACTGAAGAAGAGTTGAAGTTGATGCTGCGAGGTGCGGAATTGAGTGGAGCAATAGAGGAGGAGGAACAGGTGAAGCAATAGCTAGTGTCGTTTGTGCTAATTAGGAAGGAACTACATGAAGATAATTGTTTCACCTCTTGCATTGGCTTTCTATGGACGAAATGAAATAGTAGAATTACAATTGAACTTTTTGGAATGGCTGTTAAAGATCGTCTTTTTGTTCTGTTTATTTAGGCAGCAGTCATTTTGTTAGAGTTGGTGTCTAAACCCTGTGTGATAATCTGCTGTAAGCATTCCCTAGTCAAAAGATAAACTCAGCTTGGCAAGTTTTTCAATTGGTAACAACCAACTAAAAATTTTGTGCCTTTTTTGGTGTCTCCTAAATCTGTAGTCCATTACCTATTTAATTCTCTCTAAATTCCTTTTAAAACTAAAAATTCTACCTTGTTTAGCTAAGGACATATTTTTCTTTTCTTGTTTTAGGATATGATTGAAAATGTGCTAGAGATCAAGGACACACATGTTAGAGAGGTTATGACACCTCTCATTGATGTGGTTGCAATTGATGCGAGTGCAAGTCTTGTTGATTTTCATGAGTTGTGGGTAACTCATCAATATTCAAGGTTAGAATGTATAAAATTCCCATGCCTTGGCATAGCATTTCTTTCTGCTTCATGTTAAAAGTGTGATTGGCATAAATACAGGGTACCTGTTTTTGAGCAACGCATAGATAACATTGTGGGTATTGCATATGCCATGGATCTGCTGGATTATGTACAGAAGGTCAGCAACTTATAGTTTTACTGCTTCCTTTTCTTTGCTTACTGTTGCTTTCTTTATTGAATATATGGAACAATCTCATAGTTTGCAGATTTATATTACTTTTCATTTTGAAGGGTGATGTATTAGAAAGTACGCCTGTGGGAGATATGGCTCACAAACCTGCATTTTTCGTGCCAGGTAATTCTTGAACTGGCTTCAGTTAAAGTCTGATGGCTTGTGGTACATGTATACTCTTTAATATCTACCTGATGCTGGTCATTGTCAGGCTTGGTCCTTAAAACTTTACCCCATAAATCAGAACATGATTAATTAGTTACCTTTGCTGCTTTCCTATCAGCCTTATCATCAGAGTCTTCATTAATCATCATGAACAATTCCGTGGCGAGATATTTCAAGTTGCTAATTTCAATTATCCAAAAATTGATGTTTAACTTTGACAAATTGTTGATGGTACCATAAATTAAAAAGTTTAATGAGTACAATTAAGTGGATCAAATGTACCAACACGACCAGATTATTATGGCTTCTAACAAATTAAAGGCGACTTGCCTGTGATTCTTGTGAGGTTGTAATGTTCATGATGGCTATTCTCTCAATTTTGGACAAGAAATGGGCTCTTATATGCCATATTGAAGTAGGTTTGTCATTTCTCATAGCCAGAATTGTGGACTAGTGCACCATGAGAAGCACAAAATGCTCCTCAATGATCTTTTCAGATTTAGGTTTTGTTCTTTTCAGATTGATGTTGGTTGCAATTGATGTTTCTTCCTATATTTTGTAGCAAATAAAATTGCTTTCATGGTTTTGTAGATTCAATGTCAGTCTGGAACCTTCTTAGAGAGTTCCGCATCAGGAAAGTTCATATGGCCGTTGTGCTGAATGAATACGGTGGAACAGTGGGAGTAAGTATATTCTCTTGTTACCCATTTACTTAAGTAGACATCTTTTCCATTTGATGTTTGGTGATCGTGCATATATTATAAGGTCTCGAATTCAAAACAAGCTATAGTTACTAGCAAGTTCTTTGTGATAATTCTGAAAGTTATTATTTAGGGAGATCACTAGAATATTTAAATTTGGAAATAGTTTTACATACATGATGGATGTACATGGTGGTGAATGTTATTCGGTGTTATGTAGGTTTGCAACATAAGAACTTGAAATTTGCAGGAATAGTCGCAATATATTTTGTTCTGTTGGAGTTATCTGATACTGCAACATAAAATTTCATTCAATTATCTTTTAACACTTGCAAATTAATTTCACGGAGGCAGATACTATAGATTTGAATGGTTCTCGACCTTTTGGCATGTACTGGTTGCTGGGAATCCCCTCTAGATGGCAATGCACATGATCAATTAAGTAGGTCCGTCTGCTATCATTAGTATAGATTTGAACAAGACTATTTGGAAAAAAGTGGCACCTGATAATTAGGGGTGCTTATTGTGCAAAGCAGATGACCAATATCCTGGTAGTTAAATACTTAGCTGAAATCTTGTTATTATAAGTTAATTTTTCCACATAGATCATCAATATTGAACAGTTTAAAGTACCCAATTTGTTGTAGAAGGTGTTAATTTTTATTTTATCCAACGATGATTTCCTTCTATTTTTTGACCAAGCAGATAGTAACCCTGGAGGATGTTGTTGAGGAGATTGTTGGCGAAATCTTCGACGAAAATGATTCAAAAGTAAACTACCAGAACTTTTGTTTTCTACTGAGAAGTGAAAAAAGAAAAACAAAGATTCTCATTTTGAAAGTAAAGATTATCTACTCTAATAAAAGGCATTGAAAAAACTTGAATAGAAATTATTCACATAATTGATATGTACAATTTAAATTTCTATTCAATAGAATCAATGTAAAATTAAATAAAAATGAAGGGCATTTTAGGAAAGGTAAAACCATTTTTTTTACCGAACACACACACACACACACATATATATTTATGTAAGGGGTCATTATGAGATTACTAATTCTAACATTTAATTTTTCCTCACATCATAGGAGGAAATACAGAAAAAAACTGGGTATATTGTAATGCGAGCAGAGGGAGTATATGATGTTGATGCCAATACATCTATTGATCACCTCTCTGAAGATTTGAATATCAAAATGCCGGAGGTATGTTGTTTTTTGCCTTCTTTCACCAAACTTTTACTGGAAACAAAGATGAACTGATAGTCTTCTAGATTGCTGTACTTTCCTACTTTTTGTTCGAGTAGCATATTCGTTAGCTTAATATTTTCTGATAGGAAATTTTATGTGATACTGTCATCTTTATATTGGGCAACTATTGATTCCTGTATTGCCAACAATTTTCCTGTTTGCAGTCTTAGAATGTTAAAAGGAGATTTGGATACTCTTTGGTTGAACGATAGCAATATTTTTCTTCAATATATAAGTTTTAAACTGAACTCTTAAACATGATTACCAATGCCTTCTCCTTTTCCTTCCCTTTGAGTAGGGTCACCAGTACGAGACTGTATCAGGTTTTATATGTGAGGCTTTTGGATATATCCCAAGGACAGGTGAAAGCATCAAAATATCCCTGAAAAGAGAAAATGAAGAAGAAGATGATGACCATCCTGAAGGCAAGGCCGATAGAGAAGGTCCAAAGGAAAAACATCAAGCATATAAACTTGAGGTATGGATTTCTGATTTCTCTGCCTCTTTGTACGTGTGATAGGAGCCCACTGTGTAAACTAATATAGAATGAATATATTTGCACCTATGCACAACATTATAGTTTAAACACTAGTATGCAAAGGTTTTTCTTTCCTAGATGATCTGGACCTAACTGGTATTTATGAGGAAGCTTCATCATCAGTAATTTTTCTTCTGAGATCCTAATTTTCATAGGCTTCTCATGCATCATGCACTATTGAATTATCACCTAACAAATCATAACACTTGTACGTCAAATCCATTGTCCTCTATTTATTTAATTTTTGGTATAATGCCTTCTTGTGACATTTAAGATCAATATGAGCCAAAACGGTTGGGACTTGCAAAAATTTAGGAAAAAAAGGCTTTTTAACCAAAATGACATTGCATCTCAATGTTCCAAGTAAAGTTTACTTGCTCCAGAAAAGGTATTCTATATCAATGCTAGCTGTCTATTGGTATTGCTGAGGCATCCAAATTCACACGTCAAAAAATCAGTTAACATGTTTCTTGTGAAAGCTTCCTGCTTTCTATTAGGCAATCAAAGTGCTACATTATTTCATGCAAGGCTTTTTGATATAATTGATGTTTTGCTGAAGCATGGTGTGCATTGCATGTCAACACTGACAAAATTATGCTTTAATATTCTTGGTTTCTTTGTAGTACCATTTGCATATCTAAGTGAAAATGCAAGTCAAGGAAACCTGTTTATCATGGAGCCGTTTTAGCATTTACCATTCAATATTCTACAAATGTGTCTTTGGTGCAGATATTAGCTGGAAATGCCAGGAAGGTCAATGCTGTCCGGTTTGAGCGAATAAATGACAATGGTGCAAAGTTAGAAACCAAAGAAGTGACTCGATTAGTTCCTAGAATCATGAAGAGAAAATGGAGTGGTGATGAAGATTTAGATGGTATTGATTCTGATGAGGATTCTTTCCAAAAGAGACCTGAGGGTAGTCTGTCCGATTCCAATGTAATTGCTGAACATGAAGCAGAACATAATTAGCAGTAGTAGATGGTAGTTACATTTCTCTCTTCTCTCTGTCTCATCTTTTTGCCTTCAGATTTTCATCTCCATGAAAGAGGTAAAGGACTTGGAAAGAGCAAACAGGAACGATAATATAGTAAACACTAACATTTAAATTTTTTTCAGAGATGAAGTGAGGTATCAACATCTGATTCTTCAAAGGTTTTGTGTTTGTGCCCAAGACTATCTGTGGACCTAAAATATGCTGAATCTGCAATTGCATTGATAGGCATATCAGTATGCTTGCTCTGGGGGCTTGATTGGAGGTAGTTAGAGGCTTGAAGGGCCTCTCTGGTTGGGAGGATTAATTCAGATTGGAAAAACAACCTAGATGGCTCGTAACTTGCAGCGGGTTTGACTTTGTCTACCGATGAGAACAGCCTTACGAGCTCCCTTTGTTGCCTCATCTCCTTGGCTCTCTCTAACTGCCTAAACCTCTCCTGCAACAAGGCGATGGAAGAGTGAGTAATGGTATTAGGATCACAACTTTGCCTGTTCATTGGGGGGATTTGATAATAATGTTGGTAGTGCTTGGGAGGCTCCTTTATTTGTAGGGGGGGCTATATATAGGGCCTGTTGTTTGTGTGTATGCTACATTTCATTTAGTATGAGCCTCTATAGTAGGTTTTGAATGAGGTGAATGGGAAAAATTAGAACTTTGAACTGATTAAAATCTAAGAAATGAAGACGTGTGGTTTAGCTAAGATTTCTTGAGTTGGTGGATGTGGAAAGAGGCTGAACAACTTCCTATTGGGAAGATTGGGTTTAAGAAAAGTTGAAATAAGGTTGGAAGATAGTTTCTGGAAGGGCATTGTGAGAGGAATAAAAGTTTGGGTGATACATTGTCGGTTTGTCTCCTTGAGCTACTATGGTCTTGAAGTTTGGAGAAGATGGTGCCTCATTTGGTGGCTTCTTTTTATTACTTTTATTAGCTTTGAACACTCCCTTTACACCTTTCTTTCTCTGAAGTGCAAAAAGAGAACTTGATATGGAGACAGGACAATGGTTGCTACAGGGAATGACTTTTGGTATTGATGTTTTCTTGATTTAACCCTTTCATGGGAAGGAGAGAAAGTGACACCCCCCACCAATGCCCAAGGCTCACCCCCCCACCAAGATAGCTTAAACATCTATCTCACTCACCCCTTCATTCTCTCTCTCTCTCTCTCTGCACTTTCTGATTTGTCTTTCACTACTTGGATTGGAGTGGCATGGAGGGATTAGAGTTTGGAGATATGGATACATCAGTTTTTCACTCTTTCTGTTTGGATCCTTATGTATGCCAAATCACACCCACCTCTTGTTGGTATTAGTTTGGAGGTAGAAGCATGCTTAAAGATAACCTACTCTATCTCTTAGAAATGTCATAGCCTAATTGTCTCCAAGCTCTGGAATTTTAAATATCCATACCAACCTATGGCCATATTTTATTGCAGAATAGAGCCAAACACACATTCCTCCATCACTTAGTCATGTCTAAATGAAACAAAAACCTTCACCTTATATCTTGAGACAGATAGTCTGACTGTGTACTATGCTTGGCCCAACTATAAGATTTTTAGAATCCCTTGACCGTTGACGATATAGGTCTACTTTCAGTTACAGGTGTGCATAAACAAGGTTTACATATTCAAAGTTGCCTTTGAAGAAATGGAAACGGAATCCTATCTCCGCCGTAAACTTGCAATTTGCGATGTCACTTCAAGAGTAGCTGATATTTTAGGTAGCTACTATTGTGTGCACGGTATAAAGTATAAACAGATTCCATTTTGGCTTTATCTAAAGTGGGTGAAGGTTTCTGGCGAACAAAGTCATGAGCTTTTCCAACTTTGTAGCTCTTCCGTTTGTCCTGTTTTGATTTAAATTGTGTTTTTTGGAGAAGCCCTGATAACATTGTTTAACGCTACCATCAAAACGAGCACAACAGCACCGATCTCTCTCTTTTCTTTTCTCTCGGTAGCAGTAGAAGGGGAAGACAAGTCGTGTTGAGTGGAGAGGGGATTGATGCGGCCTGATTGACTGATCACTTCTTTGAGGAAGATAAAGAAGACTTCAAAGAAAAGTAAACAACTTCACGTAATCACGCACACTTCTGTAGTCCATCGACCTGCCATTTGTATAAAGCGGTGACTTGTGATCCAAAGACAAGTGCTTGAACGCTCATGTGACTTCTTTATCTTGACTGGATTTTTATCAAGTCCTGTACCTTCTTCAATCTTGTTTGGTGACCTAGTCTTCAATTTTGTTACATTTTGTTGTACATGACTCGTACATGCACGTGTAATTTTAAAATGTTTCTTAAAGAATGTAGGCTTCTTTCGAAAGTCTTTAGGCCAACATGTTCTGACATTCAACCTTTAAATGACGTTGAAATCTCTGTACATTAAACAGAAATCATACAGGCTAAAGGTGCAAAAGTGAACAAATTTGGTATGACTTGTCAAGGCTCGATCAACATTTAGTTAAATCCTACGCCAAGGTGAGTTCTGAAAATGTCTAATAGTACGCAGACTTATCTTAATAAAAAGATTATTTTTTAATAAAGTCACATATAAAGCTTATGCAACTGCCACCCTGTTCAAGATATCTTGACCTCCAAGGATCTGAAAGAGATTGATGGCTAATAAATGGTAATGAAACAATGCTGCTTCAAAAACTCACTATGATTTCTTTGTATAATTCTCTCAGCACAGGTAATTTGCACAGAATATTGCTGATGTTATTTTCTTCATTCAATACATGTATAGGGGTGTAACAAAAAGGAAAAGGTCTAAAATGATCAGACGGAGAAAATCTGATGAGCTGTTGTGGACCTATATAGAATGCACATCTAAGTTAAGACTTAGTACTTCTTGTCTCTCATATTAGACGACATCGGGATCCCACGTTAGCTGCTCAATACTCATCCGTCTCATAGATCTCACCATATGCTCGTCAGATAAACGAAGTTGAGCCAGCCTGTTCTGCATACTTGCAAAAGTAGAGGCATCAACAGCTTCAGTTATTATATCACGCTGCTGTTGATCTTCAGAAATATTGATGAGTGCCTCCACGACATTATCCCTTATTTCCTCTAGGTCATCTCCTAATAGCTCAATGAGAGCTGGAACAGCCCCTGCATCAGCAAGTATTACTCGGTCACCCTCATCATAGCTAAGTTGAGCAATGGTTGCAGAAACCTTTTCCCTGACGTTCTCATTGTCATCCTGCAGAAGCTCAATCAAAACTGGTATGGCACCTGAGTTTCCAGCAAGGGAAACTGAATGCTTGTAACTTGAGAGATCCCAAAGAACATCAGAAGCTGCAATTTTTGCTTCATCGTCACCTTCTTTCAAGATTTTCACCAATTGGTCTGCAATAGCAAGTGCATTCTCTTCATCAACAGCTAGTAAACAGAATACATCCTCAGCGATATCCTTACCATTCGAATCAGCCCCTTGAAGAAGCTCTGCATATAGAGGTATGACCCCAGCCTCAGCAAGAGGCCTAATGAAATGTATATGAGTGCAAATCACACCAAGGGAATTACCCACAATGAGTTTCGTTGTATTATCTCCACAATGAAACAACTCAACAAGCACTGGTATAACACCCAGCTCAAAAAGCAAAAACCTAACTCTTCTCATGAGACCAAGTAATCCTAATGCTTGACAAGCTCTTTCTCTCGATTTCAAGCAGCCAAACCTGGCTGATTCGACAAGATACCTCAGTCCTCTTAACCTAATGAGCACCCGCCTCACCTCTCTCAACAACGCCAAAGCACTCAAAACTTCTAACAAGTACCGCCTATCATCATGCATATAGGAGCTCAATAAATGCAGTATGATGCCCAATCCACCATTTCTAGCCACAATCACACGATTTCCACCATCAAAATTAACGAGACACCAAAGGGATCTCAACAGAACTTGACGTGAACCGTCACTGCACCGGGGCAACAACCTTAATATTGTACTTGTAGCACCAGATTGGCCGATGTCTACAGCCAAGGCACCATCTCCCCGACAAGCAACACGCTTAAGGCAATAAGCAGCCGCTTCTTGGATGGGATGTATTGACATGTCTGAACTACTGCTCTCAAGAAGCTTGGCAAGAACTGGTATAGTTCTAGCCAATATCTGCGAAGGTACATGCTTTGCCAAATGGGCTAGCTTGATTGTGGCTTTTACTTGCATGCTCACAATCCCAGATTCTATAACACTTTCATAATTTTTCAAAGCCTCACTCCAGTCCGTGTTCACATAATCCATTAGATCTCCTATATTCAATTGACCCATCAAAGCTAGCTCAACACAACCCAGCAAAAATCACTGAAAGGGAAAAAAAAAAGTAAGGAAAAGCATTAACAGCTAGCGAATAATTCTCACGGACATCATCCAAAAAACAAAATTCAGACAGCAAATGTGGAGACAGAACGAAACAAGAAAGAAAAGAGGGAAATAAACAATACCCTTTTGAGACGAGTTGGCGAAACGAAAAGAACTGACATTTAAACTGGGATTTTAAACATGTTCGGCCGCTTGGGAGACGGGAAACGAAGAAGAAAATAGACGAGAAAATGCAAGCAGGTTGAAAGCCCCTGAAGCTACGTTGTTCTTGTACATGTCTGTGGTGGCCACTTGGCGGCTTCTGTTTCAGATATGTACGGTTAAATTAAAAGATACAGAGCCTATCTATGAAATTTGCGTGCACGAGTAGGTCTCTGTGTCGGTAAATTCTTATTAATTTTTGTTAATTAGGATTTGGTTCTTTTATGAATTATTTTCAATTAGTTATTTTTTTTGAAATTTATTAATAGAATAAAAATATAATATAATATTATTCAATAGTTTAAGATAAGAGATTATAATATAATGAAATAGAAAATGAATGTTTTATATTATATCTCGTTTCATTATAAATAGTAAAAATAAGAAACTTCTAAAAATTGGGAATGTTTAATATAGAATTCTACACTATATTAAATTATAAACTCTTCATCCGAACAATATTTTACTATATTACATTATGAACTTTTTCATCGGCTCATCGCTCTCAATCGATAATTTTTTAATATTATATCTATTTATATTTCATTTCATTATAAGTCATTTTATTTCAATAAAAATTTTACTTCCAACTACATATAAAGAATTTAGATCATAAGATTGTAAAAAAAAAAAAAAAACTAGTACATCCATTAAAAACTACATATAAAGAATTTAGATCATAAGATTGTAAAAAAGAAAAGAAATACTAGTACATCCATTAAAAGTTAAAAGCTCTAGCAAATTTATGTCTTTAAAATAAGAACGTATTTGATACACAAATGTACACTTCATTTCTTTTATATTTTTATGATGAAACTGTTTTATGATTTAAACTTATAACCTAATAGTCGCAATGTTGCTCCTGGACTCAACATCAATTTATGACTCTTTTCAATTATCAAGAATTGTCGGATAAAAATTTTTATAAGTTAATAAAATTATATTTAACTCAAATTCTTTTTCAAGGTATATCATGCAATTGGTGTTTTCAACAAATTAAATTTTATAGACATAGGTGATTTATATATTAAAACATAAAGCAATTTTCCAATTTATTTTGTATTTACGAAGTAAAAGAGATCCTACTTGTTCCAAAAGGTTGAATCCCCGACCCTAAGGGCTCCCAATCGCAGGCCCGACCACCGCTGGAGGATTGAATCACGGTTTAATCTTGGTCAGCCTCTTAACAGAGCGGCCCACTGCTTCCCGTGACCGAGAATCGAACCTAGAACCTTGCTCCAATTGACCCTGTTAGTTGACCAACCAAGCTACCCGTGCGGGCAAAAAGAGATCCTACTAGTTACTACGCTGTTATGGTGATATAAAATTGTTCGGTACAATAATCAATTTTTTTTGAATGATTTCAAGATAACAATGGGTAGGGTCTCAGCCTGACCCAAGGATTGGACAACCTATGGTCCAATTAGTGACCTGATGAACTTATGAATTGTGATTGTCGACCTATGACTTGCCCATGACCTAATGGGCAATTGGGCTGGTCAGGCCGACCGGTCCATTTATACTATTTTTAAAAAAACTGATAAAAAGAGAGATTAATTGAACATTTTGCAAAATTTTAATAACATATTTTATCTTTTTATTATTATTTCAAAATCAGACTAAAAGTTAAATCGATAAAATAAAAAATTTAAAATTTAAAAGATTAATATTAATCGTCATAAAAATCAAATAAAATTAAAATTTTAAAATATGATTAAAAAATTTATTTTAGGAAAACTTAAATTTTAATTTAAAATAAAAATTGTTAAATAAATTAGTTGATTAATTTTAAACAACAAAAATTATTAAAGTCAATTAAACAAAAAATTTAAAAACTTATTGAAAAACTTAAAAGTTAAATATTTTAGATATTTTCTTTTTATCTACGGCGCTTTAACTTAGTTACTCAAGAGAGTCCCTATTTAGTTGTCATGTCAAAACGTTGAAGTAGAATTGTTTGAATAGCCTCAGTTTTTTAAGGATATCTTATACATATCCTCGTTATAGTTACTAATAAGCTATGCCAAAATTTTTGGACAAGATGAGGTAGGAAAGCCAATAACAAGACTTGTTCTCAATATTATGCTAAATTTCGAAAACAAAAAGAAATATGCAACGATTTTTCTTCTAGGTAGGTATTCTCTCATAAGATTATCTTTAAACAATAATAAGAACAAACAGAAAGAGAGAGAGAGAAACAATGACCCATATAACAAGTTCATCCACCACCAAAAATATTTGGAAAACAGTGGAAAATGAAACTATAGACCAAGAAACGTTGAAACATAATAGTGCAATGGCAAGAACATCTGATCTGCATCTTACTTTTCAATGTCAAAACTGAGGCTCCATACTGATCTACAAAAGTAGTACATCTTTCCTACTTATTGCATCTTTTGATGATCCAAATAAAATGATGTGATGATAATTTGGACTCAACCATCCATATTCTTGTGGTGGTCCCCAGATATTATAACATTGAAGAAACACTTCCATCACTCTACATGTGCTATAGTTCAGAAAAGCCAATCTGCAAACCTGAATAACAGAAGAAATCACAATCGGAAAGTGCTTTAGCCTATCAAAAGTATCCAGATCTGGAACTAGCAACTTAGAAACAACTAGAATCGCTTGCTTCACACCACCACACTCTCCACCCATATCAAAATCTAGGGATTCATACTGTTTCATCGAGAAAGTGGAATGTAAAACTTAGTAACAAGATGAAGGTCATGATTCTATCTATAATGGGGCTAACAACAACTAAGAACTATATACAACTTTAAACGAAAAGAAGAAGGGGAACATGTGATATTGTTTGTGTATCTATAACTTGGATATAGATAAATTAGCATCTACATCAAAATATTGAAAAGATATCTTTCTATCGAACCAAACAAAATCTTGAAAAATAACCTTCAAGTGACTTTGGTCTAACTTTGTCGTTAGTTTTCCTCAAAAGAAGATTATTACAACTACCTGTGTATCATGCATTTTGCTGAACTTGACGATGCATTTGGAGCATCCAATCAACGTAACCACTGGTACCACCAATCTGGTCCTCCAAAAGATTCGTAAGAAGGAGAAAGCCTTCTCTGGGCTGTTCACCTTGTCTTACAAGATGGTATGGCTGATAATAAGAAGGATCATTCTCTCTTATTTTCTTGAGTATCCCCATTAACTTTCTTGACATTTCAGTATCTTGCTCACGAAGTGCAACCTGAATTACACAGCAATACAAGTCAATAAAGTTACTATTGATATTAATCACGTTACAAGCAATGGCAGTTTACTCCAAGATTTGGAAGGTACAAGGTGACGTAGAAGGTACTCCATCAACAACAACAAAGTTTGCGGAATAATTTTCCAATTTCACTGCATAGTTCAATAAAGCCGACTCTAGTAGATACACACATCAGTTGCTACTCTTTTACTTATTACCACCAATCTTTGCCCTACTGGACAAACACTAATTTAAATTTAATTCTTTGAGAATAATTCTTGACATATCCAAGACAAAATTCACATAAAAATCGTGTTAGCTCAATATGACTTAAGGCAAATAAAAATATTACATCCTTTTTTAAACAACATGACCACTCATATCAATTCTAAATGATTGGAGGTAAAAATTTCGTGATCCACAAAACTATGGAAGTGATAGTGCTTACTCCCGATCTACAAAACTGTGGAAGTGACAATGTTTACTCTTGATCTACAAAAACTATGGAAGTGACAGTGCTTACTCTTGATATGCAGAAAGTTTAATTTCAACAAAAAGCATGGAAGCGACAGTGCTTACTCTTGATAGTTCTGCTGCAGCATCTGGTCCAAGTAAATTCATGGCTACATCAGGTGAAAGCATTCTACCAAACCAGACAACAAAGCGGAAACCATCGTCATATAGATAAAGGCCTCTAGAATCCAGGCTCTCTGCTGTTAGTGGTAATCTATTTGATATGTTCTTTATGTCATCAGACAAGACAGATGCCTGAAGATAAGAGATGAAAATCTGTCGTTATCATTAAGGTTACAGGACCTTAGTATTTCCCATCAAAGTATAGGAAGGTAGTTTACCTTCAAAAGGCAGTCATCCAATCTTATCAAGCTGGGATATAAAAGCTTCAAAAGTTTTTTAACAGGTAATGCCATCATAGTGAATCCTGCAGCACAACGTTCATCTAGTTGAACATCAGCGTACCCTCCACGTAGAGGGGCAGACTTGCAAAGAGCTAACCCGTACAAAGGTAAGCACTTCAGAGACTCTGGATATATCATTCTTCCCCCCAACCGATGTTGCATGGCATAAAGATTCCTATATTCTCTGAGAGCCTTTACAATCCTTAGCTGTACAGAGCTCCTTGCATCTTCCAACTTGTGAGAGAAAGTTTTCTCAATTGCTGCAAATATTTAAATTCCTCAGCAAACTAATCTCAAGGTCAAGATATATTATTCAATGCTAAAATAATTCTAGGCCTACCTAACCGAGAAAACAAAGAAACAATGGCACCAGTGTCAGCTTGGCGGTACATCTCCCCCAATTCTGCAACTACTGGAGCTGCTGCTGTGTGTACTCTGATTCGTCTCTCTCCACAAGATGCAGTATAACTTCTAATGGTTAAGAAAATTCTCATTATAAAAATTCTCCTTTCATCTTTCAATAAATAGTGAATCTACTCCGGCTCTGGGTGAAAGAACCACTAGTCTTGCCTTTGACCACACCTTTACCTAATTGCCCTTTCCCACTTAACGGGGACTTCAGCGGGCCTTACAAGCTCAAAAAATGGCAATGATTATCCTCAGACGGTGGAAATGATGGACCAAGAAAATTCTGATCATAACATTCTCCAGTCAGTCTAAAAGCAACACTACTAATTTTGACATGCAACACAAAGTAACCGGTGAAACTGAAATGAATCCTCAGTAAAGATGGAGGGGTCAATGAAAGAAATGTAAAACAGAAGATGTCAATGCTTATGAAGAGTCCTGACATAGAATTAAGAAAATTTTTGTTTCTTTTTCCTTTTCTTCAAAGAGACCTTGGTCCATATTGGATTACAAATCACTGCAATGTATCCAGAATTATAAAAACAGGTAGGAAGCAATATGACACATGGTTTGATGATCCTATGTGGATTAGCTTAGCATGTGATTTATCAACTTGACACTGAAGTGACTGCAACAGCCAAACAGACCTTTCAAATTCTATGGCCAACATTTTACAAAAAGAAATGGGAATTAAAACAGCATATTGCATTACACATGCATACGTGACTATGAAGCACAATTCACCCAAACAAAATTGCACTCAAAGGATACAGCAAAGCAACTTGGAAATATACTGTCTGAGTCGTCAGTAAGGTCTCTTCAAGTGACAACTGCATTGCATATGCTTTATCGCAGTCAACCGCTGGAAGAGCTAATAAATCAGTGGACCTTAGCATGAAGTTCCCATGGTACGACGTAAACCGAATTCCTTCATATACAGGACAAAATCAGTAGGAAAAATCAGCTTCCTCTTTTAGTTGACAATGAAAGAAAACACACAGAGGAGTACATGGCTGTAGATGTACAGCTTATAATACATTGAGAGAGAGTGAGATAGAGAGACCTTTTCCACATCTTATGCGCATGACAGCTTCCCAGGCAGTTTCCCTGGTAAGATCTCTGGTTAACTCGTGTCTCAACTTCTCTCCATGAATAGCTGATTGAAAACTGGGATAATAGTACACCTGTCCTCCAGTATACTTTGCTAGAGTACCTGTAAAAATAGATATCAATATGTAAAATCAATAAAGAATTAATCAGCAAGCTTTAAATGGAGATTTTGAAAAGTTTTACACTTAACGCATCCAAATGGGAAATAAGATCCATTTGAAGAAGAGGCTAAGGAAGTGGCTCAAGGAGGAGAAAGACCATCAATTTAAACATGTTATGAGAACTGTTAAGTGAGTATCAAGAGATAAAAGTAGTAATTTTTAAAAAAGAAATCTCACATGATCAACATGTAGAAAGTGATATTTGGGAAAAAAACAAAAGGCACTCTATTCAAACATTTAATAGAAACTTATAGAGAATGATTGGGAAGTTACCCAGAAACAAAAGTACGGGAAAGAAGTATAATTTGTACCTCAGGAAATGATCAGAAGAACAAACACAATAATGTAGCATATGATCTCATTCAATCATACTAATCAGCTATTCAGAACTTCACAAGGTATGGGTGAAAACTCAATTCCCAAAAGCCATAACAGTGTTGGGGGAAAGAAAAATGCAGAAACCAAACATCAGTTTAGCTGCATGAATCCCATAATTGTAAATGAATAGTTCCCCTTTTGGTCAGAATATATACCAAGCTAAAACATATGCGTACCTAAGGAGGCTATATCAGTGTATTTGTCACTAAAAGCATACACATTAACTCCTATCTGGTACTTGGTGAAATCAGCAGCCGTTTGTTTATAGAATGGATCTTCTGGTACTCTCAGAGCGAATTCTTTATCAGTTCCATATATACGAGCATCATCACCACGCAATTTTAAGCGGCCAACACCAAGAGATGGCATTGTATTCTGAAATATCATTAGCTTTCCACCAAGTTGGCTCTGCAAGGAGGGAAACAAAGGAGAACGTTATTGAATAAACAAACAACTCTAGAAGGGAATAGACAGCAACCAGATTCTTAGAAGACTGATTAGACAATGACAAAAGGTTTCCTAAAATGAAGGGCACATGTCCATATACAGCACTCCTCTTCACCTATTGTGGATCTAATTAGTTCTCATGATCAAATTAGTTACCAACTAAAGCAAACACCTTTATGCACTATACTTCACAAGTTTTGATATGCACCTATACATAAATAAAAGTAGTAGTAGGACATGCAAGGAATACATACCATAACCATGAAAGCTGATTTCAGAGCAGGACCAAAAGCAGATTCTACGTTCATATTTTCGTGAAACATGGATGGTAAGCTATCCAGAAATGCATCTACCACATTTCTCGATTCGGACAAGTTAACAAGGAGATCGTCAGGCAATGGAATAAATATATCATCTAGATCTGAAACCACCATCATTTGAGGCTGTGTTAAAGATGACTGCCACCAGGAAAATATTATTATTTATCAGCTGAATTGTCAGGTTAGACAACAAATATGAAAAGTGTATTAAGGCTTATTGTAATTGACGATTCTTGCCTTCATATTGTAAAAGTGGATTGTGCTGTCATAAGTGATAAAACCAATCTGTGTTCTGGGGAAGCCAGGTAAGTCATCCAAACAGGACTTAATAGTTTGAGCTACAAGCTGCACAAGGAAAAAAGTCAAGATGGATAAAATATTGTGTACATGCATGCACTAACACATGCCACAATCTATAGTAAGACTTAAAGGTAAATATAGCTCTAAACAAAGGCAGATAGTCGTGCACCTTTGACTAGTAATTAGCAAAATAAAGTGCATTAAAAAAATGCCAAAGCAACTCCTTTTGATTTTATAAAAACAGATATCCAAAAGTTTTCATAAAGTTGATGATTATGACTATTATGATAAATTTGATTGGGAAACCCAGTGGGGACAAGAAGGCAATTCATTAGCTTGTTATTTTATCCGAATTGGTGAAATGACAGAATAAATTAAAATTATTCAACAGGCTCTAGAACAACCAAGAAATCATTTCCAAAACCACCATGTTGCTCTACTTGGTCGTGCAAAATCTCTTCACATTAATGCATGAACAGATACAACAGCCTATAGGACTCATACTTGAGATGTCTTTTCAACAAGTTTTTCTATGCGCAAGAAAAATTACTAGTGATAAAATGCACAACTTAGCTGAAGAACTTACCTCAACCATACCACTTCGAACTGCAGATATTGAAACATCAATTAGGAAGAAGTATAGTGGCGGCATAGGTGGTCGCACCATGTACTCAGTTGGAGCAACAAACTCCACGCTACCCTGTGTGAGCTCAGGTCTCTCGTCCAAATCAACTCTTCTGCCAGTGGCATCTAAATGGGCAAAATACTCACTAGGAACTGAAAATGAGAATTATCACAGTTCATCAGTCAATATCAAGAATAACAACAGAGACGCTGTGAAGAAAAGAACTTCAGCCATGCTGAAAATATTACATTTGATAATTAAGTCCCAATCCCAAGTAGTGAGCAAATATTATGTAAGAAGTTCACCAAAATGAATGATAAAAGCCAATACAACACAGCACTAAGCCATCAGATGGTAAACCAATTAGCACCTGGACAACAGTCAAAAGCATGTGCTTGCTCTAAATTGTAGCAAGCCTCAAAATCAGAGGATGACAAACGTCAAAATAAAAAAAGATCAGTAGAGCAAAGGAATTCCTCATAATTGTATTCTCCTAAGCAAAGAGGACAACTGTATATTTTTAATTGTCAAAACTTCTCATAATATGTTGTAGTTACACATAAAACAAATAAACAATGACTCCAGATACCTCTGAACTATTACATAGAATTAAGTCAAAATGTAGCACGCTTTGACCAATTGAATACAATCAGAGAAAATTAAGTAGAGAAAAACATCTTCCAATTGCTGATTCAAAAAGCATAATTCTAGAAGTATGTGACAAATTACAATTATTATGCTCCAAACTTTGTATGCAAATCCACAAACTGTAGTTCACAATTCCTCAAACAAAAGAAGGGAAATCAGATTCAGCTCCTAGAAAATCAACACGAGCACAAGGCTACTAATTAGAGATAGACTTCTTTAATTAACAATAGCAGATAATAAGAGAGTACCGTCATTAAGTAGAGAACATATGTTGCAGCGCCACTTTCTTCCAGCATCAGTAAAGGCTACATATGGATTGACATAAGTCCGACATCTTCGACAACGGATGATACCCGTTTTAACAAAATTAATTACTGGGACCTCATTCTGGATAAATAAGAACAGTATATAAGAAGATAATATGAGTTCATAAATTCTAGCATATCCAAATTGTCAATTCACTTGAATTTGAACACACTAACCCCATCAGGAGCTTCAGCAAGAGGGCAAACAACTGCTCCAAGAGGCAAATGCCACCTTGAAGCCAGAGACTGAGAATTTGGTATAGCGCTTGTAGTAAGACGTACATATCTAGGGCTGCAATTCATGGAGTATGCTTCACCCAATGAACTTGACTCCACATCACCATCCAGTGGTCTTGGCAATGCCTTTGAATCAAGTCCAGTATCAATTGACCCAGGAACGGACCCAATAGAGAGGAAGCTGAAATCTTCTGCCAAACCTTGGATGCCACCAGCAGGAGGCATATAGCCTGGATGTTGAATTTGATCCCTTGCACCAAAAGGGGTTCCCATGGGTGGGGTTTGAGGATAGACTCCTTGATGTGAAACAAAAGGAGAAGATGCCGCTTGAAAAGGGGACTGCAAGGGAGGTGGTTGAGAAACTGCATTCAATTTTGCATATCCAGGTAAAGGTGGTTGTGATATAGGTCTGTTGGAGGGATAAGATGATTCTGTTGGCGGAAAAGCCGGTTGAAAATTAGGCCTCGGTTGAAAAACTGATGAATCTAACAAAGACTGATGAACATTTGCACTTGGTGGTGGAGATCCCATTGCCACTGGAGGAACCTGGGTTTGTGGATGGAAGGAGGTTGTGGAGGCTGCTTGGCCGGCAGCAAGTTGAAATGGCACTTGCCCAAGTGGCGGGGCCCGAGATGGTGGGGCTTGAGGTGTAGACTGATATTGTGCAATCGGGAAACGTGGGTAGGCTCCAATTGTGGGAGGCACATTTTGTGTTGGTGGAGAAGGCACAGATGGATCATTAAACCTGGGAGGTGGCTGGGGTCTAAATCCAGAAGCATCTGATCCAATGGCCGGCCGAGACAATATAGAAGATGTGGTGGCAGAGGGAGGAGATGAAAAAGGAGGCCTAAATCCACTGATATCTGATCCTAACCCTGGGCCAGAACTTGAAAATGGTGTCATAGGTGGAGGAGATGCAGTAGCAAAAGGTTTGGTTGAAGCTGTTCCAGGAAAACTTGGTCGGCTCGGATTTTCCATCCCCAGGGCTGTCAACACAACAACTTTGTCTAACTGGTGGAACTATGCTTCCATTACTTAGCCTGCCAAAGCAAGTATGAAAATAATCGTCATTGTAAGAGTCAGAAAAAGTACCTCATAAAGAGAATGACATTTCAAACACCAACAAGATATACAGAGTGCTCATCAAAATGTGAAAATAAGCTGTGTCATAGTGCCCAGATGCAACACATCATCTGAAACACAAAGATGACAATTTATTACACCCGTAACTTCAATCGGTTTAAAATGGCATATAAAAAGTTGCAACTCCAGGATCAAGTGAGAAATAGGGTTAGGTTATGCAGTTCCATACCATATAGTACCTTACTATCAGAATAAATCATAAAGCAAAAGATAAACCGGTTTTATTTTACATGAATATATTTAGGTCATGACACAAGTCATAATCTCTGGATATACTCAAGAACAAGAAAGTCATTTCATCACTTCAAAAATCTTTAAGAAGGTTAAAGCAGTTCACATGGTATGAACCACAACTAGACAGTAATATTAAAGATACCAACATGGCATTCACAAGCTCAATTCCCACCATTAGACAGTATAATGCAGCTTAAGGATTCCTCATTGCAATCACTAAAATGGATACACATGTCTTTACACAAATAAATTCATAAAATTGTAATGTCCTGAAACCAGGTTTTGGTATGTGTATTCTGTTTCTCTCGTAATCAATTATTAAAGATCCCATATGCATTGGCCGCAATGGTCTTCATCAAATATTCTTCCTTTCCACCAAATAATTCTTGGAGCAGGTATGAAGAAATATAGTGGTAGTCTGGTTGATAGCACTCCACCATCCTAATAAGGTTAGAAGTAAACCCAACATAATGGGCTGATGACATAATAAAGTAAACTCGCACCAGTTAAATGACAGTACAGAAGCACAGTGTTCAGTCTATACAGAAGCACAGTGTTCAGTCTAGCAAAAGCAGCTAGGCCGAATCTAATGAAATTGCTACTTCAGAAACAACCAAAAAATACGTCACTAAATCTATATAACAAAGAAAACCCAAAAGGAAATAATATAGAACATGTATCAGAAAGCCTGGTGTCTCTAGAATAAGTTCCGGCAGCTAAATCAGTTGTCTAGATCCATCTAGTTGCTGCCTTCCATCTCTTAGTCCATGATACTGCGCTGATTATTTATTCGGATTCCATAATTTTGAGCTGATAATGAATTCAGATTGACCGCGCACTAATTGAACCAAAAACACCGCACTACCCAAATCAATTATGAAAAACCATGTTGATTAAATTCAAAATTCCACAAGCACTGAACCATATTCCCACAAAACAAATAATTCCAGATTCAACAAACAAATCAAACACTTTAAGAAAACTAATCAAGTAGTCCACAACTAAGATATCGAACACGATTACGAAGACTAAATTCTTCGGATACGCGATTGAGATGAAATAGGGAACCACCTGATCAGGGTGCAAAGCCAAGAAATCAGATCCGGAGTGATAAAAACCCTAGGGAATTACAGGAAACCTAGCTTGAATTCAACCAGAAAATGCTGTACAATTTGTAGATGCCACTCAAGCTTCGATCTAGAAATCAAGTAGAGAAAAGAATCCTAGATCCGACTGGAAGAAGAAGAAGAGATCGGGAGTGACAAACGACAGCCCATACGAGGACGGACTTGGGCGATTCATAAACCCTTTTTGTCTTTCCCTGTGCTGATTCGGATTGTTGTTAGATCCGATCCGACCTGTTCCTATTTTTTCTAATTTTGTTTTTTTTGTTAATTGATAATATGGTAAGCTTTTTATAAAAGATTGGGTTAAGACAGGCCCAATTTTAGCTGACGAGAGATGGATTAGGCCTACGCGTCCTCTACCAACTTCAAAAAGAAAAGGAAACATTCGGTATCACAGCGCAGAAAAGATATACCAATTTTATTATTAGATTTTTATAATTTTTAATTTTTTAGTTTAATTTATTTTAATAATTCATATAGTTAACAATTAATCAGTTTATTAATTAATCAGTCAATTTTAATAAATTAACGAGTTCTTATAAACTAAAGTAAATCGGTTTATTTTTAACAATCTCTTTTCTTAACTAAATTTCAAATTTTTCGATAAATAAAGACAATATCTTTCAATAATATTATTCAACTTTTAGAAATTTTATGACGATAACTTTCAACTTTAAACCTTTTATCTTATAGTAATACTTTAACTTATTTTTATATTCCAAAAATCCCTTTCTCTAATTCTTTTAAATTAAAAATGAATTTAAATTATAATCAAACTAAACAACGTTATAACGAGTTCCAGACTTTAATCCTACATCATATGGCAATATGACCAAAGAACCAAACCTACCTAAGGAAAATTATATGACTATCTACATACTAGACAGCAACAATAAGATACAATTATAGGTGCATTTAACATTATTTGTATTTAGGATGTTACTTTCTCTTCCTAACAGATTTCTTTTTTGCATATTTACATTGCACGGAAAAATCACCAAGGATGTTTTGGAGATGAGATAACCTACTTTTAGTGGGATATCACTTTTCTCTAAGGGGTCGTTTGGTTCTACTTCTGTTTTTCTGTTGTAGTTTTTGGTTTCCGTTTTCGGTTTTGTTGTTTCTGTTTTTCTTTCAAATAAAAACAAAAACCTGTTTGGTTGTTAATATTAATATAGCTGTATTTTTATCACTGATAATAATTACATTTTAGATAAAACTTAAAGATAT
>JAOTIZ010000203.1:40676938-40698601 GCA_027123425.1 Erythroxylum panamense
TAAGGGTCAGTGATATACTGGGCCCCCTAAAATAATATTCGGGCCCTCCTATATTAAATTTCTGGCTCCGTCACTGAATGGCACAAACCGGTTTTGATACTAAACCGTTGGCAGAAACAAAACATGGGCACAGAGAGGAATCTGTGCCATTTATGGTGGACAACTTCCCATCCCATGTGAGAGTTGTTTTATGCTCTTTCACAACCAATTTGCTTGAAGTCTTAATTAGCACTATTCATGATTGAATTTAAGAGGTCTATTTCTTACAATGGCAATAAGAATTGAAGAAAGAAACATGAACGGGAGCAGTCACTGGGAGAAAAAGGACAAGAAAGACGGTTTTTTTTTTGTATAAAGAAAAAGCCGGAGTTAATTACATAACAAGACGTGGGACACAGGTCTCTGACTGATCCTCAACGAGGAAGTAATGGCACCCGAAGAATGTAGTGGCAAAAAAAGTAATCCCTACAGTGGAATGGACTGCTTAAGAGGTCAGTCAATTTACGCATCTATTACACTTTCGATAAACGTGTCGATATGTTGGAGGTAATCATTCCCTAACTGAAGGAAGAAAGGTATGATGTGGTTTGAGGAGATGATAAAAAAGTTGAAGTTACAGAAAGTAATGTAAAGCGTGTGGGTCCAATACCACACGTTGGGACACTTATCCTTTTTACCCACAAACCTTAACCAGGTTAAGGTTTGATATTAAACAAAACATTGCTGACTGTAGTTCAGCCAGTGCATAAAACATGTAACTTTGACTGTACTTAAACAAGTGCATAAAACATTTATTCTGTAACTTTGATTGTAGTTAAACAAGTTCATAAAACATTTATTGACTTTTGACAACCATGAGCTAGATATAATTACAAGGATCCAATACCAACTGTATGCAGATAAATTTGTGGAAAAAGTGGGTGTCGATGTTGTCTGCATTTGTCGTGTTGTTACCAATTACCATGGATGCGGATGTAGTTGACCCCAGCACATAAGTCCACTTCAAGAGTCCTTAATTAAATACTAAGAAACGAGAGCGCAAGATTGTCCAATGAGACAAATCCCGTGGCAGAAATGTAAATACTGAGGAATTCAACAGGTTGATTTGATCAGTATTAAACAAGCCTATAAGATAAGATGTCGCTTATCTGATATTTGAAGAAAAACAAGATCAGAAAATCAAGCCTGAAGAAAGTTCAAAATTTGAAGGTATGTCTTGGAAAATGATGTTGAGACAGATATGGGTCTGTATTGAATTCAAATTTTGTTGCTGCTAATTCTTGTCTGTTGTATTTAAAACTTTTTTGTATGGCAATCTTCTATCTATTTGTTAGGTTTCAGCTGCGGTTGCTAGGTAAAGGTATGATCTTTTTGAAGTTGGGATAGTGGGAAATCTTTAGAAATGAAAATTTTCTTGCTCTGGCAAGTAGAGGATTTGCTTTCAGCTTCCGTTGTAGCTTTAGAGTTATTTGGTGGAAAGCCTGCACATACACCACAAAGAAAATATAGCAGGACATAAAGTTCGAATCTTTATGGGAATTCCAATCTTGGTATTGAAACTTCGTGTCGTGTAAAGAGGAGAGGAGTTGTTCTTAAATGAAGTGAACATGCATAATTCTTGATCTCTGATTCTCGAAGTTTATTATGTTTCAAACGGTTTCCGTCCCCTCTTTCCTTTCCTCTTACTGCATGCTCAATATGGTTCTTCATATCAAGTTTGCTGAGACACCTTCAAATGCCATTTCGATCATTATAGAGAATGCACGAATCTCAAAGTGAAACTTCAGTAACGCCGTATATTTTATTAAGATAGCCTACTGTTGACTTTGGCCTGTGTGAAAGTGTAACTAGTAATCAGGTCGGGAGAAACTTGTTATTTGATTCACAAGTTTAAATACCGGTAAAAGGGGTGAAATTAGTTATGTGCTTTCAGCTGCTAGTTGCAACTTTTACCATGAAGCATCATTTCCTTTAGGGATGTTCTCATAGATATCACAGATTAGAATCTTCTATATGTAAAAATGGATATATGTTTTTGCAAGGTACTTTCTTCCTTCTATCTCTAGTTGTTGTTTGATATATACCGTTACTGTAAGCTGATATACTCAACTCCTCTGGTATTCCTGCAGATTGGATCATTCAATATAATTCTAACTACAGAAGAAGACACTGTTTGTAATGTGGAAAAGATGATGCAGTTGCTATAACTCAAACTTGCTGGCATCCAGAAGACCAGTAGCTGGGGTTTGAGGGAATTGGTTTGTGAAAGTTTATCAAGTATTGCTGTGAGCTAATACAAGTGTTCTTAGATGCAAAAATCCGAGAGAAATACTGTTGGAAAAGAATCTTATGGGTTATTTGGTCAACCTGTGCAAGATCACGAGTCCCATAGCTGGCCTTCCATTCAGAATCTGGATCACTGTCCGTGTTCTAATGATGGAGACCCCAGGGTGCAGTTTTCTGCTGAGATTTTTGAAGAGTACTGCAAACTTGAATCATCCTCTGAAACTGGTAATTACCCTGTTCAAAATTCCCCATCCACTGCTAGTTTGTCAGCAAATAACAGTGCAGTTTCTCAGCCAAATTCACATTCATACCCATTAGATATGCATGATTCCCCAGAAAATACTAGCGACTCACCAGCCAGTGAATCTTATGTTGCTCACAAAGTAAAAGAACTTGAAATTGCTATGCTTGGGCCTGATTTGGACAACTTTGATGTTTGTGCAATGGCAACATCAACTGAATCCAACCAAATTACATCTGAGTCAGAAAATTGGGATTTTTTAATGGAGATGATGTCCAGAAAAGATTTGAAAGAAATGCTTTGCTTTTGTGCTCGAGCTATTGAGAACGGTGACATGTTCACAGTTGAATTGTTAATGACAGAGTTACGTAAGATGGTGTCTGTCTGTGGGGAACCAATCCAACGCTTGGGAGCTTACATGCTGGAAGGCCTGGTTGCAAAGTTAGCATCCTCAGGAAGTACCATCTACAAAGCTCTAAGATGCAAGGAGGCTGCCGGTGGTGATCTCCTTTCGTACATGCATCTACTGTATGAGGTCTGCCCATACTTCAAATTTGGATATATGTCAGCCAATGGAGCAATTGCTGAAGCAATGAAAGATGAAAATAAAATCCACATAATTGATTTTCAAATTACACAAGGCACACAGTGGATCACCTTAATCCAAGCTCTTGCTGCTCGGCCTGGAGGACCCCCACATATCCGGATTACAGGCATCGATGATTCTGTATCTACTTATGCTCGGGGAGGAGGGCTTGACATAGTTGGACAAAGACTGTCGAGGCTTGCTGCATCATGTATGGTTCCCTTTGAGTTCCATGCTGCAAGATCTTCTGCATCAGAAGTTCAACTCGAAAATCTTGTAGTTAAAGCTGGGGAAGCCATAGCTGCTAATTTTGCCTTGATGCTTCATCATGTACCAGATGAAAGCGTGGGCACTGAAAATCATAGGGACAGACTCTTGAGGTTGGTTAAGGGCTTATCTCCCAAGGTTGTAACTCTTGTTGAACAAGAGTCCAATACCAATACTGCAGCATTTGTTCCCCGCTTTGTTGAGACCATGAACCATTACCTACCTATCTTTGAATCCGTAGATGTTACCCTACCAAGGGATCACAAGGAACGGGTCAATGTTGAGCAGCATTGCCTGGCTCGGGAGGTCGTCAACATTATAGCATGTGAGGGTGCTGAGAGAGTTGAACGTCATGAACTTCTGGATAAGTGGAAGTCAAGGTTTATTATGGCTGGGTTTGCACATTATCCACTGAGTTCTTTCATAAATGCTACCATCAAAACTCTGCTAGAGAACTACTCAGAGAAGTATACACTGGAAGAAAGAGATGATGGAGTTCTGTATCTTGGCTGGATGGGCCAGCCTCTGGTTGGTTCTTGTGCGTGGAGGTGACAAACTTACCTTTTTCAATGCTCAGATCTCAACATAAAAGTTGGAATGTTTACCTGTTGTTTGTAGTTTAACGTCATAACAGTGTCGCTACAAAACACTGTGTAGCAGTGAACTGGACCCTTTACAATCTTTTGCAGCATACAATGTTGTCTTGTTCCACATTTTTACACTTTGCCTGCTTTTGCTTGTAGTGAGAACAAGAACCATGAAACGTGTAAATAACTGTTTGAAAGATTTACTCGTTAGTCATTAACAAGTTTAGCAACCTAGCTGGTATACGAATTCCAATCAATTACTACACGTGGGTGGCTAGCAAGGTTTAGCTGAACTCAGTATGGTTTAATCTTGACCACCTTAAAAGGTTTCCATTCCATGGTTATGTTTAACAAGAAGATAAATATCATATAAATTCAGCTTGCACTGTCAGGAGAAAACTATTACAAAGCAGGGTAGTACAGCACATGGATTTTTTACAGTTATAATTTTGGAGTCAATATGTTCACTTCCAATTGAATCACACGCCCCATCTTCCTTGCTAACGACAGGACCAGCAATTATCCTGCACAGAATTACTGCTCTTTCCCTTTTGTCATCGCTCACTTGTGGAAAGGTAATGATGCTATCAGTCAATTCCTCACTATTCGTACTAAGCCGAATACCGTTCTGCTGGATATCATCAGTCTGGAAATCTGATTGAATTAATCTGCAGACTCTGCAAAGAGGGTCTCTGCATAGCTGAGATACTCTTATTGACTTTTCATAGCAACAGGAAATTGTGGTGCCAAAAAAACGCAGTAGCTCATTTCCATCCACCGTGCTTCTTGGATGTGTCTTGCATTGCTCGTATGCGTTCTCCTTTACCATTTCCCTATAGCTTTCAAATCTTTCAAGAACTTCAATTGAGCTCTTCACCCTGAGGACCCTTTTGATCTTCCTAGACGGCCCTGATGGATTTACTGACGCTCTTCTGAAGATCATCTCAGTGATAATTCTTGCAGGGTCTCCTATGCTCAACTCTGTTTAAATACAAGAAGAATCCAAATTTTCAGAAAAGAGGGTATGATACTAGTAGTAATGAGGTACTTGTCACTTTGCTGGATAAGCCAGATTAAACTACAAATGGACCATCAACATCAAACACAAAGATGGTTTAGCTCTTCACATTGTTGTCATTGCCGCAGTTATGGAATTTTTCTGCAGGACCTCCTTAATCTTTACCTAGTGGACGACATTGGAGTGGAAACAGATATTAGAACATCTCTAACTGAATACGATTTGTAACTTACCACAAAAGTATGTGCGTGAATTATGACGACGGATAATAACTTCACGATATGAGTTCCTAATTTGATGATTGCGCTTGCTGTTTAAGCTTTCCTTATTAGGCGTGCAGCTCCATCTGAGGCTACATTTACATCTTTCTGGCCGGTTAACCACATCACTTAGCCTAGTGCCACAGCGAACGCTATCCTTCAAGGACAACCACAAAGCCTGCATTTCTGCCTCTCTTTCTCTCCCTAGTTTCGACCCTGCTCTAATGGTAAATATTAAAGCTCTCAATGCAGGAAGTTTTATATACTGTGGAAGGATTAGCTTTGAAAAGTTAGTTCAGTGGAGAGTTTGGCCATAACGTGGCTGCATGATTTCCCGCTACTGAAGCAAAGACAAAATAGTGAATTTAAGGCATTTTGTATGCTACGTACAATGCCCCTGACAAAAGATCACCAAAAGTTATTATGACACCACAATGGAAACAAATAATATAAATAGAAAGGGAACAAATATAGGGAAACTTCATTTGGATTTAGCTCAGGAAAGAAGGGAAAGGACGACTTACATGGTCTAACCTGAGAGCCGTCTTTGTTTGCTTCCGATCTGCCTGCCTGCCAGCCCGCTTGTTGACCTCACGGTGACAAGTAGCTGTAAAATTGGGACAATGATTATGGTTTTGTATTTATGCAAAAAAGAAAATATAAGTTCAGATGGCTAGCTCCACATATAGACGGGCCTCACCTACGATACAATATTACATCACTAGGATATAGAGCATAAAAGTCGTCGAAAAATACATGAGCACTCACAAAAAACGCAAATATATTCTCACAGTAAGGTATGCACTTCAAGCGCTGTGTACATCAATCTTTCTATTGGGAATAAATACCTGTCACTTTCATATTTGTACAAAGCGTCATGTTGAGCAAAGTTGATTGAAAAAAAAAATACACTATTTGGAAATGGTAGAATTTACATCCAGGAAACTAATACAAAGATCAGCGCTAGGAATAGTAAGCAGGAACAATTGAACAAGTCATATCCTGGAATTCAGATTCTAGCATTTCGGTGTGAAGAGGCTCTGCAACTTTATAAAAAGGAAAACGGGAACTCGATAGGAATTTATTTCCTTTGCAACCATGTCAAACAACTTCATGGACCAGTTAGTAATCTTCCGATGGTCTGTGGATATTGATATGTCGAATGGTTTAGAGGTGGAATTGTAACACTACGGCCATCATTTGCGATTTGTTTAGATCCATAGTGATCTATCCCACCGTTTAAAACAGCGTGGTAACTCGTAATTGGATTTACTTGAGCCATTCTGAGACTGGAACCACTTGTTTGCACTTGGATTTCTGCAGGTTCACAATGCAAAGCTTGTTGCTGATCTCTGGATCTATTTTCAGCAGCTGAACTGATCCCAACACCAAGATCAAGGCTAATTGTGTCGTTTTCGCTTGATCTCATCCTTTGCGGTCCATTCAATGTGGCAGAGCCTGCTGCATCATGACTACTGG
Organism: Erythroxylum panamense; assembly: GCA_027123425.1. Taxonomy (NCBI): domain Eukaryota; kingdom Viridiplantae; phylum Streptophyta; class Magnoliopsida; order Malpighiales; family Erythroxylaceae; genus Erythroxylum; species Erythroxylum panamense. The sequence goes on from JAOTIZ010000203.1 coordinate 40,683,663, forward strand.
TCCTTGCTGTAGGCACATCATGGTTGTGTTTTCCTTCGTAGGTGGTTATAACTGCTTTTGGATCATGAGATGCCCTCTCCACGTGTTTCCTAACTGGGCATCCAGCATTTGTACACTTGTAATAACTCCTGTACAAGGAGAAGATGTGAGTTGAAGCAAAAAGATAGTAGATGTAAGATGCAATCTTTATCCTCGCAGGGAAAATTGAAGAACACAAAGATGTTAAAAGACAGCCAACCACATCAAATTGCCAGACAAAGAATGAAAACATTCCAACTATTTATAACTAATTATTTCCTGACTTAACAAGGCAAGTATTCCTATCTCTTTGCTTTGTTATAAAGGAAGCAGAATGACATAAATTCTGCTCCTAAACAATCAAACGGCAAATGACACCACCACCATCAACATTAGCAGCAACAATTTATACATGTATTCACTTAAACAATGCATTGTTAATCGTCTCACACCACATCATTAAAATTGGGAGGTGGAAATGATGTAGTGAAGGAAAAAGGCCCGAGTACCAAGGGACAAATTGATTCCAACCCACAAAACAGAAGGTTAATCATATGATATAAATTTCAGATAACTCTGAATTTACAGGCTCCCTAAAAACTCTCTCTGCAACATGTCAGGATGCCAGGAAGATATACAACAATAAGGTATCTGAAGAAAATAGTTGTTGACAGTCCAATCATGTCTCCAGTGCTTGTAATTTGTTCAAATATAATCCATAAGATTGGAACAACCTACACAATTTTTAATCATGATTCCAACACGGCATTAGATCCAAAGAAAAGATATATATGTACATGAGAATAATATCTACTGAGACTAGTTATTACACTACAAAAAAATGTGTAATGGCCAATACAATATCCAGACTCAAGATAAATGAACATCCCCCGTATAAAATGCATGAATCATGGTATCATGTCATTCTATCAATTTACAGATTTTTTTTTTTTTTGGGTTCAGAAGATGTCAAAGTTGACAGTAAGATGTTCATTAGTAAGAGGATTAATAAGTATTCAACTCAAATCAACAAATCAAAAACATACCTTGGATTAGGATTGCCTCTCACCACTTTCTGCCCATATTTGCGCCACCTGTACCCATCATCCAGTATATCTACCTCACTCAGAGTCTGAACTACAACGCGTGGTTCCCTTATAGGCTTAACTATTGGTGTGACATCAAAAACCCCAGTATCCATCTTCCTGCTCAGGCAAATGACTTTACATTGTTTAGGAAATCATTTGTTAAACACTATTGAGCAATAATTTAAGACTGCATTGAATTAATTAATACCTTCTTTTCGCAAAGGGGTCGTCATCATCCCCAGCACCTTCTGTGTTATCATCATTGGCTGTAATAGGAGGAGACAGTTCAGGATTTCCATTTTGCTCAATGTATTGAGATGGCTGACCACATAAACCCGATGATTTGTCTGCAGAGGAATAACAGAACAGAATGAAGCACGTTCAATTAATGGATAATATGAACAATGATGATTGACAAAGAGAAACCTAACGAATTTCCACTTTACCGTCTCGTCCTGGTAAAGGTGAATTCTTGTCAGATTTTTCTTCTTGTATAGACAGAACAGAACTAGAGGTATATCGACGACTGGGTTGAGGTTTTGGATGATCATGTGTCCCCTTGTACATAATCTCTGTTATTTGTCCATCATGTGAACGTTCGAATAGCTTTTTCACCTCACAGTTAGGATGCGTACATTTATAATAGCTCCGTGGAAATTCACTTCCTTTCACATGCTTCTGTCCATACTTTCGCCAGTTGTACCCGTCATCAGACAACATGGGAGCCCCACCTCCTCCTTTATGATCAGGTTGAGATGTCAGAAGACCACTATTAGTGAGCCCATTCTGGTTTAGTTCATCATGATCAACTTCAACAGGTGAACTAGTCCCAGTATTAACCATATGCACAGGTGCCAATAAACTTAATTCACTTGAAGAGACCGCCATCTCACTTTTATGCATGGAAGATGATGACACAAATGATCGAGACTGGCATTGGTTTTGGGCTTGAACGGATTGTTCACTTCTGCAGGCAATCACATCTGCAGGAACCTTGAAGTCAATGAAAAATGTCAGGCAAGAAAAAATTTCTAACCAACAACTCATTCTTGCAGACAAAAAAAATGTGGAAAAGCAAAAGATAGCTACAAAATTATGCAAATTAACAGTATGAGCCACTATATCCAAAAATCAAGAAGGATTTGCATCATGATATATACTGATTATAATTTGTTACTCAAAATTTTAAATCCGATTGACATGCTCATAAGTGATCAGTTGCATCACAAATTACCTTGATTGAAGTAGCATGGGGTTTAAACTCAAAGCAGCAAGAATTTCCTTCTCCAATGGCAGTACAGGAAACTGTAGCTGCAGAATAAGAATTTGAAACAAGAGGGCCATGTGCCGTTTGAGGTTTAGCAAAGGAGCCAGTAGTAGGGGAAGGCTCTGCCTGCAAAACCAATAAATTGTAAGAACCTGTTCGTTTAGAAATTCTCTTTGTTAAGCCACGCTAACTGAATGCCACACCCATTTCTTCTAATACTGACAGATGACTGATCTCTAAACAAAAGTATTAACAGAGAAAATGAAATGGGGAAAATTGCATTATCCTTGTATGTTCTAAGGTCCACATCAATGACTCAACTAATAAATGCAATAGCATTCACACTACTGTTTCCACAGTTCTCGCAATACATCATCTGCAAATCTTTTAAAAGAAGAATCCTGCCTCATCAGGATCAATAAATAGACAGAGAAAACTGCACTTAACAAAATGATGTAAGCTAAATGATTATTTCAAGATCACATGTGCCACTACTATATACAAAGCTCAAATGAGGAATAATTAGTGATGCTACCTTTATGTATCAACAATGACTCAACTAATACAGCATTTAACCATATGATGTAAGCAAAATGATTCTTTCAAGATCATATGTGCCACTAATAATAAAGAAAGCTCGCAGAAGGAATAATTAGTTATGCTATCTTTACATAACATGTCTTTTTAGCCCAAGAAGATACTATGTGTAGACTTGATGGAGTGAAGTCCAAAATCAAAGGCATATGCTCGGACATGTCGCTTTTTTGTTTCACTGCATTCGATGCTAGATAGGGTCATAAGCTCACTACGTCATATATGCATCCACGCATCTTCTCACCAAAGAAAATATTGGGTATACGTTGCCTTGACCCACCCAATGTCTTAGCTCCTTGGATTCATGCTTCACCTAACAACTATCAATCTTCCAGTTCATGCATTTATTCTGTATTCTACATAGTTAAATGGGAAAAATCTTCAATCTGCCTCCTCTCTCTCTCCCTCTTTTTTTTTCCCCTCTCACTTCTACAGGAACATCCAACGATACATTTCAGGTGTAGACAAACCAAAAGCACGAGAAAAAGTGTAAGATTCATTTTGTGAAAAAACAACACTGGCATTTGGGGGGAAAAAAAGAGCAAAAAGTTTATACAAATAGTATAAAGCAATATTCTCCAAACAACTTCCAATAGAACAATCCACGTGTTCAAAGTGCAAATGCAGAGGTTACATCACCAAGCATCAGAATCAAACTTCAGGTTCCAACGTGAGCACTAAAAACACATAAGCTCTAGTCACAAAAACCCCAAAACAAGACAAATATAGTAACTGAAAACTTCAACTTTTGAGTATATAAGGCCAAACAAAGAGCATCTTCTTCTAAATTTTTTAGTTATAACACAGAAATGCAAATCCCATCATCAACCCATCCAAGTCCTCATAAATTCTCCACTTAACAAATTGTCCTACTTCACACGAACCTATAAACAATACCGTTCCTCTGATCAACATCAAACAAAAAGAAAATAAATGTCAAAAGGGTAAAAACTTCGATTCTTCCACTGGTAGATGCTTCACTAACAATAATTGTCCAAATCAACAACTCTGTTTCGCAACAGAAAGCGGTAAATTAGCACTTCTCTCACTTTCCTTATCATCCAAACAGATCTTACGCTTCCAAAAAGGTAACCACAGACTTCAAGTTCCACCTAACCGATGTACCAAACCAAGAACCACGCTAACAGTACGGAAAAAAACAAGCCCATTTCCCAACATTTTCACTTTCCTCCACTTTTTCATCAACAAAACACAAACTAACAAAAAAAGCGAAATTTGATTCAAACAACCGCTAACCTTAACGTTAGAGAGCAAAACCGGAGACTCGAGAAACGAAGTGGGGCTAAGGCCGGGAGGAATCGTGATGCACGGCGACCGTGAGATCGGAAGCTTGGCCGGTGACATCAGCTTGTACCTAGCGCCACTAGCCACACCACCGGCATCTGAGTCCTGCCTCCCCTGCGGATCGCCTCCGTGCCGGAGCTGAAGGCCGGAGTCATAGCAGTTGTCCATTAGGAGGGAAGGAGAGAGAGGAAAGGAGAGCAGTGTGAGTGAGTGGAGAGTCAAAAGCGGGGAGGACAGTACATGTCTAAAAAGGGCGAGATGAGGGGCATTTTCTGTAATTTACATTTCTTTTTGTTTTTTTCCTTATTATTGTATTGCTTAAAACTTCAATATTTGATGGCAAAAATAGCAATTTCACCTCCAAAGTCTTTAGACTAAAATTTGAGTTGCATCATAATATTTTAGTACACTTAAAATTAACCTTAATATTTACAAAACATTCATAATAAACTCTAACGTTTAAGAACGACTCTTGTCTGTGAATAATTTCGTCTAGTCATTCGTTGTTTTGAATATTTTTAAAACATTAAGATTTATATTAAACGGTTTACAAATATTATGATTTATTTCAAACATTCCAAAATGTTATAGTCCAATTCAGATTTTAGTGTAAACGTTAGATGCTCAATTACTCTTTTGGTTGGATTTGATCCGTACAAGAAAAGAACAAGCAAGTGTTTTTGTGTACGATGGAAAATCCTAAAACATTAATAACCAAAATCTGTTTAATTAATTGCATTTTATATGTTTGGATGTTTCACTTCTATTTTTTTGGTCGTAATTTTTAGTTTTTTTATTTTTATTTATATTTTAAAAATAAAAATAAAATAAAAATATGTTTAGTTGTTGAAGTCTAATAATTATATATTAAACAAGTTGAGTAAAGTGTTTGTGATGTGGGGAGGGGAATTGAGTAAAGTGTTTGCTCCAATCAAAATCAGAATGATAAGAGGTTGGGAACACAAATGACTTGCTACAATGAATTTAGATGCGTCTCAATTGACCTTCTATCAAACATCACAAAGCGTGTCTCACGTAGTCCTTCATATTATTACTTTCTTATATTGTTTTATGTACCTTTCACCACCAAAAACGTTGATTATATGCGACATCTCGAAAATGATATTAACTTCATTTAAATAATCTCCAGAAGATCATTGTCGTTTTACCAGAATTCTGATATGCCATTATTGATTCATTATACCACTAATCTATAGGCTCCGACGAGGAAAGCAAGTGATTAGTAAATTACGAATCCATCCAAGACTAATAAGCATAATGAGATTACAACTGTGAAAGATCTTTATTTCATGGGAATATTGAGAACCAAGCTAGGTGAGTGAGTGAGTGAGTGAGTGAGTGATACCAATTATTGATGTACACCATTGAAGTGATTGAATTGGAAGTTCTACCACTTTACCTGAAACCTTGATATGGAAACTTTGTTGAAAGGATTAGACTCGACATTGCCGCCTTCTTTAAGTTCCAACATGGGCAATAGGTGAACAGGCTTAATCACTTTAATCCAGGGTGTTGAAATTGCAACTTCAAGACGGCAAATCCCTTTCCGGAGGCTTAAACCTTGAGTTCCAACGTGAGTGACGGCTTGTCATGACCCACAAGAACAAACAAACACTTGCCTTCTACAAGGGTTCGTTGTTCCTTGTTTAAGATTTTCCAAAATAAAAATATCGTAATGGTACAAAGTACAACCGTAGGGAGGCTCGAGTCCAGATCTCCTGTCTAATATTATGGTGTTTTATTGTGTCCAATGAATCTCAGTCATTTATTTATGTGAGTCCCAAGTAAGTCCCGCGTAAACCTCGCGTGAATCTTATAAAATAAATAGCTGAGATTTCATGAGACAGAATAAAATAGAGTAATATTGGATAGAAAATCTTGTTCCGGGAGGCTCAGGCTAGGGGTTTAATTCCTGTATCCTCTCTCGCCCAGGATCTTGTTCCCTTTCATACGTGAATATTTATGATTGCCAATAATGTCTTCCTAACATTTGTACTTTCAGATCATCCTGAGACAAAAAGTACCGTTTTCCTGCCATTAAACCTGTCCGAGATTATTTTCAAGAGTAGGCAAATCATCAGATAGGAAACAAAGATATAAAGCAGCATCACGTTTTGATTACTACTGTACTAGGCATAGTTTTCAATCCAGGTAGCCTTGAGATATATATCCTGACACGTGAATGAATAGAAGCTTGTCACTTGAAACCAATCACAAAAAGATTCCCAACAAGAAGGCGAGTAATGATAATTGATGGGGCCTGACGACGGTTGCTTGTCTTGTGTATTTCGTACTAACCAACAAAAAGCTGTATAAAGGAGCCATTCATTACACTAATTAACTTCCACAACTTAGTTCTATACGTTCATCTCAAACAACGCAGATTGGATCAGCCTAGCCTATGCCTTGCACAAACACATTCAAAGAAGCGTGGGTGGGATAAGAACAAAGAAAGAGTCCAAAGCAGGGCGACAAATAGAAATAAATCCCATGAACAGGCAGGACAAAAGTGACCCAAAACATAGAATGATGAGAGAAAAATAAGAGCCGAGCAGAAAGACCAAATGGTAATTTGGATGCCCGGATGAAATGATACAATGGGGTGATCACGCCAGGCCATCTTCGAGGGCATGATGAAAATAAGGAAAATAGAAAACTTCAAAAGAGATGCGTCAAAAATTAGTAGGGACCCGAACACGATTGCATAGCACTGCGCTTGCTCGTACCTTAAAAAGCATTTCAAAATAAGCAGAATGAATGCTTAAGATAATGCATAGAAATGTGATGCTCAGTTTTATTTTCATGTAGATGGACTTTCCATAGATCCTCTACATCAAGAAGCAACATCTCCCCTGACATTTAAGTCGCGAATAATTAGTAATTGCGGATCACTTTCTGCTTTTTGTTTGATAATCATCATGATACTAATAAACATTCAAAGGGAGTAAATCCTATCAACAAAATTGAGTTGATGGACTACATCTGCAGTGGCTGAAGATGCAAAGCTTGCTTCTTCGTGAAGCATCATTGCAAATTGTGGCAAAAGCTCATACTTCCAAATGTATGTGTTATCATGAAAAGCACCTAAAACTACATAGGATAATAAGGTTGATGGTGTTGAGGTGGATAACTATATCCGCCATAAGCAGGAGGCCTCTCATAATAAACAGATGGTGTATGTGATTCTGAAGAATATTGATAGGTTGCAGTAGGGCCAGAGTTCCCAGTAAAGCACACTGCAGATCCCACTAAACCATAAGGTTGAGCTGATGAACCCACGTAAGGGGCTACGGGAATTGAGGAACCCACTACCCCATATGAACCAGCTGTTGGTAACATTGGTGCGGGTTGTAAATGAGAATGCTGATATGGAGATATCGAACTTGACCCATGACCAATGAATGGCCCAGCTGCAGGACTGGGAGGTGCAACTATTCGAGGACGCTTATTCCCACTCTGCTGTAGCTGCTTCTTTGGCTGCTGCTTTCCTTTCTGCTTCTTTATCTGCTTGAGTTTCCCAGCCTGCAGCTGCTGCTGAGATCTGTTGTCAGCAGTTGTTGCAAGTTGCTTGCTAATAGCATTTGCATTTTCTTTCTGATTCTCCAATATTCCAATTCTTTTCTTAAGCTCTGAAGTTGGCAACTCGGACTCAAGATTGTGTTCCTCAACAAGTTTAAGTACGGATTTCAAGGAATTAACTTCTCTGGATCTTACTTCATTCTGCAAGAGAACTTATTCAGGTGCAGAGAAAGCGAACTACTTCAATGAATGCTGAGCTAATGATCAGAAGGATGGAAGATTACCTGGTACTTAAAAGAGGCATTTTTGTCCTTGCAAACTTTTTTTGTGAAAATCTTGCAGTCCTTCAGATGAGCATTCAAAAGTGGAACTGGCTGGAACTTGCCAGTCAGCCCAAATTCAAAAATGAATTTCACAGCCAGAAGTTGTTTGCTAGCGTCTATAAGTTTACTAATGATATCTGAAGAGCAGAGGACAATGACATATGTATACATCAGACTCAAGTAGTGGCGAGCATGGAAGGACAATAAAATGCATTTTCGAACGGTACATAAATCAGGTATTTATATTCCTGATCAGCAGCTGACGTTGTTGACATGACTCTACTCTTGGCATGTGCAATCATCAAGAGTTGGTCAGTCAGAGTCCAGACCAAGGCATCCACAACTTTTAATAGTCCATTCACAGCTTACTCTTTTTTGTTATTATTCTAAACTTATTCGCTAGTTAAACAACATCAAAGCAATTTTCTATGACACAAAAAATCATGTCAGTAGGTTTCTAGTGATCAACGCGTCATAATTCATGTTTTCTTTTTCCAAGAGAGTTCCCCACTAAATCTTCCTACCAAAATCTAATGGAAACTTAGCAATTACATCCTCAATCATAGATGGAGAGAATTTCTTTGCATCATCACTACAAACACCGACTGACTGATAAGTATGTAAATCTAAGCATCATACCATTCTCGTCCATTGTTATTCAATAAGCAACATGTAGCAGTAGAATTATTGAAGATGGTTCTGATTTGACAGTAATTAAGCTGTTCATGCTAGTAGTTTTGTCACTCATATTGACACAATACAGAAGATTTTAGTCACTGAGCAATGGTTTGACCTATATCCACTAGTACAAACTCTCCATTATGGAATAAATCTGCTACTTGGTATCCTTGCATATCGTCTCTGAGAAGAAAGTTTGTTCTTCCATTTTTTTTCCTTGTATTAAGCATCATCAATTTCCACTGAATTAAAATTCAGGCATCTTCTCTATTGTTACTCGCTAAAACTTTTGAGTCCCAAGATGAAAAGAAAATATTTAATTGGAATCATCTACTACTGTATAAATCCATCTACTGCTAGGACTACAAATGATAGTAGATACATAACATGCGTTTAGTTCCAGATGTTTAAGCCCGTGTATGAGAAACACCAAATTATAAAAGCATTACGAAGGAACAAACGAACAAGAAGCACATACAAGGACATCCTACACAACGTAGTACGATTAACCAAGTACCCAATTTTGAGATCAACCCGAAATGACAAACTCAACAGCACAAACACGCCATTTGTGTCCATTCACGTTCCATGAACACTAAGCACAAACATTAACATAAATAAAAAATGAAACAAATTCAAGCAGGCATATGAAGCAGCATAAAAAAGAAAGTCTTACCAGCAACTTTGTCTCCCATACCAAAAGCTCTACACAAATGTGGAGCTTGCTTAAATCTAGCAACAACGACCAAATAATCGACCAGCTCACTCACATCAAACACACTCTGCAGACCATATCCCATCAACAAATACAAGAAACATAGTGCTTCTAGAGGAGCCTCCCAATTCAATGTTACTTTAGTTTTCCATTCCAGGGCCAAAGTTTTAGCTCTCACCCTCACCTCATCGCTCAAATTAGGCTTAATCAACATCAAAGCCTCTAACAAATCCGAGCAACCCTTCCTCAATCTATTCAAATCCTGTTCCTCAGCCGCTTTCAAATGCAATTTTGCCGGGTAAAAGCCATCCATAGCATCCAAAACCATAGTTCCTAGGTCAGGAGCGACCCGCATTGCACTAAATAACTCAGCTCTAATCTTACGCCGTTCTTTGCCATGCACAATCAGATATTTCCTTAAACCTTTCCCATTCATCTTTTGACAAAAAGCTACCAACTCCGGTCTCGCTACCACAGGGTTGTCAAGCCCCTCTTTACTCGAAGAAGGGTCACCGGGACGGGTCACCTCGGAGTCAACCCGACCATCGCTCGGATTATCACAGGTCATCGATTGGTCCCCAGAAGAAACGATTTTTAACTCATTCCCAGCCGAACACAACTTGTCCATGGCGGAAACAGAGTCGAGACGGTGGCAGCTCGGAGGGGGGTCGTTGTTCTGGGTCTCCAGCGACGACTCAAACGACTGGAGCAGGAATTGGAAGCGGAGATTGAGATGGGTCTGGAGAGATGTGAAGTGACCGTCGAGGTCGGACCATGGGAGAGAGAAAGAGGGAGAGAGAAGGGAGGAATGGGCTTGGAGATCATCGTACGCTCTTTTGAGATTCTTCTTTTTGGTGTCGATTTGCTTCAGGGCTAATTCTATTGTTCTCAGCGATGGGGGACGCTGTGGAATCGCCGGTGCGTGATCCGCCATAATTAGAGGATCTGTTTTTGGGTAGGAACCTCTCTACAGGAATCGTCAGCACTGGCGACAAAGGGCTCTGTGTTTAAACGACATGTCATTCCTCTCCCGGGAAAACAAAACGGGTAATTGGGTTCATCTTCCAAGTCTAAAAGAGTTGTTGGTGACTTGAATTAAGGCCAACCCAACAAGGAAGTCTCTCTGAGTCCAAAGTCCAAAAGAGTTTATTAACTCCTCCTTTAGTCTGTCTATCTACTTGACCCATGGGCCATTGCGTCTTTTGAAATTTTCCGAATACTTTTGCATTATAGTGTCTGTTTGGATGAACTTATATTAGTTGAGCTTTTATTAATAAAATACAAAAGTATTTAGGAAATCTCAAAAAGCTAAACCAAACATACACTTAGTCTATGTACTGTTAAAGCTGCAACAGCTTTTATAAATTTTGAAAATGAGGATTATAATTAAACATATACAAAACAATGTGTATATTATTGGGAATTCGATTCCCGTCTCAATTTTTCAATTAGGACTCATAACTCAATTCTTTAAGATTTTAGGATGAGATATGATGTCCTAGTTATATACGGACTCAATTATATCTGATTCAATTTTTCTCTAACCCTCTCAAAATCCTTGACTACTATCAAAGTTAGGTTGACAAAGTCTAATGAATAAAGATTCATGGATTTAAGTAAGATAAATGGATGATTTATTGAGTGACTCAAATGGCTTCGCATAAGTTACGAGTTGAGGAGGAGCCAGTCTAATAAGGATAGATTCGGTTATGAAAGGGAGATGCTAGAAATTAATAAGTGGAGTAGTCTTACATATGAAAGAGACATAAAAATGAAGTGATTTATATATAAAGATATGACTCATAAGCCATTAACTTAAAATTTTTGGTTGAGATAAGATGTTCTAATTGTATATGGACTCACTTAAATCTGATGTAATATATCTCTAGACTCCCTCAAAACCCTTCATATATTTATATGTATGGAGTCACTTTGCATTAAAAAAAGACACCAAAGTTACCGTCTTCAACTATAATATCATCCATTTCTTCCTCTTATGAAAATTCCTCTTCTCAACTTGTTCTCGTGTAAATGTTTAATTGATATTATATCGTCATAAAATCGACTAAAGATTGTATAAAATTAAAATTTTAAAAATGATTAAAATAAATTGTCTTTACTGATTGAATAATTTGAAGTTTAATTAAAAAAAGATTTTTGAATGAAATTTAATTAATTTATAATAACAATAATTTATGAAATTAATCGATCAATTAATAAATTTATCATTTATTAATATAAAGAGTTATTAAAATAAATCGAATCATAACAAATTAGGCGGTGTAAAGTTTTTTATGTTAAACTAGTCGAGATTAATAAATCACATTATGACTATTACCTTGTTGATTTCACAACTGGCTTTTGGTTTTGTTGGAAGTACAATGACCAATTCTCAAGATAATGACTTTAAAGTCAAAATTTGTTTGTAATCATTATGGTGCCTTCCAACTGTATGTATGTCCTCTCTGGCCCCTACCAGCCAAGCTTCATACATACTTTATGACATAAAAGTTGGCATCCACTAAACATATAATATCCTTGACAATTCATACATTTGAAAAATTGGACAGTAAATCCTTGTTTTGTTAATTTGAGCAGGTGAGGAGTTGGTCATTTGCTGCTAACTTGAGGTGTTTTAGTTGACTGGACCTTGTTAATAACCTACTGGGGAGGTGATGACTTGGTAATTGTGTTTGGAAGTGGCTTATAGGTTTACTTCATCTTCGGGGAATGAACTTCTTGTGATGTAATAGTGAACAAATGTGAGGTTGTGGTTAGGACTCTATTGTATCTCATTTGTTGTCCCAGTCAAAGTTGTCCATTTCAACGTAACTCTTTTTTTTTTCCTCCTCCCCTTTTTAATCTTAGAAGCCTCATTATACGTCATCTTTTATCTTCTTCTTTTACGAGTGAAAAAGAAATTAAGTACATACCTGGTTAAGCTTTTAGAGAGGGAATAAATATTTTTTTTATTGTAAAAATTATTTTTAAGAAAATTGAGTGTTTAACTGTAAAATTCAAAAATATTTTTTTATAGAAATGACTTTTTAAAAAGTTAAAATACAACTTTTTGATAAGTTCAATTTTGAAGCTTTTCAAAAGAATATATTTTAAGTAGATTTTTCATATCAATTAATGAACCTATTTTCTAGTCTCTTTTATCCTTATATTTTACACATAATTCTTACATTATTCACAAACACATCTTCACATTAATTTTGATATTTATATAATATTATTTGATTTATATTTGATTTATATTTTTTTATATTAGTTTTATTTATGTTATAATCCATATAAAAGATTTAGTTTGATACATTTTTATTTAAGTTTCATATGGTTTAAAATTATATAATAATTAATATATTATGCTTTGCATATTGTTTAATATATTTTAAATAATATTTATTTGCATAAATAATTTTTATTACAAAATAAAATATATTTAAAATTAAAAGTACTTTTTATTTTTATATTATCAAACATTTTATTGTATGAAGTTCTTTTAAAAAAAAATTTCTTAAATAATAATCAAACAGTCAATTGGCTTCTTAGAAAATCTCTTATCAGAAAAGCTTTATTGACAACAACTCCACTGATAAAAAATCTATTGATATAAATTTATCCAAAGAGTCTCTAAGTCATCTTTTTATCTTCTTGTCCGAGTGGAAAAGATATTAAACTTTCTACACATAGGCTTTATTTTCCTTTTTCAAGTGTTGTTTTATAAGAAATAAAGATTAACAATATTGAAAAGGAAAAGTTTGAATGAATTCAGACATTTCAAATGCCTAATGAAGAGAAGTACAAGGCAACTTGATACAGCCATCACATGTTATTTCGTGTCTTCACAATTTGTGATCCCCAAAAGCCTAGATCACAAGAAGTTACCTACCTATTCACCTTCTGTAGGTTATGATCCGACCATGTACGATGTATTTCACACTTTATTTCTTTTGATAAATAAATAAGTTAAAGAGGTTCCTTGTACTTAAGTGCGATGACACTGGTGGGCTCGCTTAGAAAATAATTTCTTCTTCTTTAAGGATGGCATCTGTTAAGATTTCCATCAATTCCATTCAAAATCTTTGATTTTTTGGTCCACAAATGAATTGGAAGCTAAGCCATTATTGAATAAGCAAATACTACATATCATTTGAGTTAAGATCCATGTGTTTAATATTATCAATATTTTAAAATTAAACCGATTTGGTAGATTTAACAATAAAAAATTTAAACGAATTAAACTTTTCAATTCAATTTTTAACTTTTATATTTTATTTAGTTTAATAATCTTTATTGTTAAAAATTAATTAGTTAATTAATTAATTGGTCAGTTTTCATAAACTACTCATAACCTAACATAAACCGATTAATTTTTATTTAATAGTATATTTTTAATTAAACTTTAAAATTTTTATAGATAAGAATAATTTTTTAATTATTTTTCAAATTATTTAATTTTACTCAATCTTTAATCGGTTGTATGACGATCTAATATCAATTGAATATTTTAAACTGTAAACTTCTTATTTTACTTGTTTAACTTTTAATCTTGTTCATTTTGTTTTTTTTTCATTGCCATATTATGAAAAAAAAGATGATATCAATCAAATTGGTTTTTAAAAAATCACTTACCTTTTCTCTTATTATATAAAGTGTCAAACTTGGACAAGAAATTGACAAAGTTATAATTTGAGGAATTAAGTTTATCAGAAAGCAAATTAAAGTAGTCTGCATGCACTTGACAATTAACTATAGTAGATTCTATCATCTTTGGAAATATATGGTGTCCCTTGGTCTACCAAATACTAATTTTTTTTATAAATATATTTATAGTTCAATTTTAAAAATAATTTAAAATTTAATTAATGTTTAAATTTATTTTATTGTCATTCCACTTTTTAATTATTTATTATAATTTAAATATGAAATTTAAAATATTATCAAAATTGATATATGTTTAATGCATACTAAAAATAATCAATAGTTGTTAATTTTGAAGGGACATAAAAAGATGAATTATCACTTAATTATAATGATAAAAAAATTCAACTAGTTCGGTCGGTTTAACTGTAAGAATTTTAAACTGTTTAATTTTCAGTTCGATTTGCTTTAATAATTTTTATTGTTAAAATTATATCGAATTATTAATTAATATATCAATTTTGGTAAATTAATAAGTTTTTATAAAATAAAATAAATCTATTAGGTTTTATTTAACAATCTCCTTTTCAATTAAACTTCAAATTTTTTCATAGGTAAACAAAATCTCTTTTAATAATATTTTAAAATTTTTAATTTATTTCATTTTAGTTGATTTTATAAATGTCTAATCTACTTAATTACTTAAACCTCAATCCTTATCCCTCCATTTCCCGCTATAAAATTTCAATGCTTTCAATTACACA
>JAOTIZ010000203.1:40721635-40739983 GCA_027123425.1 Erythroxylum panamense
TATATGTGAAGAGGCACTCAGTCACAACAATAAGAACGAATGTGAGTCTCATACAAGTGACATATGCATCATATGAATGTCTAAATGACTTGAATGTGAAATTTGAATTCTGTATGACATATGTGTAGGTGTTATGTGACTGGGTGAGCCATCGAGGATGGTCACTCATTGAGTTCGCAAAACTCACCCAAAATTTGTAACTATTTTTCAGGATTTCAGAAGAATACCCCGTTAGGCCAACGTGAGTATATTCGCAGGATTCAAGTGAAGGATAGAAGTCGAGATCAGTTCGCATCTGCATTGCATATCTTTATTTATGTAATGAAGTGTATATTTGTATCTGGGAAATAAGCCCGAGTGGCTATTGGAAATTGTGTATAATAAAATTTGTATATGATTGAATGAGGACCCAAATTGGGCATTGAATTCTGCATATAATTGTTATGAAAAAAATGTGTATCGCTTACTGAATGAGTGTTTTAGCACGCCACCCTCGTGGGACACGGACTCGAATATCACCGTCGATGTCGGGTTCGGGTCGCGTGGGAGTGGGGTGTTACAGATATCCTGGCTGTTGCAGGAATACCTTTTCTTCCATGTAAGGTAAGAACAAGTCATATAGCTCCAACATGTAGATGTATATAGTTGTGCTCTCTCCATAAGATGATCAGCTCCTTAGGGATTTCTAGCTTTACATACTGTTATGCACTTGTAGATATGAGATCACACTGTTCCAGTTTGAAACTCTGAATGATTTCTTTAATATGAGATGTAGTAGTAGATACACATTACAATTACTTCTCGTCCAAGAATGGTCACGAGAATATATACTGTACGGACTCAATAATGGTAAAGAAGACTCACAATCATGATTTTCTGCAGGCACATGAGGATTTTCTACAAGATTTTCTATTTTGTTTGATAACACACGCTTTACACTAGAAGGCAAACTATTTAAAGACAAACTTGACGACAAATATACTGGATCAAAGGATACTGAGGAGACCGATTCCATTTTCACTCAACTTTCTTTTCTCTCACTTTTTAACCTGAATCAATGTTTTCCCCGCCTGATTAAGATGTGAAGGTTGACTATGTTTCTGAGGTTAACCACGAGCAGTAGTGGAAAACCGAAATTGAGGAGTAAAACTCCAAGGGCTACGCAGGTTTCTTCGACTGAACCAACTATACCTGACCATAAACTAGACAAATAGATGGGAAAGTGAACATGTGGCACCATATAGAATGCAAATTTACAATACCATTTAATACTATGGACCTGAAGTTATATATATATATATGCATGTATGTATATGGTAACACCATGATCATGCATCCTTTCTCTACAACCTTTTTCTTGAATTTGAACTACTCATTGTTGCATACTTCACAAAAGAGTTCATAGAGCATCCTTCCTTTCCTTTTAATTGCTCTTGTTGTTCATTCCATATTTTGTGCTCTCAAGCATATGAATAACTAATGACTCCTCAAAATCTTGTTTTTGCAATCATCTAAGGCAAACAAGAAATCAAGTAGTGCCTTCGTCACCCTTAATCCAGACCAATCCAGTTAATGAGAAAAAGAAAAAAAACAAAATTTCTATGTTCATGTCCATAAACTTTGTAATGCAATGTTACGAGGCCAAAGCTCTATATACATTCTTAGAGATATCGACATGGCGAGTTTAGAGGACAGTTCAACGTGGCATCCAACTAAACAACATTAGTTAAATTTAATGTAGCTATTTTAGTTCTAGTGTTATTGTGTCAAATTCATTTTCCTATTTTAAAGTTAGTAATGGGGTCTTTGGATACATATGTCCTGACTTCTAAGAGTTGGTTATTTCCCTAAGGCTATTTGAAGTCATCATTGTACAGACGTTATTCATTCAGAAAAATATCAAACTTGAGTTTCACTCAAAATTAGATCCTCCAATTCTCTTTTGAGTTAGTACAAAATTGGTAAACGTAAGAAGCACACAACTGATCCTCTACTCAGACCCATAACTAGATCCAACTTTAACATATTGGTATCAGAGCCTAGGGTTATGAGGGGGTAAGTTTAGAAATAATTAGATAAATTTCTCACACTATTGCAAGACGAAAGGGAGGTGAGTAAGGCACGAGATGCCAAAATTGAGGAACTTTCGAAAGAAATAGCAGCATTGAAATTGGAAGGTTCAGGGATGGGCGAGCATAACCATTGCAAAAGAGCACAGGAAGGAGGAGAAACATCACAGATCAGAAGACAGGATGAAGGTCAGACAAAAGCTGCCAAATTAAATTTTCCCAAGTAGGACGGCAGTGGGGATCCCTTAGGATGGCTCAACAGGTGTGAGTATTTTTTCCAAGAACAGGGTACACTGAAAACGAGAAATTGGAGCTAACCTTTTTCCATATGGAGGGTGATGCACAAATGTAGTACATGCAATTGGAAGAGGATATTCCAAATCTGTCATGGGAGGAATTTAAACGCCAGTGCAATTTGAGATTTGGGCCTCCTATTTATAGTCAAAAATTGGGTGAATTATCCAAACTCAAACAGATAGGTTCAATAGCTAAATTTTGTAGGGATTTTGAACAGTTATTGTTAAGAGCAGGGCCACTAACTCAAGATAAAAAAAGTCAAAATTTTCATTAGCTGTTTGAAGGACACCATTTCTGTCGACATCGAACTTAAATGTCCTCAAGAGTTATTGTCTGCTATGAGCCTTGCACGGCTATATGAACACTGAAGTCAAGTCCCTAAAATTTTTGAGCCTCAGTGAATGAAATTACCGGAAACATCCACGACATCAATTGCAAAGAGTCACAGCATTAGACGGTTGTCATCGGCAGAAATGGAAGAACGGATGAAAAAAGGGATTTGTTTCGATTACGATGAATTGTTTGTTTGGGGCCATCAATGCAAGCATCTCTTCTGGATTGAAATTTCGGCGGAGGAAGATGATGATCAATTAATCCAGGAAGGAAGTAGTCACGAAGAGCAGCCCATAATTTCAATTAATGCCATCACATGAGTGAATGGTCCGCAAACCATGAAAATTGAAGGGAAGGTGAATGGGAAAATAATAATAGTGTTGGTAGATTCTAGCAGTACACATACATTCATTGATTCATCACTGATGAAAAGGTGTAGTTTGAATGTGGAACTTACACGGGGTGTGAAGGCGAAAGTGGCAGGAGGTCGAATGATAGATTGTTTAGGGAGTTATAAGGATGTAACCCTCTGTTTGATGCTATCATGGTGAAGATGAATCCCTGGGTTATTAATCTCAGTGCAGCGGATTTGATCCTTGGGGTTATTTGGTTAAAAATGCTTCAGTCGATTTTATGGGACTTTGATGAATTATAGATGGCTTTTAACTTAAAGGGTCAGCCCATTACCTTGAGAGGAATTAAAGATGAAAGCCCACCTGATCTAATTGAAATGAAGACGCTCTCCTTGTCTACAGCAAACAAATAACAAATACAACTTCTTTCAGAGTTTGATCAGGTCTTCCGCGAACCATATCGATTGTCGCCACCTCATCGCTTTGACCATCAAATTCCTTTGGAACCAAAGACAAAACCGATTATGGTTAGACCATACCGCTACCCACATGCACAAAAAGAAGAAATTAAGAACTAGTGCAATAAAATGTTACAACAGGGGATTATTAGACATAGCAATTCTCTTTACTCATCTCCAATGATTTTGGTACCCAAGGCCGATGGCTCGTGGAGGATGTGTGTTAACTACCGCAAGTTGAATAAAAAGACGATCAAAGACAAGTTCCCAATTCCGGTGATCGATGAACTTTTGGAAGAACTTCATGAACGAGGCATTTTCACCATATCTTTATAAATTTGTGCTAGTCTTCTTTGACGATATTTTGGTATACAGTCATACCAGTGCTGACATGTGAATCATTTAAGGCTTGTTCTTTGTTCACTACAAGAGAACCATTGTATCTTAAGAAGTATAATTGCTCATTTACGCACCAACAAATTTCTTATTTGGGTTTTGTGATATTTGGAGATGGCATCAAGACTGATCCTTCTAAAATTTTAGCTATATTAGAATGGCGGAAGCCGACTACAATTAAAGTCCTTCGTGGGTTTTTGGGACTGACAGGATATTACAGGAAGTTTGTGATTAATTATAGAGTCCTAGTTGCCCCATTAACAAAAATCCTCTTAAAAAACTCGTTCACTTGGACAGAGGATGCTACTGAAGCTTTCAATAAACTGAAATCGGTCATGACTGCTACTTTGGTCCTAGCACTTCTAGATTTCTCTAAAGAATTTGTGGTAGAGTGTGATGTTTATGACTAGGGAATTGGAGTTGTGTTATTACAAGAGTTACATCCTATGGCGTTTTTCAATCGTAGGTTGGTGGAGAGGCATCGCAGCCTACCAGTTTATGAGAAGGAACTTATCAGGTTAGTACAGGCAATCTAATATCGGAGATCTTATTTGTGGGGAAGGCATTTCTTGGTGAAAACTAATCACTATAGTCTAAAGTTCTTACTTAAACAATGGCTTCTCATCCCACCTCAACAGCATTGGTTGAGCAAAATTTTGGGGTATAATTTCTCAGTGGAGTACAACGACAATACTGCTAACATTGTGACTAATGCATTATCACGGAGGGACGTCGAACAAATGGCACTCATGGCTGTTTCCATGCCTCCGACCACTATCTTTGATACAATCTGTAGCGAACAGCAAAATTCGGATGACATCCAGTAACTTATCCATGGCGTCCAAGAAGAAAGTGTGGGCAGACAATGGTCTATCAAGAAAAGATTGCTTATGTTTAAGAGTAGAGTTTTTGTGCCTTAGAATTCCCCCTCCATTGCATCAATTGTTTCCGGCGTGCATTGCCAGGGACATGAAGGTTACCAGAAAATACTATTCAGAATTTCAAAAGATTTTCATTGGCAAGGAATGAAAAATGACGTTAGAAACTTCATCAAAGCATGTGGTGTTTGCCAACAACACAAGGTACAAAATCTTCACCCTACAAGTTTATTAAAACCTTTTCCTGTGCCGTCACAAATATGGGTGGATGTGTCACTAGATTTTATTGAGGGCCTGCCCGTTCCTATGGAAAAAATGTTATTCTAGTTATAGTTGATAGCCTATCTAAATACTGTCACTTAATAGCAATTTCTCATCCTTATACAACTATAAGTATAGCCAAAGTTTTCTTTGATAATGTGGTCAAATTGCATGATCTGCCTGAAACAGTGGTTATTGATAGAGATGTGACTTTCACAAGTGCTTTTGGGACTGAGTTGTTTCACCTTTGTGAAACAAAACTATGTTTTAGTTCAGCTTATCATCCACAATTGGATGGGTAAACCGAAGTGGTAAATAGGATGGTGGAATTCTATCTCCGTTGTTTTACTAGCTTGTAGCCTACTAAGCGGGCAAATTGGTTGGCTTAGGTTGAGTATATGTATAATACTAGCTACCACTCTGCACTTAACGCAACCCCTTTTGAAGTAGTTTATGGCAGGCCCCCTCCAAAGCTTTTGGGTTACTCTCCAGGTTTGGCTAGATTGGAAGCTGTAGATCATGCCTTAAAGGAGAGGGATGAGATGCTGCAAGTTCTTCGGAATAATCTGTCACATGCCCAGTTGAAAATGAAAAGTGTATATGATTTAAAGTATAGAGACTTGGAATTTAATATGGGGGACATGGTTTTGTTAAAGTTGCAATCGTACAGACAAGTTTCATTAGCCCAACGAGCCCAACGAAAACACCAAAAGTTGCTACCAAAGTTCTATGGGTCATTCCGTGTTGTAGAATAAATTGATCCTGTGGCTTACAAATTGGAGCTGCCTCCAAATTCAAGAATTCATCCGGTGTTTTATATCTCTAGTTTAAAGCCTTACAATCTAAAGGAGCAAGAGCAATCCATAACACTACCTCCACTTATCCCAGCAATCCCTACACCAATTCTAGCTGCTGTTATTGCTTGTCAAATTCGAGACAACAAACCAGAGATATTGGTTCATTAGGAAGGGAAATCTCCAGCTGAAGCTTCTTGGGAAGCAGTGGCAGAATTTACTGCAAATTTTCCAGATTTTCAGCTTGAGGAAAAACCTGTGTCAAAGGGAGGGAGTGATGTTACGAGGCCAAAGCTCTATAAACATTATCAAAGATATCGACATGGCAGGTTCAGAGGACAGTCCAATGTGGCATCCAACTAAGCAGCATTAGTTAAATTTAATGTAGCTATTTTATTTCCACTGTTATTGTGAACTCATTAAATTTAGTTTCCTATTTTTAAGTTAGTAGTGGGTTCCTGGATACATGTATCCTTACTTCTAGGAGTTGGTTATTTCCCTAAGGCTATTTGAAGCCATCATTGTACAGACATTATTCATTCAGAAAAATATCAAACTTGAGTTTCACTCAAAATTAGGTCCTTCGGTTCCCTTCTAAGCTGGTACAAAATTGGTAAACATAAAAAACACACAATTGATCCTCAACTCAGGCCCATAACTAGATCCAACTCTAACATGCAACTAAAGGAGGCCTATAAAACTTGCATGCAAAAAAAAACTCTTGATTAAACGGTAAGTTTTAGTCGGATATATTGACAGAACATATAACTATTATAAGTTGGCTTACAATGTTCTTAGTTGGACAACTATGATTGTGCAAGTGGATTCTTTGTTTGACTCCTACTATAAGACTAGCACAAATACACACTAACCTTTTGCTATAAGAAAAGCCCAAGTTGCCAACATTTGAAAGAAATGAACTATCACTTTCGTGGTTAATAATCAATAATGTGAAAAGAATTATAAGAATGAGCATCAAAATTGTCAAAATTTAATGAAGATTTTACCCTTTTGAAGTGATATTTGGTAAATTCAATCACCATTAGAACTAAAAAGCATTTTGTATATGTGAATAATGCTACTAGTTTGTTTCCCTTGTCACATTGATCCTACTTTCACAACATCACAATTGGCAGAAAATGAATGAAAGAGTTTATCTTGAATAGTATGAACAAATCAATTAGGTTAAGTAAGTCAAAAAGGATAGCAATGGTTTGAGTAGGGCTAATAACTTCCTGAATGCTTCTGCTCATAGATATAATATGAGCGCATTTGGAAGTTTTGAAATGAGAATAAATGGTAGGTTTAATCCTCTTGCCAGTAGTCGAAATGGGCTCCTCCACTTAACACAACTGGTTTTGGAATGGGTATAAAGTTAGAGCCAAGATCGAGTCCAAACTATGGTGGGGGTTCCAACCTTGGTTAAGAATGGCAGTGGGCTATGCCCATTCAAGCAACACAATGTGGGTTCCTGATTTGAATTATACACTTGAGAGATCCAGGTTTGAGACTATTTTTTTTCCTTTTCTTTTCTCCAAACTTAGGTTTGTATCGTGGCATTGAGTGAGTTGTAAAATCAGATTTAGTTTGGCAATTAGGCCTGATTTGGCCGAAAGTCAACATATTAAGTATGAGTTAACGAAATCTCGGATCCAATTTTTTGAGCTTGAAAGAGCTCGATAGACGAGACTAACAATGACAAAATAAATGATAATAAGTTAGCTAAAGATATAAGGGGACGACAGTCTGACTTAGCCTATTGTCATTACTAATCAAATTATGGATTATACAAGCTGAAATATAGTAATTTTTAATATTTTAATATCATTGCAATGTAACTAATTTTTATTAATTTATGTTAAGTTATTTTAAAATAAGTTATTTAAATATAGAACAAGCTAAATGATTGTTTTGACTTAATTTTTAATAGCAAATTTTGTGAAAATAATTTAATAACATATTTTTCTAATACCATATGATATTTTAAAGTATTTTACGATAATAAAAATTAAGTAAAATCATATTATAAATGACTGGCTTTATTTGTTTATAAAAAGAGGACATTAATTCCGGATTCACACGTCCCCTAATTAAAGAAAGCTTCTGTTGTTCAAAACTGAGCTGCCTTTTGGCTACAGCTTTATAGGATTCTTTATTCTTCCAATGGGAAAAGGAGACATTCATGATTTTCTAAAAGCACCTGAGGTCAAAAAAGCAAGGCCTCCCCATTTTCACCTAAACCCCATTCTCATGTTCTTACCATTTAGAGACACCAGGAATTGAATAAGTACAATGATTCTATCAGTTATTGCATAACAAAACAATAGCTACTAGTTCTCTCCATATAAAAAGCACCAGAGTATTTTATGGTTTTAACACACTCAAACTTCCACACTTCCTGATGGCGAATCTAAGTTGAGAACAGGAGTGAAGTTATTCGTTACATTAGCAACAAGTTGGCTTGGCAGGAATACCTTATTCAAGAAGTTTGAGATTATGGCATGGAAGAGGATGTGAGGTATAGAAATCAAAAAGTCTATCTTGCGTCACAAAAGTATATATCACTGTCAATATCAGACAGAAAACCCGTTACTCAGCCCATATCCCACCGAAAAGCAACATCTGCAAGCAACACTATAAAGTCTTTTACTTTATGCTACATCAAAGAATATAGTTGAAAGGTATCATGTACAAAACTTGCAATATTTTGATTATGGAGCAGATAGTTTAGAGATTATGGCAAAGAAATTTGGTCCGTCCTTGTGAACAGCTTTTGAAGATATCAGTAATGGGATCAAACCAGAAACTGAAGGACCTTCAATGGCTTCTTGAAGTGACCAAATCCCAGAGCCTGAATCTTCAAAACATCTCTTTCTGTCTTTCTCAGCCAATTTCTGGATGTTACCAAGAAACAGAGAACTCATTGAATGTGAACATTTCAAAGGACAGCAGTTCCCTTTTCTCCAACATCCTCTCGGACCTTGGAACAGCTAAGAGCATTCAGTCAACTTTAACGAACTTGGAGTTTCACAGAGTAGAATGGGGATTGGAGCAAATGGTATACCTCGGAATACTGGTTCAGCATGGATCAAACGTCAAGCAGCTCATGTTTCGAAGGAACAAATTCCCCATGGAATGTTTATCAGAGCTTTGTGAGGTCTTCAAGAGTAATGGAGTGATCAAAGAAGTGATAATTTCTGAATCTGGTATAGGGTCTACTGGAGCAGGGCTTATAGCTGATGCTCTGAAGGTAAATGAAAGCTTGGAAGAGTTGCAGATATGGGAAGACTCAATTGGTTCCAAAGGTGCTGAGGAACTGTCAAAGATGATCGAAGTCAATTGCACGCTGAAGCTTCTTACAATTTTTGACTCACACTCTTTGGCTGCAGCTCCACTTATATCAGCTGTTTTAGCAAGGAATAGAGCTATGGAGGTTCACGTTTGGAGTGGAGAAAACGGTGAGAGGAGCACAAAGGTGGTCGAGTTTGTTCCTGACAATAGTACACTTCGAATTTACAGGCTAGACGTTTCCAGGGCTTGCAGGGTTGCTTGCGCTCTTGGATTGAACACAACAGTGAAGTCACTGGACATGAGTGGAGTCCACCTCAAATCACGGTGGGCTAAGGAGTTCCGATGGGTCTTGGAACAGAACCAGAGCCTCAAAGAGGTAAGGTTATCAAAATCTTGTCTCAAGGACAAGGGAGTTGTGTATGTTGCTGCAGGACTCTTCAGGAACAAGAAATTGGAAAGCTTGTATCTTGATGGAAACTGGTTCAAAGGAGTAGGTATTGAGCATTTGTTGTGCCCTTTGAGCAGATTCTCTGCACTTCAAAGCCAAGCAAACATTACTCTCAAATCTTTGGCATTCGGAGGAGGGAGAACCAAAATTGGAAGGGATGGGCTTGCGGCCATCGTACAGATGCTAACAACCAATGAGACTGTGACCAAGTTGGGAATATATGATGATGAGAGCTTAAGACCGAATGATTTTGTCAAGATTCTCAGGAGCTTAGAGAGAAATGCAAGTTTGAGATACTTGTCTTTGCAAGGTTGTAGAGGGGTTCAAGGAGAGTTAGTAGTTAAGTCAATTATGGAAACATTACAGGTAAATCCTTGGCTTGAAGAAATTGATCTGGCAAGAACACCACTCCAGAATTCAGGGAAAGCTGATGCAATTTACCAAAGGTTGGGACAGAATGGAAATACTGAACCTGAAGCAGATACAGGTTTGCTCAAAGACATGCCACTTACAGAGCCAAAGAGCTGTAGGGTCTTCTTTTGTGGACAAGAAGCTGCAGGTAAGAATGTGAAGCTCCCTATTAAGAAATGAAACTGATTATGCAACTTCTCTATATCTATTATCTGGGAATTGAAAACCACAACTAAATACTAAGCATACATGCAGGCAAGACCACTCTTTGTAATTCAATATTGCAGAACTTCTCCTCCTCAAAACTCCCCTACCTAGAACAGGTGAGAAGTCTCGTAAACCCAGTTGAACAAGCTGTTAGAGTGAGTGGAATGAAGATAAAGTCTTTTAAAGATGAAGAAACAAAGATATCTATCTGGAATCTTGGTGGCCAGCATGAATTCTATTCCCTTCATGATCTCATGTTTCCAGGTCATGGGAGTGCCTCATTCTTTTTGATCATATCAAGTTTGTTTCGAAGACCCAATAACCGAGAACCAAAGACACCAGCAGAAATAGAAGAAGACCTGCAATATTGGTTAAGGTTCATAGTCTCCAACTCAAGAAGAGCTGTCCAACAATGTATGCTACCAAATGCAACAATTGTCCTGACGCATTGCGATAAAGTCAATCAATCATCAGACAACTTTCAGCTGACTGTGAAATGTATACAGCAATTAAGAGACAAATTTCAGGGGTTTGTTGACTTCTATCCAACTGTATTCACTGTCGATGCTAGATCATCTGCATCAGTCGGTAAACTCACTCATCATATTCGAAAAACAACCAAGACTATCCTCCAAAGGGTACCCCGAATTTATCAGCTTTGCAATGATCTAATAGAGATTTTATCAGAATGGAGAACAGAAAACAATAACAAACCAGCAATGAAGTTGAAGGAATTTGATGAGCTTTGTCAATTAAAGGTGCCTCCACTACGAATTAGATCAAGACATGGTGATAAACAGAAGGTGGAAATGAGGAGAAGAGCAGTTGCCAGTTGCCTTCATCACATAGGTGAGGTGATTTATTTTGATGAATTAGGCTTCTTAATCTTAGATTGTGAATGGTTCTGTACTGAAATTCTTGGCCAACTAGTAAAGTTAGATGTTAGAAAGCAAAGCTCCATGGAAAATGGATTTGTTAGTAGAAAGGAACTGGAGAATATTCTGAGAGGGAGTTTGCAAACCCAGATTCCAGGAATGGGTTCAAAGGTATTTGAGAACCTAGAGGCTAGTGATCTTGTGAGAATGATGCTGAAACTAGAACTATGCTACGAAAAAGATCCATCTAATCCAGATTCACTGGTGTTGATCCCTTCAATCCTTGAGGAAGGTAGAGGGAAGCCACAGAGGTGGCAGTTAAGCGCACCTGACTCTATTTATGCAGGCCGGCATCTTGAGTGTGATGATTCAAGCCACATGTTTCTTACTCCAGGCTTCTTTCCCCGTTTACAGGTAATACATATATCTCTTCGCCCCTTTCTACTCTTATTTGGTTGCCTTCCAATATTTCCCGTGAAAAATGAACTCAAAAGATTCACGAAAACTTAATATTCTGTTACTAAGAATACATACTATCAAGATGAGCTTCAACCTTTGCTTAGAGTTCAAACGTGTCCATATTCTTTTTATGAACTAAACACAATATTATAAGTTTCTGCATAAGATAGAGACACTGCATTGATAGAGAACTAAGAATTCCTGCCATGTGCAAGAGTTAACCAGCCCATCAACTTTGCAATGGAGAATCGGTGTTTTGCAAATACCTGAAATAATATGTTACGATGTACAGTGACACAAGAACTTAGAACTGCAGATTAAGTTTCAAAACCTTTCATCCATACCTAACTAGTTTAGTACACTTAATTTTAGACCATAATTTCATTACTCCCTTCTCGACTACCAAGTCTGCAATCTTCTGATACAGATAATCTTCTCTAGCGGCAATCTTGGGCTCGAATCTGTTGCTTGGGGACATAACTGTGATGATTTTTTTTTGTTTATGGCTATTTTTAACGTTAAGCTTCTAAAGTTCTCTTTCTTCTCACGCCTTTCCTACTCGGCCCAGGTTCATCTTCACAACAGAATCATGGCATTAAGAAGCCAACATGGAGCAACTTACAGTCTTGAGAAGTACCTCATCATGATACATATCAACGGCATTTATGTAAGGGTGGAACTCGGAGGACAACTAGGATACCATATTGATGTTCTTGCTTGCTCCACTAAAAACTTGACAGAAACACTTAAATTCATTCAGCAGCTCGTTATTCCAGCAATCCAAAGCCTGTGTCATGGTGTCACCTTGACTGAAAGCATCATTAGGCCTGCATGTGTGCAAAATTTGACACCCCCCAGGCACAGGAGAACACAGCATGTGTCTCTGCAGCAATTGAAACATGCACTTCTATCAGTTCCTGCAGACAGCATGTATGATTACCAGCACACTTGGGATTCTGTTTCAGACTCTGGCAGACAGATTATAAGAGATGGATTTGATTTAGCCCGAGACCTCCTATCAGATGATGACTTCCGTGAAGTATTACATCGAAGATACCATGACCTATATAACCTTGCGGTAGAGTTGGATGTCCCACCAGAAAATCAAGATGGTACAGATCCTGCAGGCAATGAACTTAACACTGTCGATCCAAGTTTTGCCGGAATAGCAAAGGGTGTGGAACAGGTCCTACAGAGACTCAAAATAATTGAACAAGAGATAAGAGATTTGAAACAAGAGATCCAAGGTCTGAGATACTATGAGCACAGACTACTTATTGAGCTCCACCGCAAAGTGAACTACCTGGTGAACTACAATATCCAGCTCGAAGAGAGGAAAGTGCCCAATATGTTCTTTTTTGTCAGGACAGAAAATTACTCGAGAAGATTAGTCACCAACCTCGTTTCTGGCATGGCTGCACTAAGACTGCACATGTTATGCGAATTCAGGCGAGAAATGCACGTTGTTGAAGATCAAATGGGTTGTGAAATGATGCACGTAGATAACAGGGCAGTGCAATATTTGGCTCCATACATGAAGAAATTCATGAAGTTGGTAACGTTTGCTCTCAAGATAGGAGCACATCTTGCTGCTGGAATGGGAGAAATGATACCAGATTTAAGCAGAGAAGTTGCGCATTTAACAAACAGTTCCTTAATGTACGGGGCGGCAGGTGCAGTTGCTGCTGGAGCCATGGGGGGTGCAGTTGCTGCTGGAGCCATGGGACGCATAGAAGGGAGCAGGAGCAGAACCAGAGCAGCACAAAGGGACGTCCAACAGGATCATAGAGCAGCACAACAATGGGTGGTTGATTTCTTAAGAGAGCGCAGATGTTCCACTGGAAAGGACATTGCTGAAAAGTTTGGATTGTGGAGAGTGAGATACATAGATGATGGGCAAATAGCATGGATCTGCAGGAGGCACATGATCACTAGAGCAAATGAAATTCTGGAAGTGCCCATTTGACATTTTTGTATGAAACCATTAAGTTAACGAGCATGAGTTAATATACGTTTTCCTGTATTGGGCTGGAGAGGACTGTCATCTCTTTTCATGTGTTCTTATAAGTTCCTGTCTTACGAAGCAACGGCATGCTTGTAGTAATCTGAAAAAAAGTAGAAGCACTCCCATTCGTGCTCAAACCAAAAGTGCTTAGGTATAGTTCCAAGTAGGTTGCATTGGACGAAATAGATTGACGTGGATATTCTGTACATCAAGATCCTGGACATAATAATTGCAAATGGCAAAGGCTAAATCACTGCAAGGTTTTGCTTAACTTTTTGTTTCAAATCAACATGTAAGCAAGGACCCATCATAGAGCCGATATCACAACATTCATTATCAGATGAAATTTAATACCATAATTATTGGAAGTTGCAACAAAATTAGCCAACACATTTTCACATAAAAGTTGTTATAGAAGAAAGCTGATAACCACATACAGAGTCAAGATTTCCCGTTATCTAGAGCATTCTCAGCAAATAAAAGGATAACACCACACTACATGACATATTATTAGAGTTCACTATTAGTTGAGTCTCAGCTGCTACATAGTCTACAGTCACCTTAGTGTTTTCCTCATCCCAATAGCACTAAAAGCTCAGAAGAAAGCCCTACTACCATAAAACACCCGGGAACCAGGGCTCTTAGTTGCATTTATCTTCTGATCATAGCTGGAGCTTCCTGAACTCGCTGGTCCGCTATCAGTGTCCAGAGGAAGCTTCATCTTGGCCAGTGACTCTGTGAATTGTTGCATGCTCTTCATGTACATGTCTACTATGTCCTTCTGAAACACATTCTCTTCTTGTTCAACGCTCACAGTTATAACAGGCTTTGCAACTTTCTCGTTCGATGCTCCACCAGATGGATCGCACTCACCATCTCCAATATCCACACCCTTTTTCTCCTTTTGGGCCGACTCGTGTTCCAGGACTGGTGTTTCCGAAGCTACATGAGCATCGGAGCTTTCAGAGCTTGCAGCAACAGAAGGAGAAGAAACAGCATTCGTGGACACACTGCTTGGAGGAGAATCAGGCTTAGGAACTTGGGCAGAATTGACAGTAATAGCAGAGAAGCTCTCCACAACTCGAACACCTTCTGAATCGAGTTGATGCTCAGTATCAGTCGAGA
Source organism: Erythroxylum panamense (assembly GCA_027123425.1). Lineage (NCBI taxonomy): Eukaryota > Viridiplantae > Streptophyta > Magnoliopsida > Malpighiales > Erythroxylaceae > Erythroxylum > Erythroxylum panamense. Next base: position 40,736,296 of record JAOTIZ010000203.1, read on the forward strand.
CCAAGCTTCCAGAATGTTCAGCTTCCATACTGCTACATGGTATCCCAAAATACTCTGAAATCATCATCTGATTTTCATTCACAATATTAGGATCAGGGAACTCAATCTTATCAAACTCGGTAGGCACCGAATCGGGTTCCTGTGTGATTCCATCTGATGTTAATGCAGCAGTAATTGCTGGGATCGCCATTACTTCTGGGGAAGCACCGCTGTACAAAAGCGATAACTGAACAAACCCTGCCGGAGAGTGGAACAAATCAGTTGATGAAAGAGAAAACTCTTTCTCCAACTTCCCATTCTTAGCAAGTATTTCCGACAAAGGCACCAAAGAGAATCCCAATAACTGATCCTCAAGATAGTTTCTTACCCTGCTCATCATGAATATCTCACATTTAAGTGAACAATCCACAGTCTTAACATTGAGCTGGAGATTCTCATTGAAGACTGGATTTCTCCCACCACCATTGATTGTTTTAGTGGAGACACTCTTTTCAGGGTCACTAGTCAGGCAAATCTTAGCATAAACGTCTTGCTTGTGGTAAATGCATATGTTATGGATGTCCCTGGCCTGGTGTACGTAAACCTCAAGAACACCAATGAATTCCTCCAGATTGTCAGCCATAGCTTCCTTGCCGGTAACCTCAAAACCCCTGGACAATCTATCAGCAAACTGAACTGACTGATCAGTTTTCTGCTTAACGGGATCAGTAACAACAGAGGTCTTAAATGGTGACACAACAGATTGAGGAGAATCCATTACAAGGTGGAGAAAATGAACCTGGCAAGACAAAAAACAAAACGTATTTTAAGAATTCAAGTTACCTCGACAAGAAAACTACAAGGAAAAGTAGAAAAAAATAGTATTTCACTATTCAACCTCAATGTCTCAAAATCCAAAAATGCAGCCAAACGAAGAATAATTCAAGACTTAAAGAATCCTAGACTAGGCATCAATTATCAAACCTCAAAAGATGAACTTGTACCAGTTCCTTTCTAGCAAAGCCTTATAACCCGAGTACATAAATCATAGATTATCTGAGACTGAGAATCAAACCCCATGAAATGCAACACGCACTAAAAAGTAAATTGAAAACCATGCGACTATATAATTCAAGAAGCCAAAAACTAAAATCTGAAGCCTGCCTTGAGCTTGAGCTTAAGTCCAGAAAAAACTTCTGAAAAGCTAGAAGTTGCAGCCACTCTCACTTTCGAGAGCAAATCCAACCTTGAATTAACCAAAAAAAAAAAAAAAAGCAGATCAAACACAACTTAGTTCAAAAGCCAAAACAACTCTCGGAACCGACAAACGAGAAACTCCAAAAGAAAGAAACTTGAATACGAACCGCTACAAATCCCTGGACCCCCTGAAAACGTGAATCACAGCTCTTAGACCCACAAGCGAAAAATCACCCAAGGAGACTACACACCATCTCTCCAAATCCTAACCTCAAAAACTTAAAAGCAGTAAGAAGAATCTCGTGAATAATTTGATGCCTGACCAGATTCCAATAAAGCTATCAATTTTCAACTCAAAAACCGCAATCCAAGGGAGTGAAACAGGGAAGGCAAAAAGGCACCGTAACTCGGATCACTATATCAAAAAGGAAAATCTGAAATAACTCCTTTAAGACCATCAATTACAAGACCTGATGAACTTTTCAGAGCAAATATACTACAAAAATCACTAGAAGCCAAAGATGGCACAGTGGCCTAGGCTTGCAACCCGAAACTCGGAAAACACTAATCCACTGAAATTCTCCTCGAAATCCTTCAAAATGGTCAAGACAGCGGAAAAGACCTTGCTGAAACGGAACCAAAAAACAAGGAAACTTGACGAACGAAAAAACAAAAGATGTCTATTTTTAAAGCAGACCTTTGGCTTCGAAGTCAAACAGATAAGCTTATAATCAGGGCTCTAATCCAAGATCTGGCAAAGACCCAGTTCGTGAATCGAGGTGACCATGCAGATTTTGTTTTTCTTGTCAAACACAAAAGCAAATAAGTGCAAGCGAGCCAGCTAGAGGACTCCTAGACAGCAACTGAAAAGTTAAGGAACAAAATCTAACATATACTTGAGGGGCAATAAAACCCAACCCAGCCCAACACTAAAAATAAACTCTTTTTCTGATACAGAAAACTCAGATACAGCGAGCGTGCCTTGAGACTTGTCAGACGATCCCCGTGTCCCCGTGTTACAGGTAAAGAATTTAAGACTCTAACGAGGGTAATGTTGTTCAAATGTCACAAGAATGGTATTTGATATAGAAAAATACTGAGCGACACACACAAAGACGCCGTCCCACGCGTTGGCAACAAGAGACCAATGAGAAGAGATATACATGGGTGCGGTTTTTGTGGAAGTGGGGACACGTGAAACATGGTTAATAAGACAAAGAGCGTTTGTAGGATTTCTTGCAAATACTTATTTACTGAAGTTGCGGTAGTTGCTGCTTTTTGTGTTGCTCAGTCTTAAGTAAGCTAGTTAGTGTTTTTGCTACGTAACGATTAACTCACTGATGATCTGATCTCTTGTCAAGTCCGATGTGATTACTTCTTGTGCGCATGAGTACTGGATCGCTTTTTTAAAAAACTGACTGGGATCAAACCGTAATTTACCTCCCTCACATAATGTCAGATCAAAGTGTAGGAGCGCCTAAAGTGAGCGTTCCACCTTTTAAGTTCAAGTTGATGCCATTTATGCTATTCGAAATTCACATTTAGTAGCAATTCTTCTGTCTGATGAAAAAGCAAGAAAAGGATTAAAGTTTTTTTTTTTATATGAGATCAGGGTATCTACTAGCAGACTCAGTAATTAATCATTTCACTTATAAGAAAGTACTAGCCCAAGGATTAAAGTTCGCTCTTTTATCATGATTCAAAGACAATATGGTACAGTGAAAGTAGCTATATCAATGTCACAGATTTTGGCAAATTAAGACAAGGCAAGAGGCTTGCAAAAAGACCATAGCTCATTGTCTGCCATGTGGGTTCATCGCAACTTTACTTTTATCAAGCAGTCCCATGTCTCTTTAGTCCTCCTTTCATGACATTGTTGGAATTTCATAGTCAAATATAAATGTGAATCCTGCCAAATGTAAATATCACATGATTATGGAACCCAAAATGCAAAATCCATTAGGGTTGGTCTTTGTTTCTGTTATGTATAGAGCCATTGCTATTAGACCAAATATTATGAATTAATATATCGCTATCAATATTTGATTTAGTTTTGATACGGTACAAAATTGGTATATATTATTTTGAATATTTTTTAAATAAAAAATAGAACATAATTTTTTAAAATTATAAAATGACCTTTCAACATATTGTAATTTTTAATTTTATATCACTCTCCATAAATTATAATAATATAAATTTGAAATAACAATTTTCTCTTTATTTCTAATAATATTAATTTTTACATATTTCACGTATAAACAATAACTATAATTAATATAAAAATAGTTTAATTATATACGAATATAAAACTAAGAAAATGCAAAATATTAAAAATGTTATAATTTATATCATATAATAAAAATAATTATATCAAAACATCATATAGCAATAATAATATAGGTCCATGACTGCATAAGCATTATAATAAGAAGCATTACAACAATAGTTCATGTAGAGGAACACATCGAACTAGAAGTAAAATCTAAAACAAAAATAATTATGGTTAAAA
>JAOTIZ010000203.1:40754281-40766974 GCA_027123425.1 Erythroxylum panamense
AATACTTATATTTTAATTACTTATATTGTAACTAATTAATTATATTTTAATTAATGAATGAATTATATTTTAATTAATTATATTGTAGTTAAATTAATTACACTAATTATATTTTAATTAATTATAACAATCATACTCTTACATAACAATGATACTCATTCCTGAATGATTCCATACTCATTCACTTTTTTTCATACCCACTAAACAAGCACCCCCTGAGAGTATTTAGTATATCTAAATAATTATATAGAGTTACTGCTAGCTTTCAACATTTGAACTGGATGATGATGATGATGATGATAATGAGAGCAATAGCAACATGGGAGAGACATTAGTCTTCATCTCAAGGACATGCAGAGTCAAACGATTATAGTTAGGAAGATAAGAAACGAACAGTTGAAGAATAAAAACAAAATTTGTTAGGGTTACACTCATTAAAGGAAAACTATGAAACAAAGGAAGTCGATACAGTCTTGATCGTGGGAATTCATGCTTTGACATGATGGTGACTGAAGCATTTCCAAAATTTAAGAATTGAACTGAAATTGCACAAAGATTTACTAACCAAAAAGTTAATTGATAAGCTAAGATCCTCTTCGTTCGCATAATCCATTCAATTGTGGAGAAGCTTAAGATGGGAGGTAGAGATGGACATAAATGGAAAGTAAAATATATATCTCTAAGGGATGGGCTGAGGATTAATTTTAATGTAGAGGAGTTGGAGATGTAATTGGATCAAGAGAAGAAATTCACTAAGGAGTTAAACAATGTTTTTATTAGGATGTTCTTGGATATGCTACAATAATATAGCACTAATTAAACTACAACAGAAACCTAACGACTTAGTTAGTGGAGCTTTCTGTACAAAGAGTAGAGAGGGAAAGAGGAGTTGTTGAAAAGAAAGAACAAAAGTCTTCACATTTAACTAAGAGACATAACAGAAGTTGTTCATATTATTGGAGAACTCCTTATTAGACTAAGGGAAGATGAGCAAGTTGTTGAGGCTGTTTCATTTACGAAGTGTGAGTTTGAAATAAAGTTAATAGGTTAAGTTTAATTTAATTTAATTTCGCCACTCGAAGGGTTTTTCCAAATCTGAACACGTTTGATTATATTGGTCATAACTTCGTCATCTGACCTCCAAATGAAGTGATTCTTAAACCAATAGATTTATAACACATTTTTATATATCTCCATAAAAATTGGTAGCCTTTGGTGTTGATTTGAAAAATATTGATGAAAAGAAAGTGAGGGAATCGGTTGGAAGAGCATGAATTGGTTATGAACCTACTTCGGTATTTTAATTATATCTTAATCTATAGAGCTCCGAATGAGATAATTATTGTTTCAAAAAAAACTAGAGACATAGAGCTACAATTATTCTGAAGAAGTCAATTTGTGATTGTGGTGATTGACTGGTGTGGACACGCCACCCTTGTGGGATGCATGTTTAGATGTCTCTTAGGACGTCAGGCACATGTCTTGCGAAGGCGGGGTGCCCAACACTTATAATATCAGAGCGCAACTAGATTTAGGAGTATTCTTGGCATGAAATAAGTAGCTTGAATTACGAAATGAACATGCAATGTTTTAAATGAACGACATGCATTGCTTTTGAATTATTTCATATGATTTGAAGTTGTTTTATATGAAACATGAACTAAAGGTTTTTAAATGGTTTTGAATTGAAGGAGTGATTATGCCACCTCGAAAGAGAACTCGAAGAGCTATGACTCGATCTTGCTCTCACCAAGGGAGCATGGATGAATCTTATGTCCCATAAGATGCGGGGACACATTCTGCTCTTGATTCTGAGGCACCTAGTGTGCAACATGAAGTGTCACCACCTCCTCCTCCTATGCCCCAAGTAAACCCCATGGATCCGCGTTTCTTCGAAGTATTTGCTTAGGCTTTCACATATGTCATGGGCTAAGGATCATAAGCTCCGGTGCAAACTCCAGTAGAGAGAAGTGGACAGTATGATAAGCTTCGCAAGTATGGGACTGTAGATTTTAATGGGAGGAAGGATTCGGAAGAGGCTGAAGCCTGGTTGAAGAGGATCGAGAGAGTCCTGATTCAGATGAAGTACTATGATGAAGAAAAACTAGACTATGCAGCCAGTTTGCTAAGGGAGATGCACTACATTAGTTTGAGTCAATGCCCCACAGTCAGGTCATACCATCGGTATTGACATAGAGGGATTTTTTGGAAGCTTTCAGGAGGAAGTACTTCTCGAGAGTTTATATTCAGGAGAAGGTCAGAGAATTTCTGAATCTTACACAGAGGGATATGAGTGCGAGTGAGTATGAGCTGAAGTTCACTCAAATTTTTCGGATATGCGACCAACATTGTTGCGAATGAGGAGGACCAGTGCCGCAAGTTTAAAGGAAGACTTCATTTGGGGATCAAGGAGAAGGTGTTGATTCATAACTTCTGTGACTACCAGTTGTTGGTAGATGCGGCCCTCTAGGCGGAGAAACTGGAGAGCATCAAGTATGAAGTGAATAAGAAGAGGAAGAACTAGGAACAGTCTTCCAAAAAGGAAATGAGTGCTCTAATGCCAGAGAGGAGCATTAGGAGTTTCCACACGCAGAGTGAAGTGGGAAGTAGTGGCTTTGCTAAGAACAATCAAGCAAAGACAGTTTCAGTGCAAGTCTCAACTGTGGGAGGTAATAGCAGGATGGAGAGGAGTCGGTACACGAGCCCTTAGTGTGAATGTTATGGAAAGTTTCACGGAGGAGAGTGTTTTAAGTTGCTTGGAGTATGTTTTCTATAGGGAGAAACGAGACACGTGGTCAGAGATTGTCCCTAGAAACCAAGGCAAGGGGGATCTCAGTTGCAAGCCCCCAAGAGAGCAGAAACAGTGGGAACTAGGCCAGACATTGAGGTGGGCAATTCTCCAGCAGCGAAGAAGGTTATTTCTCTAGGAAGGCTAAGGGGTCAGGCACAGGCAAGGGTGTTTGTCATGACTAGGGATGAAGCTGCAGCCACACCTGAAGTTGTTACAATATGGCTCAGTTATTTAATTCTAAAGTATATTTGTTGATTGATTTTGGTTCCACCCATTCTTTGTCTCTGTAAGCGTGATATTATATGGTGTAAATTTAGTGCCATTAGATAGTCCTTTAATTGTTAGTACTCCTCTAGGGAGGAATGTGATAACCAGTCAAGTATAAAGAGATTGTGAGATCTTTATTGATGGTGTTAGACTGGTAGTGAATTTACTGCCTCTAGACCTAAAGGGCTTAGATGTGATATTGAGAATAGATGCCATAGAGAAATATTACACAAAGTTAGATTGTAGCTTCAAAGAGGTAGAGTTTGATCTTGAAAATGGTGAGAAGGTGATTTTTAGAGGTGACCGAAGAACACTATCACCCAGAATTGTTTCAGCTTTGCTAACTGGTCTGATAGGATGATGAGAAAAGGGTGTGAAGCCTTCTTGACACACGTCGTGGACACTGATGTGAATGAAGGGAAGTTAGAAGATTTTTCAATTGTGAGAAAATTTCGAGACATATTTCTAGAAGATTTACCTGATTTGCTACTAGTGAGGGAACTTGAATTTGTCATTGACCAGATTCCAGGTACCGCACCAATTTCTATAATATCAAATACATTCATTTTTTTCCGGGAATCATTTTAATGTCTTAACTTATGTTAATGCAAACTATCAAATACATTAAGTAGTTAATTGCATAATCCAAAACAATATTTACTTAAGTGATTCCATTTCAAGAGGGATGTTTAATTTTATCGACATATATTAACATTCAAATACAAAAGTAAATAATTAATATTGACAGAAACGGCGACGTGTTAAGATGAAAAAGTAGTAACGCGAGGTTATCTATTGAAGCTTTGAGAGGCTTTGATAGAACCCCGAACTGAAGAATTTGTTAAAGAGAAAGGGAGACAGATTGAGATACTCCATGGGAACTGCTGATTCTGGAAAGCCCAATTCCGACTCCGATATCGAAGATACCAACCCTGACCCTATTTCCATACCCAATTCTGATTCTTCCAATGCATTGGTTTCCACTCAGTCCAACCACCCCGCCGTATGCCTCCTGCGCTTCGCCGGCGACTCCGCCAGCGGCGCCGTCATGGGCTCAATCTTCGGCTTCGGTTCTCTCCCTCTCTCTCTCCCTCCCTTTCACACATACACACACTCACACGCCTGTACACGTGCAATTTTTCCCTGTTAGTTTGTGGGGTTGTTGTTGGCTCTTCAAAATAGATGTTTTTGCTGAGAAGGGATGGTCGGATTGCTTAGAAATTGTGTTTGCGAGCTTGGTTTCATTTCTCTTGGTTTGGGTTTCTTCTAAGTGCTAGAAAGTTTTAAGACTCTTGAGTTTGTAGGTCAATTCCAGGATTTTTTTGGGATTGGAAGTTGGATTTCCTTCATGATGGGTTGCTCATGTAGGTTTAAATGGGTTCATTTTAAATATTTTATGCAATTCTTTTTGATGTCTAATGCCTGCTAAAGGAATTGCCTTTTGTCTCTTACTGTTCGGTTTCCTTATTATGTTAAGAAGTTTGGTGATTGGGGTATTGGATACTGAGTAAGTGTAGAGAACACAAACGATTCACAATATGATGAGAGAGTGAATTAAATGACTAATCCTAGCTTATTTAGCATATTGAGAGTTGTTTGAACAGTTCCAGTGAGTAGTTTATCAATGATAAGACAGAATCATCATGCTTACTTTGCCATTGTGTTCAGGAAGCCAAATTCAGTATACATAGGCATCATATTATTCACATCTATTTCAAACCATTCATTCACACAATGCTGCCCTATTTCACTTTACGTTTGTGCAAAAGCTTGTAGATATAGTTGCAATGGATGCCCATTCAATGATTGTTTAGGAGAGGGGTTCACAAGTTACAAAACCAATTGTGAAGGTGATTGACATTTTCCCATTAAGCCCTACATTGATGGATTTCAGGTTCGGGCTTACTAAAAAAGCGTGCCTTTAAAGGATCCCTTGCTGAGGCAGGTTCATATGCCAAGGTATGACATTTTACAAAATTCCTGAATCTCATCCATCGAAGATCATGAGAACATTTCATTTTTATTGCCATAGTCCCTTTGTTGCCACAATTTGTCAATAGAGTTTGCATTTAAAAGTAACATCATTACTTTGAACTACTTTTAGATAACATTATAACATACATTTCCTACCCAAGTGATATGGTTGACAAGCCACAGTTCTTTTGTACTTTTGCCAAATGCAGTTCTGCAGCATTCTTTTTGACTTTTTGTGTTATTGAACCTACAACAAGTGCATATCTTATTGCCATACTACTAAGATTACCGACTTATTAAAGTTGCTGCCTTCCAGACATTTGCAGTTTTGTCTGGGGTGCACAGTTTGGTTGTCTGCTTTTTGAAGAGACTTCGAGGGAAGGATGATGGTGTGTATGTTAACTATAGAAATCCATATTAGGTGTTAGTTTATGTCTTGATTTTACTCTTTTTTTTGCGCAGTCATTAATGCTGGAATAGCTGGATGTTGCACTGGTCTTGCTCTAAGTTTTCCAGGTACATATTCTTTTCAGTTGATATTGTAATTATAAGATGATTTCGAGTTTTCCATTTTACCAAGAAAAAGAGGGTGGAAGATGCGCTAAGGCTGTCTTTTGGCCTTTTTTTTTTTTGTGTGCAATTGCTTAGCTAATTTGTTATCAATTCTCTCAGGTTGGACAAGTAGTATTGATGAAGTTTAATTTATGATTAATTTCACTAGACCTTGTAGTAATAACGGCCTGTTTGTACTTTATGTGTTGTTTTCTTTGTGCAGGTGCACCTCAGGCACTTCTTCAAAGCTGCCTCACATTTGGGGCATTCTCATTCATCATTGAAGGTCTTAACAAGCAGCAACCAGCAATGGCTTATTCTTTGTCGGCAAGAATCAAGCAAGACCACCATAAGTCACCTTCTCCATCAGCTCTCCCTCTTTCAATTCCCCTTCCGGATGAACTAAAAGGAGCCTTCTCCTTTTTCTGCAACTCCTTAAAGAAACCCAAGAGCAGCCATTTTTTCCCTTCTCACTGAAGGCTGAGCAGGGTGTTATTTCTTGTTCTTTTACTTGGTAGATTGTAATGGTGAAAAGTACCTTTTAGATCGTCTAGATTCCAGAGCTTCTCAAAGCTTGAATAACAAAGGCCTTGACAAGCATTGCAAGTTTTATGTTCCTCGTCTACCTATCATGTAACCCTACCCGACAAGAACTCAATGGCTAAGGTTAAGATGAAAGGTCCTATTGTTTGTTTCTACGCATGTTCTTGTTTCAGTTAACCTTAGCCTAACATTGGAGTGAGAATCACAAATTGATGAAAGATAATACTGTCTGAGAATTTTCCTTTCCTTGCCAAATAATTAAGGACAAACCAGTTTTAGGGATGGAGGCTAATTTCAAAGATTTGCAACTTCCGTAAAGCTGCCAGGAATTGAGAAGTACCTCAGTTCATTGGTTGTTCTATAAAAGATAAAACCATGATTATGTACGGCAATCTCAGAATTGTGAAATTTAGACAGGGTTGATGCAAAAGGACTATTATAAGATGGTGATTTCTGCCAATCTTGATTGTATAATAGCTTCCATCATTTTTACTCCACTCTACTGATTGGATGCTACCGTTTGCTGGGTTGTATCACATGTTTGCCCTAAAACTTTCTTATAGCCCCAGCAATTGCTTTCATTTAGTAGAACGTTAATCTTTTTCATGTTCTTGGTTTAGATGCTTTATTCTCAGAACTCAAAATGAGAGTAGTAAATGAAAAACAAAAAACAGGAGCAGGCTCTTTGCATGGTATCCAGATCATCCTCTTCTTGCTTTCTGAAGCGGAAGTCTATCATCAACACCAGCAGTCCTAGTTTGTTCTTCATAATATTCCCTCTCTTCCTAGAAGACATTTTTCATTGTGAAAGGCATATTTTCTTATACAAGGTCTTCAAACTTTATCACTGCATTACCATATTATTTGAAGGAATTTAGCCTTATCAAATCCTATATCATATTTTTGGAATTCCTTTCTTTCTTGTATTTGGATCATTGTAAATTTCGAATTATATATCCATGTGCCCAGGTAAACAAAGGTAAAATAAAATGCAAGTTGGATACCATGGCTATAATTCTCCTATTCGTTCTGTTAAGCTTCCAATATGACTCAAATCATATCCAGGAAAACTGTCTGAAACGCCAATACATGAAAATATTAAATTACAAGAAACAAAGTTTTCATTTTATTTTATTTTTTAGCAAATTGGGGAGATTTCACATTAGTCTCAACAAATTCAGAACTTACCTATTGAATACTTCTCAGCTCACTTTTCCCTTCACTTCCAAAGCTAAGAGGGAGATCATAGAAATCTGCCAAGTAGGCTAAAGCTTCCGAGTTACTGTCACATATTTTCCACAAGGATCCAACTTCCCCTCTAGAGACAGTACCCCAATCCTCACAATTATCAAGGAAATCAAAGAGCTTCTGGTAGAAACAGTCATAGTTCATCACAATGAATGGAACTGGAAGCTTAGACCCTATCCTTTCTAGCTGAATCAGTGCTAAAATCTCAAACATTTCATCTAGAGTTCCTATTCCACCAGGGAGAGCTACTACAGCAGTTGTATCTGAAGAACTATTCCGAACGACAGCATCCACCAAAGCATGCTTTCTTGCTGAGAAGAACCTACATTTGTGTTTGACTGCTTCATCCTTCAACCTCAAGAACCATTTCAATGAAGCATCTAAAAGTGGCAGCAGTTACCTGCATGTCAGGTACGTTTCTAATGGTAGGTAGGGATGGAAATTTGAGGCTGTCCATTCACCAGCCTCTTTGCCTATCTTAAATCCTCCAACTGGTTTTCCTGCTTCCAATGCACCTTTAGTAGCAGCATCCATTAGGCCTGGACCAGCACCTGTCCATGAGGTACAGTTCAAAAGCTTTGCAATCTGGTTGAGACAGAGTGAAAGTCAATATAACCCATTAAGGATGGATATGCTAAAACCAGATAAGAATCCATCAGAGTCACTTGCCTCTCCACCCAACTCCAATGTCTGTAGGTAATGCGGATGGCCAGGTCCCATTCTCGATGAACCCAAATAGACAACTCCCCTTCCAAGTCTGTGTATGAGTTCATAGCAACGACTTATCTCTTTTTTAATCTTTAAAACAAAATGAAATTATTAAATGAACTTCCAGATCACTAATCATAGTTATTCAAATAACTTCCTGTGCTTGAACCAAATAACCATTAGTAAATTACACAACGTTAAGCATTGAAAAATGATCTAATTGAATCTCCCTTGATCAAGCCTTCAAGATCTACTCCACTAGTCCACCAATAGCAAAAGCCTAAGATCAATTCTATCACCAACTCAATCGCAGCAGTAATATTGTGACTGCTAAGGACCACGATCAGAATAAATGAGAACACAATCCAGGCAGCATCTTATCCATGAATAATTAAGAGAAATATCCGATAACTAAATGATTGAAGAGAATATAGAGCCTCAATAATGGATTAATAAGAAGAGAAAAATATTTGGAAAACTGCACACAATCATAAAATTTCAGAAATAAAAGCCTGTGCTTTTTCATATCGCATACAACTTCAAGCAGGCAAAAAACAAGAACGAACGGACATTATGACTGGTACACTACTATAGTTTCATCAGAAACCACTTGTACAAGACCTTCTCACCATTTAAATCCTAACCCGTCTGAAAATGTTTTGGATAAGTTGAGTGTTGAGCATATCAAGATGTTTTATTCACATCTAGCACTGTCAAGACTAACATTTCTCTTACAACCATCCCCTTTTTGTGCTCCACACAAACTTACTTTCCTAATGTGATATCAAACCTCCACGTAGATAATATAGTTCCCAGTATCATATGTTCCAGTCAGAAATTCCTTTTCCTTGCAATATTGTAGCTTGATATTATTTTTTCATTCCATTTCTAATCTGTGTCTCAAGTTATGTTGGCTATCACTCGAATTAATCCACAACCCCTACACATCGCAGCCCCACTCACTAGCTTGAGAGTAGATATGTAGGGTAACTTTATGGAAGATAAACAACAAGCAAGTTGTTACCTCGTTTGGACTTGTTCTCTCCTCAAACTCAACCGTTTCGGAGCTGCACATCGAAATCTCCCTTTCCCACCTAAAGATTGAAACATTATAGTCTTCTTACCAGCATTACTCGCCAAAACATGAGCACCGGAAGAGCCCAATATTGAAAATCCCATCTTTTACGTCGGAATGAAACAAATATTAGGTTTCACCTTCTTCGTAAGGAGAGTAATCGATATCCTCTTTTCTAACGCAATTAAACATCAAAGCTGCAATGGTCGCAAAGATACCTGCGATAACAAACACATAAATCCAATCCCCAAACAGTCAAACACATGATACTTTTTATACGCACACAACACGAGAGAAAAAGAGACGGCACCTGGAAGGTAGTGAACGAAGGAGATTTTGACGGAGCTGCAAACGACGGCGTCGACCCACAACCACCATCCGACGCCGAACACGACTCCGGCAAGTCCTGGACCGAGGGCCGCCCAAAGCTCCAATAAATCCATCGTTCACAAACTCTTTGTCGTCTCGATTGCTTGAGCCGGCGGGTTTCGAGGGAAGCTGATCGGTGATGGTTACAATCGGGCAAGAGTGTTACTTATCAGTTTGTCTTCATTTTTACACTTTTTGTATAAAATTATTTTGTTCAAGTATAGTCCGGCCTAATAATGTCTATCGCGACGGTACCTTTACTAGCTCCTGCGGGCCCCGTCTCATTTGTCGTTCATCTTGCAAATTATTAATTACATTTAACCAGAAAATTAAAATGTCTATCCTAGCAGCTCCTCCTCCTCCGCTACCAACAACAACAACAACTTACAAGACTTCCCACTTTACTAAGATAGAGATGATATCATCAATTATATACAGCCTTCTTTTTATATTTTACAAATAAACTATTTTCATGACTTATATATGCAACCTTTTGATCATAAAAAAATAATTGTGCCAGTTACTCAAAGACCAACCTTTACTTTCTAAGAATTCTTTCTTCTCGTGGTAAATCAAATTTTTATGCTCTTTGTGTTTCTTTTCTTATTATCTTAACACTTTGTAATTATTGATATATTATTTGTTAATATTTCAAATAAACTATTTTCTTAAATGTATTAGAATTAGAAATTAGTTATCAAATCACTATATCAGGTACAAAGTAAAAGGTTGAAGGATAATATCTTGGTGTATATATAGTTGTGATATTATTGTAATTTATTCCCTTATTAATTCGATCTCTTATTATTAGGTTGATTGTTTGTATTACGAGATTTAAGCCTAACTTTTAGGTAAGAGTTTCCTAAGTAAGCTTGACTCTCTTTGTAAGCTTGACTCTCTTTGTAAGCTAACCTATATATATTCGCTTATGAGCTAATGATTTCATTCACTTTATTTTTTCCAATTTTTTTTCTTATCATGATATCAAAGCAGGTCTTGATACCTTCAACCTAAATCCTAAAGCAACTGACCGACAACAAAGCTACCTATGACAAACGATGGGAAAAAGACCGTTGGCACAATTGATCTTTCTAATTCGCTAGGAACTGATTTCTCTTCCCCATACTATCTCAATTCATCTGATCATCCAGGTTCTACCTTGGTCAAATGTCTTTTTAATGGAGAAAACTATGGAACATGGTGACAGGCCATGAAGGTGGCACTTCGAGCCAAAAGCAAACTTGGTTTTATAGATGGAACCATCATCAAACCAATCAATGATCTAACCCTTATGCAAGCTTGGCACGAATGCAACTCCATGGTGATATTCTAGATTTTTAATTCACCTATTGTTGATCTCCTCTCTATAGTTGTACATGATGATTCTACCAAGGAAATTTGGGGCGATCTCCAAGAGAGATTTGCAATTGGTAACGCTTCTTGGATTCATTAGTTAAGGTGTGAATTGTTTTTGATGCAATAGCGAGATCTTTTTGTAGCTGCCTATTACTCTAAGTTGAAAACTTTGTGGGACGAACTTGCTAACTATTTGAGTATCCCAGAGTGTACGTGTGGTGCGACTAAGGAACTGTTGGCAGAACATGAAGGTGAGAAACTCCATAATTTTATGACGGGACTAACCATCACTTTAGTGTCATCAAGTTACATATATTAAGCATGGAATCTTTACCACGCATCAACAAAGCCTATGCATTGATTAGTAAAGAAGAAAAACAACGAAATATTGCTATTGCTAGGGTCCCTGAGGCTGTGGCCTTTGCAGTAAAATTTACTAATGCAGGACAGCAGGTTAAGGACCCTGAACAAGCCAAAATGCTTTGGACATACTATGGCAAAATTGGACATCTCTTTGATGATTGCTTCAGTGTAAAGGTTATCCTGGTTGGTGGAAAGGGAATAAGAGGGCTGAAAATAAAAGGGTGAGACCAAATCAAGGTCATTCGATCAATCAAACATCAACAAGCAACGAAGGAGATCGAGAAAAAGGTTTGTACATGAGTTATGAGCAATATGATTAATTGATGTCTCTGTGTGATAAATCGAAAAGTACAACAAATTTCGCTGGTAAGGCAATTATTGATTCTTTAAATTGAATAACTGACAGTGAAGCGTCGGAAAATATGATTTTTAATCAAAATTGTCTCTCAAATACTGAAGTTATAAAAGATGCTTCACCTGTGTGACTCCCAGATGGAAGTCGTTTGGAGATTAACGCTCAAGGGAAACTTGCTTAATCTTCGAACATAAAACTGAAGGGTGATTTATGTATTTCATCCTTTAGATGTGATCTTTTATCTACGAGTAAATTAAATAATGATTTAAAATGTTCACTAACATTTTTTCTTGATTATTTTATCCTTCAGGACCTTAAGTCAAGGATGACGATTGGCTGGGGTGAATGCCAAGATGGACTTTACTATTGTCAGAATACTAGTGAACATGTTGTTGTTAGTTTGAGATTATATTGTTCTAGTACTATTTGACATAGACACCTTGGACATGTTTCTTTTAGAAAATTGTCTTCTATTTCGCAACTTTCTAATATGCTTATTGATAGAATAAATAAACATTGTGAGCCTTGCTTTAGAGCTAAGCAAGCAAGAAAACCTTTTCCTGTGAGTTATAATATTTCAAGTAATTCATTTGATCTTGTTCACTTGGATATTTGGGAACCATAGAAGACTACTTTTAGTTCCGGATGTCATTACTTCCTGATGATAGTTGATGATTGCAGCAGGAGCACTTGGATGTATTTGTTAGGATTTAAATATAATGTTGTCTCATAGTTTGTTGTATTTCATGAGATAATAAAAATCAATTTTAGAAAAAAATATTTTATTGGTATGGGCTGACTGGAAAATTTTCAACTGAATGGAATCCATGTACAAAGTTTGTGTACTTAAGATGCCACAACAAAATGACATTATGTGTAGCACCCTACTATCGCAAGACACATACTCGACATCCATGGTGATTGTCGAGTACGTACCCCGCAAGGGTGGCATGCTATAATGATCATTCAGTCAAAATTCATTACAAAATTATTTTTTTTAAAACAAGGTACATGTAAGCGGAAATTACTAATCAAATTGGGCCCATGTCATTTAAAAACATTTCCATTTCCAAGCTACAATCTTTACAAACA
>JAOTIZ010000203.1:40768240-40786393 GCA_027123425.1 Erythroxylum panamense
ATTTAGAAGTATATCTCAACTGTGATTAGTAAAGAAAGTACTAATCACAGTTGAAATATACTTCTAAATCCCTATCAAAAATCTACTAATAACTAAAAAGAAAATTTGCAATTTCACATTGTTAGATTTCATATTGGATTTTTCTTTTTTCTTTTTTTTTTTTGGCCAATGCTCTGAAATTTCAGTTCTTGGAATGGCTTCAAGTGCAAGGTTCGATATTGAATACTTTGTAGCGTCACTCATCAACAGATGTCTATTTTAGTTCTTAGAATGGCTTCAAGTGCAAAGTTTGGTATTGAGTACTTGTAGTGTTACTCATCAATGGGTTATTTACTTTGATTTTCACTAAAGTTATGAGCTCGGAAGGCAGCCTGCAAACACAAAAACTGTCTAGCAACAAAACAGTGAGAAGGGTTAGGTTAGGGTTCGAGGAGGCAATGTGAAGTGGCGGACTCTGAGACTTGATAGTGGAAACTACTCATGGGGTAGTGAGGCTGTGACTAGGAAGGCCAGGATCCCTGACGTGATGTAAAAGTGCCATTATTCAAGTTGACACGGCACCTTTCAAGCAGTGGTATCTCCAGCACTATGGGGTTGACATTGGCTGCAAGAAGAAAACTGCTGCAGCTACCAAAAAGGAAGGAGAGGTTGGGGGCAAACTTTATCTCATCCATTCTATTATTAGTGCAATTCCTTAACATGTCAATCACTTGATTCTCTTTGCTTTGCTATTTTAGAATAGTTTGTTTGCTTATTTCAAGTTCAGGTGTACATGTTTTATATAATCTTTTCTTGTTTATTCATCATATTGCTATATGGTTTACGATTGTGATAGGTGTTCAATGTTGTTGGTACAGCTATTGAGATTCCAAATTGAAACTTCTCTTAAATTCATGCTTTATTTTCTCCTCTATGAGTATGAGTTGTGTTGTACCAACTGAATCATTTGCATGGTCCTGTCGAAAACCAATCTGACTTTGCTACGGCAGTTTTGCATGTGAGATTGCTTATTGATTGTTCCACTAAATTTTTTGTTTGCTTGTCCCTACCATCAGAGACATTGCATTCTTATTTATTGACATGATGCTTTTAGGTGTGGAATGGGAGATCCAAGAGAGTATGCATATGCAATAAGAATGAAGAATCATGTTTGTGTGATTTGAATTGCTTGTGTACTCGTTATAATATTTCGGTTGTGAAATCATTAACTTGAAAAATGATCGACAAACTTAACTTGCTTTCTTTCTGCATACCCGACATAATGGCTGATAGGAAAGTGAAGCTACAACTGAAGAGGTGAAGAAAAGTAATCATGTTTTGAGGAAGCTGTAGAAAAGACAACAAACTCGCAAGCTCGATCCCCATATTGAAGAACAATTTGGTAGTGGTCAATGTGGCCGTGCTGATGGGTATGTGATTGCCTATTTCACTCATTAAATTGCTTATAAGAGAAGGGCGAAGATTCAGTGGTTATAAACTGCTAACTACTTGGGAATCCACTTTCATATTTGTACATTTGGCATGCTAGATCCGTCTAGTTTCTTAGGCTTCCAAGATATTGGAGAGCCTATTGTATGTCACCATTTCTTAATTTTTTCCTTAGCTGAAGTAGGGATTTTTGTTCTTGTTGATAGATTACATATTGGAGGGTACAGAGCTGGAGTTTTACATGAAGAAGATCCAGAGGAAGAAGGGAATTGGAGCTGCCTAAGTTTTTGTATCATAGCTTATATTTCTCAGACATACTTGTCCAGCTTACATATTCCATTGAGTTTGTGATGAGTGATCAAGACTTTTAGTTCATGCATAGCATCTGCCATAGGCACATATTGCCTTGCACTGGTGGAATAACTGCAGCTAAGTGGATGAAAGGCCGAATGTTGTTTTATGCTTTTACCTATTACTAATGACTCTAATGGCAATGAAAGAGTAGCATAACCAAAGCAAAGCTCGCCTCACTCTGGCAGAGCACAGGTTGGGAGTTCAAGTGAGGAAAACACTATCTGCTAATCATTTTCTTTCAAAAAATGCAAAAGCAAATGGAATCACAAGGGAACAACATTTATCATCAGTAGACAAACACACAAAAAGAGTAAATTTGTACGGGCGCAGAAGAGTAGATGGAGTACATAACCAGTCCCGGGGAGATAAAGATGGTCCTACCCTTTGCCATGTTTCTTCCTCAATTTGTCTCTAACAAAATCATTTCGAGCCTTGATTCGAGCTTGTTGAGGAGCAATGTTGACGTAAGACAGATGACTTCCAAAGGCGAACAAGACCATTCCACCAACAAAGCATCCCAAGTTCACTGCCAATTTCTTTGGCGTTGAAGGGAAACACAGGACCATTTTTGCTTATCTGCAAGCACAAATTCGAGGAGGACAATCTCATCCTTAAACAACTAAAAATCAAGAAAAAACATTACAGAGCTAACTAGATCCCAAACATTTTAAAGCAGCGTTTTAACAACTAAAACCCTTTGCTTGATGAATCAAATGTACCTGAAATCCCTGGAAATAAACAGAACCAGTCTCATGCTCAGTTTCTGCTTCTACTTCTGCGAAGAAACACAACAAATTCAACTTATCACCGCTTAAGCACCCGAGATAGAATAACAGACATGTGATCACTAGAAACCCATGTAGAATCAAACACAAACGCCAGAAAAAGAAAGAGATAGAAAGCACCCCATTCGTCAGTAGCAAATAATCAAACATGTAATGCCCATTATTTACCACCAAAAAAGACGAAAACTTTACTTGAATTTAAGGTCGAAACACCAATAAACGTCCAAACACAGAAGCGTAAACACCCTGGTCAATGAAAATGGGATCAGCACATGACCTTGGATCGATTAGGGTTGAACGATCTGGTGAGTGTCTGTGTTACTATTGTAAGCAAAGCAGTTCTCTTAAGACGGACCTTCAATGTGGGCCACTAAATTTTGCACCTGCTGGTACATATCACAATTCAGGCCTAAAATACTAGTTTACTCTAGCTTTAATTTTTAATATTAAATTATTAACTAGAATATAAATTATATTCCTGGCTATAATTTATAATACTGAGTAATTCATAATTATTATATAACAAATTGCAAATGTTATATATTGTGAATTTTTTAAAAAATATTGTATTGAAAGAATTATAATTCACCTTAATTTTAAAATAATAATAACAAAAACACGTTTACACTTATAAATCCTATTTAGATTAAGTCCAATTTAAGAAACTTTCTCTTTATTAATTTGGAGTAAAACTGCGTACTATTAAATCTCTCTAAATTATGCGTTATAGTAAAATTTCTATTAAGTGTTGTTATTGTTATTTAAAGAGCAAAAACGAGTTCAAATTTTTGCACGAGCAAGTAATATTGAACAAACATGAAAGAATTGAAATAAAGAAAATAAGAATAAGAGTAGAAAGTATAAATTAGAATAAAAATAAAATTATTTATTATATGTGTTTGATATATAATTATTAAGAATGAGATTGATTAAATTAATAGGCATGTTTAATATTTAGTATCAAAAATTAAAAATAATAATGAGAAAATTTGTATTCATATTTAGTTATTATATAATTTATTTTTGTAAATAATTAATCAAAATATTTTGTTTTTGTAAGTAAGTAATAAAAATTATTTTTCAATGATTTATGAAGTTGATAAATTTTAAATAATTTTATGATAAGCATAAAATTAAAGAACTACAAAAAATTTATTTAATATAGTATCAATCAAATAAAATAAAATGATTATTAAAAAATTAAATATAAAAGAGTGATCTTGATAACAACATTTTGATAAGAATCAGTATTCTAATATATTTTGATAATATTTTAATAATATCTTATCTCTTATTTATTTATGATAATTTCAATTTGTATCCAGCTCTTAATTATCTAAATTTGATTTTTTAATTCCATATTTTGTCATTTACCATACACACCCCTCTTATCTCTATCACAAAGCCATGTGACACATCAGGATCATCAAATGCTCGTTGCCCTTTTCAAGCTAGTGAACCTACATTCTTTCCGACTTGGATACAAAACTATGAAGTCCCAAATGGTTTAACCTCTTTATTTAAAGTTTTCCTTTTCAGGAGGTCTTGAGTTCGAGTTACGTTAAATGAGAAAAAATAGGAAATGTTCCTATCTAACGTCCTGAGTAAAGCTCTTTAATCGGATCAATTATGAATGCCTCGCTTTCAGCGGCAGTGTAAGAGTTGAAGCTGTCAGGGGATTTGGAGGCTAATGGGAACTTGATGTTAAGCAGGGAGAGGCCAGTGATCAATCATCAACTGAACAATCAAATATATAAAGACTCATTGTGCGCAGAAGTATATAGGCTACATAAAAACCTGAGAGATCTTAGAGTTCCAGATTTACTTCCTCTGGGATTCTTGAGGTGGGATCTTAGGGGCTTAGAATTAATCCAGCTAAATCAGGATACCTAATATAAAAAAAAAATTACCCAGAAAAAGACTCGTATTGTTCGAACCTGGGTTCGAAGTTAAAGACTCAAGACCCTGGAGATGAGTAAGTCCTTTTTAAGTGGTCCATGCAACAAGTTGTGTAAAGTTTGTTACTTGGTTTCAGTAGTTACAACTAACTAATAAGTGGAGTATGAGAATACCCTTGTTAAAATTGTAACCATTCAGTTGGCCTAACTTGTTTCTTGTACCCAACATGTTCAAACTTTCATCTTCAGTTATGAATTAGGCATCAAAACGCGTTGAAGACATGCCCAAAAAAGAAAATTTTCACAGGAAAATATGAATAGAAGGATTACCATATTCTTAAGGTTATGTTTCAATTTGGTACGATTTGTGATTAGAATGAATTCAAAACGTAAACACAACCGAATTCCTTCTACTAATTTCAGATTAATTTCTAATTTGAAAACTATTTTACATCTATAATTTATTTCTCTTTTCCTTTCTTCTCTCAAAATGAAAAAGCAATCTCTTAAAAAATAAGAAGCTAAAAGTCGAGGCTAATAGCAGCCTGAGATCTCCAGTGCTTGGCCTTCTCAAACCCGTTAACACAGTTCTCAAAATCATCAACTGTCTGGTCTATTTCCTCTTGAGTGTTCATCACGAATGGTCCAAATTGTACCAGAGGTTCATCCAATGGTTGCCCTCCAACCAGAATGAACCTAAGAGGCTTAGACGACTTGTTCCATGCCTCCAATCCATCTCCACTGCCTAGTAGGAGAAGGTTGTGAGGTGGTACTGGCGAAGATTTTGCATTGCCGAATACTCCTTCACCTTCCAAGACGTATGCAAATGCATTCCAGGACATGG
Organism: Erythroxylum panamense; assembly: GCA_027123425.1. Classification (NCBI taxonomy): domain Eukaryota; kingdom Viridiplantae; phylum Streptophyta; class Magnoliopsida; order Malpighiales; family Erythroxylaceae; genus Erythroxylum; species Erythroxylum panamense. The sequence continues at coordinate 40,773,550 of JAOTIZ010000203.1, forward strand.
GTATTGGTTGTTGAAGGTGAGTTCCTGGTTTTAGAGTGAAATCCAAGTACATGGTAGGAGTCCTTGTGTAGATCGGTGATTTAGTACCAAAGGACTCTCCTGCTATGACCCTAACCTTGACACCATCTTTGGCAGCTTCTGCGACGTCCTTGCTAAGCATTTCTTGATATCTCGGTTCAATCCTGTCAAAAAATATATATAAGGTTGATTTGTCAATTATCATGGGCTGCTCCAGAAAGTTATGCCAGACATTTATACATTATGAGAGTCTGAGTCATTTATGATATGCGGAGAAAGACAATGGAAGACTTAGTGACAGAAGCATCATCATGGGATATGGAAGGTGCAATGAGGGGCTCAAGTAAAGGCAAAGCTGAAAAGCCAGCATGCCACCATCAGGCTGGATACAGATAAAACTTAGTGCTGCATTCAAAAGCACTTTTGCAAAAAGTTGCATAATGACAAATCATAACCAGCCATATCAGAGATCAGCATATCCTTGCTCCAAATTTTCAATCAAACTGGCTCTTGTACTTGGTGGATTTAATTCAGGAAAAAGACATGGGCTATGGGAATCTTAACTTAACCTTCTAAAATTTATCTGTCACAAGTCCTTCCAGCTAAGTTGCTTACATTTTATGTTTTGAGGAGAGATTGATCCACAACTGCAAACCCTTTTGGGTGCCTTGTGCTGCAGGCATTTCTGAGTGGACAATCCCTCTTCCTGCAGTCATCCACTGCAAGTCACCCGCCTTTATCGTCCCCTTATGTCCTTCAAAATCTTCATGCGAGACAGCTCCCTGTTTGTTTGTAGAAGTTCCATTCAATCAAGGTAAGTGAAATTTTCTTAAAAGTCAAAACTCGTTTTTAAATATAAAGTAATGGTGAATAATCCTATCCTAGCATATCTAATCCTGAGGTCAATTTTGGATTCTCTCCATTTGTTTTTCCAAAAATATAGCAAAGGTGACATGTTACAAAGCCTAGTGGCCCTTTTTAGCTGGATCACTCTGTTAGTGACTTCTTATTGATCACTACAGTGTTTCCCTGAATTGATAATTGTATAAAACTGTGCTGTGACTGGTCAAATCCAAACAACTTACAGCAATCAAGTGATCAAGATATGGATTAGTTCCAGGCTACCCTACTAAAATACTTGAGTTCTCAATTTAAATAGGAACAGTTCTGTCTCGATAACTGCTTGCCGACGTGTTTGTACCGGGAAAAGATAATTAATACCAAGTCAACTACTCAATTGTCAAATTTCATACCTGCAACACGTAAGTTACTGTCTCGAAACCTGTTACAGATGAAAAGAATGTTCAGAACCAACTAATTATATGACAAAATGTGCAAGGAAAAAACTTGTCAGACAATGCAGAATCCAGACTAAGACATGAAAGACAAACCTCTATGAGGATGATCAGGAAATCCAGCTGGTGAAGTCACTGAAAAATATACAAAGCGAATAACAATTAGAGAAATGTCATACGAAAACTAAATAAACAAGCAACCACGTTTCTGAAGAAACATAGAAGAAAGCACAGAAAAATGGGAAAAGGAAGGCAGAAAAACAGAGCACCCACCAGAGAACTCATCCAAAAGAAGGAAAGGATCGAAGTATCTGAGCTCAAACCTACGGAAAAGCAAATTCCCATCAAGACAAACATATCAAAGTTTCAATCTTTGAATTAAAAAAGATCAGCCATGACTCAAATTGTTCAACCATTTACTCACCTTCCAATGCTCCTCCTAACGGTGGCTCCAATTCCTTCACGTTGAGGCCTAGCCAAGAACTTTCTCACCACTTGCCTCGGCTCTTCAACGACAGGAGTACGCTCTGTTTCAGGCATTATGTCCTTCAGGTACCAGACAATGGTTCAAGACAAGTTCTTTTGAAAGTGCGGGTGTATGGAGACGAGGGAAGATACTTGGACATATATATAGGGAGACCATAGACTTGAACAAAGTTTAAGAAATTTCTTAATGCGAATGGTTTCAAGGTTTGGAGGGTCAAAGCTAAGTGTTGGCCGCCACATGGTAGTTTTCCTTCAGCTCAAGGGATCTCTCTCCTTACCTCTCACAAGTTAATACAACGTCAGCTTGGCGTTGCGATGATGTGTGTTTTTAAGGAAACGGTTCGGTTCGAGATCTGACCGTTGATTAAGTGACACGTGTCCAATGCCTGTCCTTAAAAATGCCGGATGACTGTTGACGTCAGCATGATATTGCATGGGACTCGTAATTTTGACTCAAAATCTATTGTTCTTTTGTCCACATATGTGGCTATGGCTTCCTTCCTTTTCATGGAAGCTTCGCATCCTCTTCTTTTTATTCAAAAGTTTCACTTCTTACCATTTTAAAATATCCTTTAAAATCCGACCAGAAGTTTAATTAATAATATAAAATATTTAATTTTTAAAAGGTTTCATTAATATTTTGACGTCAAAAAAGTATCTTTAATTATCAAAAAAATAAAATTTAATTTAAAAAGTCTATTAAATAAAACTAATTGGTTTATAAAAACTTATCAGTTTAACAAAAATTGATTAACTAATTAATAAACTGTTCAATTTTTGACAACAAAAGTTATTAAACTAAATCAAACTGAAACATTAAAATATGAATCGAGTTCAAAATTCTTACTGTTAAATCGATTTTTAACACTTTAATTTCTCTTTTTATTTTACTTAGAAAAATCAAAGGAAATTCCATTATTATTAATACCAAAAGCATGCAACAATTGGATGTAATTATGATTTGAAAATTTCTTTTTTTAAATAAATATAATTAAAATATGAATCCAATTCATCGTGTTTAAAAAATTAACATTTTTTAAAATTTAAATAAGATGAAACGATGTCTACCATTTTAGTCGTAATCCAATTTACTCATAAGTCCAACTTGACATAGATTTTTTTTTCTTTGGATCCACAAATCAAGCAAAAATAATGTATGTAATATAATCTTCTTTTTCTTTTGTTCCTGATCACATAGTTGATCAAAATATCTCCAAGGACATGAAGAAGAAGGAAGCAAGGAAAAAACACAATTTGATTATGGCAACATCATTTTCAGACTTGTTTAATGCCAACATCATTTTCTACCTTCAAATTCCCTTTCAATGAATGGAGCCATTATGATTAAAAGCAAAAGCCCATAACTTTAAATCTTCCTTTGTTCACATATGACCGCAACCCTTTTTTATTTATTAAAAAATCGATAATATATGTCAATTTAAAGACCGTCGGTAACAGGATCTTCATGTCATCGTTTTAGTTCAGTAGTTGTCGCTTTTGTTAGACATGACGACCATGCAGAATCCACAGTCCACAGACGTCTTAAAAACAAATACAACGTAATAAAAAAATTAGGAGAAGAGGAGGTAATGTCATGATGTTTGATTATTGTTTATTTAGCAATTGACTTGAGTGCTGAGCTATTACCATAACTTTTGTAAGGGGGCCGACTAGATCCCATAGGATATCATCAATAAGATGACATCATGGATACCAAAGCATGATGCAATGAGCACCGTCCGATTTTTTAATTCGTCCAGTCAAAACCGGGTTCCCTAATAAGGAAGTTACCTGTATAGATAACACGAACACGTGGACTTTTCAAATCTTTAAAATGGACAACCAGAAAGCGGCAAATGCTACGCTTTATTGATGATATAAGAATTACAATATGGTGATGTTATCATATCCTCATATATATATATATATATAGCTCTAACATCCGCTCAAATTTTTGCTAAATTCTAATAAAATTGAATAGTATGCAACCTTCTTTTGAACTAATAAAGAGGTTGCTCCTAAACAATCCAATATCTCTTAATTATCATCATCATTATTATTATATTTCGAAGTTTTGCTGTGAAGTGAAGTTTGGAAGAGTTTGATAATACGCAACCTTACCCTTATATAATAAAAAGATTATTTCCGATACACCCACATATAAATGTGACAGAATAATAATGATGTAAGTTAAAAGAGTAAATTCGTAAAAACTGACAATATATATATATACCCGATGGTGACTATAATCTGTTATTACATTACACCCATACAAAGATCAGCTTTTTTTGTTGCTAGTTGCGTTATGAATTTTCACTAAACAGTTCTGAGAATACGATAATCCTATGATTTTATACATCCATCGTGAAAAATTTCCCCCTACATCTAAAAAAAAGGACCCCACAAAGGCATAAAAAAAATTGGGTTGGACTTTCTATGTGGTAAGGGTGAGGTGCGAAGGCTCTAAGGTGTGTCGTTTACCCTTATCCTATCACGCTAGACTTTCCTAATTCTAACCACTGTTTCAGTAAGAGTCAACTCTGACATATCTTTCTTGATCACCTCATTTTAATTCTTGTAAGGCCTCCCTTTTCTCTTCTTATAGTCACTAAAAGAAAATTATCAATTTGTATTCGGTTCAAGATAAGAATGGAGCTTTTTAAATTTTCTTTTCTATATGAAACTTTATTTAAGGGTTAAAAGTGATTATTTTTGTTGAGATTGTGGTTGAATTTATAATAATATAGTAAAAGAATAAATATAATTCTAATAAAATGTCAATATGAGAAAATTTTTGCAATTCTACTTATGAATTAAACCTCACAATGATAACATTTAGTAAAAATTTCGTTGATAAGCTGAGTTGAGGGAAATTCAGTAATATACAGTCAAATTCCTAATTAGTAGGACAAGATCTAGTCCCATGATTAAAAGGAATTCATTATGTTTAGAGCATGTGGCCTAGCTGTTAATCAACAACAATATAGACAATTAGTTACCTAAAAGCAAGTACTTTTTACCTTAAAGATACGTTCTTTTGTTGGGAGTCCTATGACACATTGTCCTAAGTTTTGGAATCTCCTAAGGTTTAACTATTTTTTTAAAAAATGATAATTTAATATCTAAAATGTATTGTTTCCTCTCAGTTAATTAATCTAAATACCTTTTTATTTATCGTGTTATTTTCTTACTTATCTTATATTTTATTTATAAATTCTATTTTATTTTATTTTTATTTTTTAATATTTTAACATATATATACATAAGCATGCGTAGCGTACATATATTGTGGGTTTATCGAAAACAATATCTCTTCGTAAAAGCAAAACGTCCATTCTTGGTTGTTACTAACAAAAAGCTACAATCATTCAACTAAATCTACATCAATGTTTTGTCCAATAACTTTGAATGGAAGTCTAAAGTTCAAACACTTTGTATTGATAACTTTTGAAGGATCCGACAAGGCATAGACAGAGAGACTAATTATTACCAAGACCTCGTAGAAATTAATCTCCATAGCTAAACTCTTTAGCTGGAGTCAATTCCAGAGGCAATGCTTTCTTCATTTTCATGATTATACATAATTTCCTCTCCACCAGAGTCCAAATCGAAATTAAAATGTCACATTTTGTGAAATGCGGAGACATTCATTTACATGTAGCTGAGTGTTTTTTAGGCAGAATTAATGTTTACTTTTGAATACAAATTAGTTTTTAATATTTGAGAATATTAAAAATGAATTCTAATATTTTTAAAACTAAGAAATAAATATGGATATGACTTATTGCATTTTTTACAACTTTATTAATGGCGTGATAAATGTATGGGTCTTATAATAGACCAACCTATAATTTTGCAAAAAAAATATTTAGATTATCATTATAAATGTAATTAATTTAAAATAATATTAGTTAATTAACTCAATCTAATTTAACCCTAGCCTAATTACATCATAATCTACTAAATTTCCAAACTATTAAACTGTAATAAATTCAAGATTAATGTATCCAGTATACGAGATTTTCCGCTTTGTAAAGGTTTGGAAAGAGTCCTACTGTATGTAGCCTTCTCTTTGTATTTTTACAAAAAAAATTATTTTTTTTACAACTTAAACATATAATTTTATAGTCGCAAAGGAATAATTGGTAAAGTTGTTCCAAAGTTTACCCTAATTTATAGACTTTAATTTATTGTCTGCTTAAGTTTACTAAAAAATAATTGTGAGGAAATTATTTTCTTCTAATTTTTCATTTATGAAGAGTTTAATTTATATATTTGAGAAACTATTTAAAAATCACCCCACTATAACACGAGTCCTCTTCTCTAGAGCACCAAAAACTCTGTTGATGTGTTTTAAATTCAAACTGTATTTGAATATAAACGTTAGAGTCAAATTTACTTGTTTTACCAGGTTTCTTGTAAGCGCAGAACGTTTGAAGTTTCCATGCAAGTATGACGGACCTGTCCAGCTGTTTACTGTGATGGTATGCTATTGTGTTGACCAGTCATCAATGCCCATTTAGAATCCAACTTGTCCTAATTCACTCCTCAAACATGGTAATGAAATTGTAATGAGATATAGGGTTTATTAAACATTTGGTCAGCGAAAAAGTAAATTAAAAAACATTGCAATCATCAGTTGGACTTCACAGCAGAACAAACGGAGGCCACTGTTTTGATGCAACCCTGCGTCAATGTTTTGAACCCGGAATACACAAAAGAATGCACTATGAACATATCATACATCGATGAAAAAGGCAGCCATTTTATCAAGAGATCGGTTTTTCTCGACATACACGGAAGAATCAACAAACCTACGGAAACAGAGCAAAAAGAATGTAATGTAGTTTGCTAAATTATCATATCAAGAGAATGTACGAGGGGGCAAGCGGTTGTTGGTTGTGAGGTTGGTAGAAACCGGGCAGTGGCGGTGCAACAGGGCTCCGAGCTCCCTGATCCTCGAGGAAATTAAAAACCTTGAAATAAAAGAGTAAGGATGATCTTTTGTAAAGATAATCTGATACAGGTTCAAAGCAATAATAAAGCAGAAATGAGCATGGCGAGATTCAAGAGGAAGATGCATGCAGCAATTCTGGGCGGTCCATTTGATGTGGGAGCTGGTGACGTAGTTCCGCCAGTAGGAGGGGTTCTGGCCACACCATCGGGCAAGGGTGACTCGGCAACATCAGATACTGTTAGCACAGGGTTTGGAGGCTCAACAGGTGGCATGGCACTTGGTTGCATTAGTTGGAAGAGACTGCCCGGCTGAACTGGAGCCATGTAATTTGGTGTACTATTGCCCAAGTTCGAGCATTGATTCCCTGCAATGCGTAGGAGCAACAACATTCAGTCAACAGCAAGCAAAGACAACAGCTATAGACTGCCAACCACTAATCTTGTTCGGTAACCTTGAACAACCTCTGACCAGTGACCACTTATGTGTATTATGAAAAAAATTGTTTCTGGTAGTGCAATATCAACCTGGAAACTTTAAGGATAGAACGATGGGTCCTATGAAGATAAAGTCTTAATATATGCACAGAATATTTATAAATAAGTTACATGGGCAACTTACGTTTGTATCTAGCTGATGTATAAGGGAAGTCTGTGATAACACCATCAACACCTGCTCCCTGAACATGATTGTTAATTTCCACTGTAGCATCCGAGAAGAAATCCCATGGTTGAGAGACAAACTCGTTGCTTAAGGTCTCTACATAAACTGGGAGCTTAGCTGATTGCAGTTTTAGTACGACATCACCAAACCCAGTGAGGTATTGTTGATCCTCAAGAAAAACAGAGCTCTTGCTGACAACAACAGAAGTAGCAAATGTCTTTATGTCCTTAATGGCAGAGTCAGCTGCATCTCGAATATCCTCATCAACTTTGTATACACGTTCATAATTGCTCTTCTCCTTGATTTTCATTAGAACAGAGCTACTAGAGGATTGAATCATGACCCTTTTAGCTGTCTGATTGCCATAACCTGCTTTGCTCACAGCATCGAGGACAGCATCAATTATAGGCAACTGTTGCTCTATGAGATAAGCTGCATTCTGCGAGGAGAGATAATAGAACTGTAGTGAATGGAATACACCTTTATTCTGTTGTTGCATTATAAAAGCAAGATAATAAAAAGCGGTAGACCATCCTACAACATGGGGGATGGGATGGGAAAGACAAAAAAACTAGAAGAATGAGAATCATCAAAGGAGTGTTGGTGGGAAAGCTAGGAAAGAAATTAGGATGATGCAGTAAGAATGAAGTACATAGGGTATTGTGATTTTACTAGTCTCCCTTCCACCTCAAGTCATAAAAGAAAAGAGAGAAAGCATAAGCAACATATAGTGAATTGCAGACTGAAGGCACGATTTTATGCTTGCAATATAAATGGCAAAAGCAGCAGAAACAGCTTCTATAAATTGAGTACAGAACTCTCCTATTTCAGATACAGGATATTCAAGACATAAATAATTATATTATGGAAGAATAAAGGCCTCACCTCAATACTGATCAACACACCAGAAAGGGAGCTAGAATTTTTTGCCAAGTCCAAAAATTCAGAGAGTGTCAAAAAATGCCCTGCATCTTTGAATTTTGGATTACGGTAGAGGAAATATTTCGAAGAAGGGTTTGATATTGCAGCTGTAATACAATAAGGAAATGTGAATATAAGGATCATACACTGTGTAACATAAATAACAAATAACTACTGATATATTTGCATAGAACTGCTCAAGCAAATCTCAGAGGCAGAACAATAGGTAAGAGAAATTTATAACAGGATTAACTTACGAGTTAAACCCTGAATTTGATTCCATGTCAAGTTAAAGGTGAATATTCCACTTCCCGGCTGAATCTGTGGAACAGTTGTGGAAAGGCTGCTATAATTTGTTCGAAGAACATTTGTACTGTTGATAAGATTTATAGAGCTCATGCAAAATGGTATTCCTTCTTTTGACATTTGAACTGGACAATCAATCACATCTGCATGATCTGATATAGCCTTATTGTATGCCAAATCAGTGCAATCAGGGTAGTCTCCACTTGCGCCATTTTTTGAGATGACCAAAAGCTTCACTGCAGCATGAAAATGATGAAAATAGGTCAATACTAATCTCAACAATCGGATTGCCATGAACTTTGAAACTTTCTTTTTCTGTTGCAAGCAGCACAGAGCAATGTTTACCATTTTCTGAAGCATTGCTCCCTAGGTGAGCAAAACAATCTGCAAAAAAATATGTGAAATTAGCAAGTTAAATATAATTAACAAGAAAGAGCTTAAGGAATGATTTTAGAATGAAAGCAGTCACAAATTGATAAAGTTTAACTAATGGACGACCTGCAATGGTTGTTATATTAGAGATAAGGAAAGGATGAATCGACCTATAGCCTCTGATGGAGTTATAGGAAAATCAGACAGCACACCATCCACAGAGAAGTCTCCATTATCAACAAAATTCAAATATTCAGTAATTGGATCGTAGCTGTAATTGTAGCTTAAAGGAACATCATTATAAAACTCTGAAGCATATACTTCTAGTCCTTCCTTGTGGGCATCTTGAACAATCGAAGTATGAGGTTGCAAGTATAATGTCCCATCCACTGGCCATATGTAAGCCTTTGGAACAAGAATCCCAGAGGCAAATGTCTTGATGAAAGTTAAATTCTTTGAAAGGGAATTATATGTCTGGTTCATCGAGGGCTCAGTATCACTGGGTCCAAGAAACCGGAAGATCAACTTAGTTATTCTTGGGTTGAATCGTGAGGCAATACTTCGCAAGAAACCCACCTCTGGAGATGAGATGAAGTTAACTACCACAGTTCTTGATACTGTAAGGACATAGCTCCTCATACTCAAATTGTGTTGTGAAAAAAATAAATCATGCTGCAAATGAACAATAATGTTATTTCAGTTAAGTAATGGAAAACATAACACATTGGACCAAAAAATAGTCACTCGCAGAATGGCAATAAATCTTCAGAAATACATCCAATATTTACCTGAATATTCAACCATAAGCCCTTTGGTTTTAGTGCAGCAACTTCTTCAACAGTTTGAATTGGGTAAAGATTACCATCAAACAATTGAGACCGTGAATAGATGCTCTGAACCACTGTTATGTTAGGGAAAGAAGAAGGAAAAGTTATCAGATTTAGTATGTCAGGTCATAACCAATTTGCATGAGCATGGCAGCACGCTGACTGTTTTCAATAAGAAGATTTCGTATACTACCTTTCCTGCTGCCAAGGAATAAAGGATACAATTTACGGCTCCCCATTAGTCAGAATTAAACGATATCGATTATTAATTAATTAATTAATTAATTCAAGTGGCAGTACTTGTTGCAGGCTAAAATGTGACCTTGTTATGAAAAAGAAAAGCTAAACAACAATGATAGTGCACAGTCCTGATTGCCAAAAATCAAATAAATTATTCAGGAAGGTTCAAAAAGAAAATACATGACTAGACTGCTATTATATAAAACTAAAAAGCACAGAGCTAGTTGACTTAAATCATGTAGAACCTGTCATGATCAACCAACGAAATAGTTCTTTTTTATGGTACAAGAAATAGGTACTTAGACAAGTAACATGAATGTGTATCAGCAGATTTTCTAACAGCCAATACATAATCATTTTGTATCATACTTGCCAGAAACATAAAGGAAGACATCAAGTAGGTAAAAGACAGGAAATGAAAAAAACAGGGTAGACTTAGTTACACTGCAGTATTAAATGATCACCCGTTCTAATTCCTTAAACAAGCGAACACGTTGAACCTACTAAGAGCCTGTTACAATATGAAGTCCACAAGCAATACGGATATTTTGAAAACTCCAATTCTTGGACTCTGAATGTGGCACAATATAAAGATGTAAGCTTAGTCCTACTTACAGATGACTTTTGATAAGTCCTTGAGAGTGAAATCCACTGGGAAATATCCTTCCGTAATAGCTAAGAAGTCCCCCTGTATAGCCATTTCCCAGTATGTGACTGGAGGGCACAAAAATTGAATAAAAAATTAAAACAAGAAAAATGACAGAAGACATCTATGTATGATTAGCCGATTAACCATCATTGTGATCCAGCGCCAACAAAAGATTTCAGCTGCATCAGTAACAATCAAGCATGTCAACAATAAGTAACTAAAAGCAGATAGATTTATTGATGGATACAAAATTGAACCTTTTCTAATGTACAAGACCCAAACGAAAACAAAAGCAGAAACAATCCAGAATCGTTCACCAAATCGGCCAAAAATGGAATCTTTCTGAACCAACAATCAATTCTCTTGAAATTCACCAAAAGTGAATAACTTAGGGAACAAAAGTGATAAGACCCAGTTCGACAAAGCATAATTAAAACCTTTCACCAACCACATCACCTGAAAAATCCTTCCACCATTTTCCTTATTAAATCCGAAATCAAAAAACCAAGAGAGAGAGAGAGAGGGATAACCGCAAACGAAAATGAACAAGAAGAAAACACCGAGCTCCAAGGTACTTGCTATTTTCAATGGAAATCTTGTTGGCGTCGGCTGACCGGAGGTCGACGGAGCCCGGAGGAGCAACGGCGTGAAAGGAACCTAATTCCGTGGGTTCATAATCAGGATTTTGATCTTCTCTGCGTTCCTTTGCAAGGTCTCTGTATTTAGGCGCCTCTGGCTCCTCTGTTTCTCTTCTCTATACAAATTTCATCAATGAAAATTTTCTCGAGATAAAAAAAAAATCGAAAACTAGTATTGGGACAACCGTATCACTTACTTCCGGCGAGCGATTTTCTCTTAGTAATATCGTTTCGACGACATCATCGTTGAGTTTTTGTGATATGGGAAATCTTTCGATTAGGGCAGTTAAATGGATTTTCAAGCTAAAATATTCAGAAAGACACTTTTTCTTCTAACATCACATATGTTTAATTAAGAGAAATGGTCACAAATGAAATAGATGTGATGCACAAATTATCCTTCCTAGAAAGCGGCATAATGAACTGATTCGTGGACAACATAAAGTTGAGAAAGAAGAAACCAGAGAAAAACCAGCGAAGAAAAAACGTAGAGAAGAAAGTGGGAAAGGAACGCGCCTGATGAAATTTTAAATATTAAATAAACAAATCAAACAACTGTTTATATTTCGTAACGTTTTAATAAAAAATTGTCACAAAAATTATGACAAATTTGTGACGTTTTTATAAAACTTCATGAAAAATTTAAATTTTTTGTAACGTTTTTAAACTTTATGAAAAATCTTTACTATTCATGACGTTTTATTAACAAAACGTCGTGGATTATATTAATTTCTTGTTGTGATATAATGTAGTTGTTGTAAAAAAGTCATGATAAATATTTAATATATTAAGCATACATAAAATTAAAAATCATTTATGAAATTTAAAATTTTAAAATTTAATTAAATAATAACATAATATTTATTGATAAATATAAATAAAATTAGTTGATTCATTTAATGTTAACTTTTGTTTATCACCAAATAATAAAAGTAAGGCAAGATTAATATTAAAAAATAAATAAAGTTTTATTTCTATTTAAAAAAACAGAGCATAATCAAACGGCTCTTAGAAATTAATTAAATATAGCCCAAAATTAATTTAAAATTAAATTAAATTAAAATTGAAAATTTTAAGTCTAACTTCGTCTATTACTATTCAAATCAAATTCAATTTTTGCTTTTAAAAGAAGAATTCATTTTATCAAATTATTATATTTTGTTATTAAACCGTAAAAGTTGTATTGTGATTATAAAAAAAATTATCAATTTTATTATTTTGAATCTCACCTTTGCTTCTCTTCAAGTTGAGTAGCCCTTTACTAACTTATTTCCCACCAAAGCCAAGTGGAATATTTATATATTACACATATATGTATATAACAAAGTTATGAATACTGTATCGGGCTTGGTACCGGATTAGGTTCTAGAACGGAACTGTATCAGTATCGATCAGTACCGGGTACCGTTTTGGGTAATTTTTTAAATTTATAAAATAGTCCCTGAAATTTTTAAAAATTGTAAAATAGTCCATAT
>JAOTIZ010000203.1:40786493-40798910 GCA_027123425.1 Erythroxylum panamense
AAAGATGTAAGCTTAGTCCTACTTACAGATGACTTTTGATAAGTCCTTGAGAGTGAAATCCACTGGGAAATATCCTTTCGTAATAGCACCGTTCACGTTATATGAGCTACTCTTATTTGGGTAAATGCGAGAAATGTCAGTGGAATTTTGGAGCAAGAGATCTGATGTGCAAATCCCAGCTCCATCCTTTGTTAACTGCACGTCACAGTAGAGTATCACATCGGGATCACTAACCATCTGTGCCAATTGGTAAGCAGCAGAGCTAGAATGAGGTAATAGTCCTGAAAATCCCCCACGTGCTATTATAGAAGGCTTATTTCCTGCAAAAAAAATAAGAAATATGGCTAATCAATCAATCAAGAAAATACTCGCACACTAGAAAACAAGTCCCCGCTATTATGGAAACAACTCAAGTAAACAAAATACTCTTTTCCTTTTCCCGGAACTCTAACATTGAAGATCGATTAAAGCTAATCAATATAAGTGGAAAAGGACCACATTCTTCTTCTCTTCATGCAAAAAATGAAAAATGTATTCATATTTCTAAACATATATATTTAAATCAGTCTCACAAATTATATTTCCAAAATAAAGCCCCCCAAAAACAATTTATTTCTACGAGGAAGGAAATTTTAGCATGATGCATGAAGTTATAATATGTATTATTTTAATTTGAATCCAGTTTTTCAACTACCAACTCGAAAAATTGGAACAAAAGATCACTACGAGATTTCTACATCTGGTTCCTTATGTCGAGTTTTACGCCCCTGCTTTCGGGTCAGGACTTTTGAAAGCAGAGGACCGAAGCTTTGAAGCTAAGACAGGTCTCAAATTGAAATATGAATAAGAGAATAATAAAGCTCCCTGAGAAATGAAATTTCTTCGAACAACAAACAAGAAAACCGCTAAATCCAAACTTCTTTTCACAATTCTGTGAACTCCGTTTCTCGGCAACCAAACGAATAAAGAACCAAGTGAAAATCAAAGCATCTACTCCGACTGTACTCTTAACTCAAAACCAAACTTGCATGATCATTTCACTCACACTTCCACTTCCTCACCAACCAACAAAAAAAAAAAAGAAAAAAAAATCGAGCTAGCAAGAGAAACTACGCTCTGAACAAATCCGATACTTGTTCTCCAACCACACAAGCAAGCAAGTAAAACAAAGCAAGACGACTCAGTACCATTAAGTGTGAGCCAGCTGGATGCGTTCGATCTCTGAGCAGAGACCGGACCTACTGTGCACTGAAGAAGAACAAGAAGAAGCAGCACCACAACCGGTGAAGTAAGAGCGCGCCACAGGCACATTGCCGGAGACTCTCGCCGGCGGTTCATCAGAGAAGTTCTCGAATCTTCTCGGGAAATGCGTCAGATGTGGTGACCTTTACACAGAGAGAGATAAGTGGAGAGGCCTTTTGAAGCTTTTTGAGGCCGGCTAACCATCGTTTATATATTTTCAGTTTTTCAGTTTTTAAATATAAAAAAAGGATTTTTGAGTTTTTTTTCCGATAATAACCAAGTTAATTAATTCGTATTAACGCGCTTTCCAATTTGATGCTAATTGTTGGAGTTGAAAGGTATGGTAAAATCAAAAGCCGGCTAATGATTTCTAGCAGCTATTGTGAGCCGGATTTGTTGTTATTTAATATATTTTAATGCAACTGTTGTCTATCTTTTATTTTATAACATTGATCATTGAATGGAACCATACTAATAACTTGAACATATTATAAAAATTAAGGATACCAATATAAGATTATATTGGTATATAATTTAAATTCGCTGTCTTAATTTAACGGTGGACTAAAGTTATTTCGTACAACTTGAATTAAATATTCTGATTTTTTAACATTCACAGAAAAAGTCTACAGCAAACATAATGGCAAACATGTTACAGGTTTCAATAATCTTTTTTCAGACAGGCAAAATTTCAAATTTCAAATTCTCAAATTCAACCCTCCTAATTTCCAACCATTGCCGAGTGCCGGGATGACCTTATCTCCACCCAAAAGCGGTTGGATAGGGACATAAATGGAAATAACAAAGGCAACAAATTGCTAGATCAAGGTAGGTCCCACGTGCCAGCTTCGTCATGATGAGGCGGTCCACATTAACGAGTACAAAAAGTAAATTGCTAGCGTAGGTGCACCACAACAAACTACAGCCAGCGCTCCAAGCCCACGAGTCGGTGGCAACCTCAAAAAAATTGAAATGATTGGACGACAGCTGGACTGTAGGTTCCACGACATGTCCCATTTTGACAATCTGGCAATGCGCACGTGGCAGATCGCCACATGCCACGAAGCTTTATAACGCGCAAAAAACAAAGCAAAACGAAACAAATAAGATGTCAAATGCACGATACCGTGGTTGGAGACCGCGGCTAATCGATTAGAAATGGTATATTGTGTCCGATAGCGACTCCAACGGGTTTATGTTTGTATTTTCATTCTATAATGTATTATTGTATCCCCAATCTTGTCTTCCCCTATAGTTGTTTTAAAAATCGAACAAAAGTTAAATTAAGAAGAAATTTAAAGAGCATCATAAAATTTATTAAATATTAAATAAAAATAAAAATTTAAAATATGATTAAAAATTATTGTTCTTATACGTCAACAAATTTAAAGTTTAATTGAAAAAATTATTAAAATTAAAAAATTAAAAAATTTAAATTTTATAATTAAATCGATCAAATTAATTAAAAATTTTAACCAATAATAACAATATGGTTTTAAAATAGGTAAAAAGTGACACTTCATCAATTACAAAGTGGCGTCTTTCCCATAAAAGTTAAAAGGAAACGAGTCACAACAATGGAGTTTTAGAAAGTAATCTGTTGAACTGTCCTCCACATTCTTAAGTTCTTATGATCCATTTCTGATTCCGAGTAAAAAGATAACGTTTACAGAATTTGGATTGTGCCAAGTTAAATAAATGTTTAGAGGATTATATTATTAAGCTCCTGAAACTTCATAACTATTCTAACATGGATACAAATATTATCTTAATTTGATTTATATTCTTTATTTTTACAATTTAGTATTATAAAAAAGTGAATTATTTTAAATTAAAAAGTTAAATTCATATAACTTAATTGATACTTAACTCTTTTTACGTACCACTTTGTTTATGCTTGCATTTATATACTCGAAAACTTCGAACTTTTATAAATACGGGTTTTCTTTTTCATAATAAGTGACCATTCGGATGGAAGATCAGTAAGTATTTTTTTTAATCATAAAAATGTCTTTTTTAAATAATAATTAATTGTAAAATAATTTTTTAAATAAATATGATTTTCGACCATCTAAATATAAAATTTTAAGAAATTCAAATTTGGAACTTCTTAAAAAAACCTATCAAATAATTTTTTGAATATATTTTTTAGTCCATTTTGTTTTTATATTTTACACATAATTTTCACAATACTTACAAATACATCGTCAAATTTATTTTGCAAACTCATCTTCTTTATTATAATAAAATGCATAATTTATTATGTATTTAACTATTTACTCAATTTGAATATTTATTTTAAAATTTATATAATATATTTTAATATTATTTTTGATATTAGTTTTACTTATGTTATAATCCATATAAAAGATTTGATTAGATATATTTTTATTTATGTTTCATAAGTTTAAAATTACATAATACTTAATATGTTGTGCTTTGTATATTATTTAGTATACTTTAAATAATATTTATATGTATAAATAATTTTTATTATAAAATAAAAGATAGTTAAAATTAAAAGTATTTTTTATTTTTATGTTGTTAAATAATTTATGAAATTTTTTTTAAAAAAATTCTTTTTAAAATAATAACTAAACAGTCAACTGTCTTTTTAGAAAAAAAATATAAAAAATTAAAAAAAAACTCAACTAATATTAGACAAACCAAACGGACGCTAATATGTATTTTCTTTCCCTCGTTTACGTCAGGTGTATAAAATGAAAATGAGGCACTTTGTATGGAATAAATTTATTGAACTTGATGACGTAAATGAACAAATAACTAATCTAGTGCAATACAGGCTATCCACAGCCGTTATATATATATATATATATAGACGTCACTGTGCCTTGTATGAAACATGTATATATTACATAATTTTTAACAAGTTTAATTATTTGAGCATTTTGCGATTGTTCGTATTTAATTTTAAAATGTTAATTTATTGAGTGACTTATTTAAATTATATAATTTATTGATTATTATTAAATTATTATTAAATTCTTTTTTTGAAATTTTCATTATAAAAATCTCCCAATTATATATTATTATAAGGTTAAATTCAATGTTTTAAAAATTGAACCGGTTCAACCGGTTTACTAATGAAAATGTGGAACCAGTCAACTTTTCGATTCAATTTTTAATTTTTGATTTGATTTAATTTAATAAATTTGTTGATAAAAATCAATCAGTTTATTGATTGATTGGCTAATTTTCTAAATTAATCAGTTTTTATAAATCAATTAATTTTCATTTCAAAGTCTTTTGTCAATTAAAATTTAATTTTTTATAATTAAGGACAATATTTTCAATCAATTTTTAAAATTATTTAATATTTAACCGATTTTATAATGGTATAATACAGAATGAATCTTTTAAATCTTAAATTCTTTATTTTATCGGTTTAATTTTCGGTTCAGTTTTTAAATATTGATTAAATTTAGCAAAACGAACCTAATCAATAAAACAAGTGTAATTTAATCATATTATTTTATGCAAGAGTTCATGCCTTTCGTTGAGAATATCGAATGTTTCCCTACTTGACCCGGCACCGGGTAGAACTAAATCATTAGTGATTGTGAAGTTAGTTAAAGAAAGTCTATTGCTTTCGATGCAAATTCATTTCATTGTCTAATCGCAGCAATCAATAATGACATAAACAAAATCAAGTGGGGCACAAAACTATATGTCACTAAATTATTAAATATTGTAAATAAATAATCAATCTAGATATTCCCCAAACTATTAATAATGGTACTTCCAAAGAACAACATATGGTACCACATGGCTTCTTGAAACTGAATCTTTTGTTTAGGTCCTACATATAGTTGAAGTACCCACGTTGAATGAACGGTAGCTATAATATATCATATACATAAGTGGATTGACCTGTTCATAAAGCCTTTCATTTCCAGCTGTGTCAACCCACCCTCCAAAGTTTGCCAGTTATAGATCTGTAGAAACACAACCGTTTACCAAATGCTTGGATGGTACGATTGACAATGAAAGGTACCTGAAAGCAATGCCTTTGGGGCTTTTGTTACTATCAGGTTCTGGCGACGAATTCAGGATTTTAGTCTGGGAGGTAAGGAACTTAGTTTTGTAGGGGCTATAGCCCTACTGAGTTTACTATATATATATATATATATTGAAAAAAAATTTAGTTTTATAGGGGCTATAGCCCTTGCTAACCCCCCTGAATCCATCCCTGCTGCCCGTAGCAGTTCCTGATGCCATCTTCTTAGAGAATTATGGATCTCTGGTCCCATAAACAAGAGACATGTGAGCATGAGCATTGGATTGATAAAGTCATCAGAGGATCAAGTCACAGTGGAAGTGATATAAAATTATGACAGCATACACATGGGTAGATCATGTGGTAGTTAATTTCTGATTAAGTATACTAATCACCTGATTCCAAGTTTTTTCCTCACTAAACATCTAGGATGGTAAGTTGAGCAGAAGATGAAAGTGTGTGATACATGTTGTGCTGATGGTGGATGCTATAATAAGCAGCTTTGTATTTTATAATATGTACAATACCCAATTGGCTGAATTACGTGTAGATGATTCTCTATAAACGTGTTAGTAGTCCTTGATCTACTGTAACCAACTTGGCTTTATATGTACAGTGGTGTAACAATGGAAACTCTGAGCCTACGACATTCATTCGATATTGCTTTCGTCTTTATTTTTATCCTGGTAACTTGAATAGCTAAAAATAACTAGCTAGAGGAAGGAATTTCCTATTTTAGATTTTGAAAATCAGAGCCTTGGACCTGAACCATTCTGCAAAAAGGGATGCTTTTCCTGGCAAATCCCGTTATATGAGAATGAATAGCCTGCTTCTGATTTATATAGACCAAAAAGATCAATCTTTTATACAAAAAATAAAATAAGTAAACAAGAGTCCTAGATTGCCATATCTTGGCAATTGGACATATGTGAGTTGTTCTTAGTTCAAAAGTAGGAGCTGGGTTGTTAGAAACTCAGCATTAGCATGTGATTTTCACCTGCAACACTAACTGTTTGAATGATAAATAAGTACCATTGAGTATTTAGTTACCTTGTCACTTTCAACTGCTGAATTTCTCAAGAGGTCTATACTGATAAGTGCACCAAAAACATGTGAATAATTCTGATAGAAAACAATGACTCTGAAAGCTAAGAGGATGGCTATACTCGAACTACTAAAATAACTGCACGAAAACTATCAAACTCAGTTGAGTAAGTCTCTACTGTCATGATAAAAACCACTGTTCTGTAAATTAGTTTTAAATGGTATCTGCATCCTCTTCATTTACTCTCATTCAAAAGAGGACTGGCGTGACCTGCTTGCTTTGCTTTTAAGCAATCAACTCGCCTATGGTCATGAAGTCTCTTCATTTAGTTATCATATACAAGCCCTGTTCCCACTAGCCAACCACATCTTAGCATTCAAACCCGAAAACTTAATGTGTACAGGAAGGCTGCTAGCTAATGGTTGGCCTTGCCATGTACATTTTTTTCTTATATCAGTTGAAAATAATAAGATGTCGAAACTCTAAGTCTGATACAGAATCATTAAACAGGCTCACAGACTAATTAAAAACACTAATGGGCCTCAAAAAGACGAAGACTTTTACACAAGTACTACTCTCCTATGTTCCCGTGATCAACTTCCAAGTTCAAAGGTTTCATGTAAATCAGACACGTGTCATAGGCATCATCAATTATTTCCACGTGTCAAATGTAGCAGCAGACACGCAATATTTCCATGGATATCTGCAGTCTCTTAGTACATACATTTTAATGAGGAGAACTCGTACGTTCATTGAAAAAGATTGAAACTTGAGCAGCGTGGAAGGCAGATTAATGGATTTAATATCTGGGTTTGGAAAGACCATTAACGTAGCGCAAGAACACGCGGGGCTGGTGGTGCCGATCACAGTGTTCGTGGCTGTCTTGTGCCTGTGTTTAGTTGTTGGTCACTTGCTGGAAGAAAGCAGATGGGTTAACGAGTCCATCACTGCGATTTTGATAGTAAATCCCTTATTTTTACCTAAATCTCTCATGCTAGACCTGACCTTTTGGACCATGGCTCGAATGTGACAATGTGAGTCACGCGGGATGCCATCCACTGCGAGGCTGGTACCCCACCAGTTAATGAATCACCTACCATTCACATATATACTTCGCTTTCCTTTTTATCTTCAGCAGATATGATTGTATATCGTTATAGAAAATTGGGTTTTGGATCTTTATCCTTTTAAGATTTGTATTTTTGACCAAAATTCGATTTTTTTTCAGCTTCACAAGAACGATGGACTAACCAGAATTGTTAAGCATATTTAGTAGTTTGGTTCTAGTAGATTATATATGTTAAGAAAATCGACAGTTGGCCTAAGCTAGCTTGACGTATTAAATCTGGAAAATAGTAATAAACATGTTGGCCAGGATTGTTGTTGGGTTGATGTTTTAATGCATGTGTTGTATAAATTAATGCACGAATCCATTTATTTCTATGCACAGAAGTGATGAATTGTCAAAATCATAGGGAGTTTCCAGGAAATTCATTTGAGATGTGAGGAGTGCAGAAGAGAAGCCACCAATTACTTTTGCTTTCACTTGCTGGTACAACCGTACAAGGGGGAATCATACGTTAATTGTTATTGCAGAATGTGAAAGAAACTTGAATACGGTTTCCTTAGGAAATGGATGTTTGGTTTGACATGGCTTAGGTGATTTCTAGTGAGCAAGGCCCTACCCTGTTATATGCTGCTTATGAATGGACCTCTTTCGTCACTCAGCTTTTTCAGGCATTTAACATAAGGAAACATTTCAGTCTATCGTATCTAATAAGCTAAGTTCAAAGTTCGAAGTAATGATTTTGTTCTCCATTTTAGTGGATCATAGATTTCTCATGAGCATATGAACCTGGTGCAACAGACTAAGCATATGAACCTGGTGCACAATAGACTAACAACTGGGTCCTCTGTTTTCTCTTTTTATCAGGGAGGCATATCTGGAACATGTATCTTAGTTCTGAGCAAGGGAAAAAGTTCCCACATTTTAAGATTCAATGAGGAGCTGTTCTTTATATACCTCCTTCCTCCGATAATATTCAATGCAGGGTAACCACCAGGCACTCTAAGTTAAAATGTGGCTCCACAAGTTATGTTGCCATGTATCTACTTACTTGGTTCACTTGTTACAGATTTCAGGTCAAGAAAAAGCAGTTCTTTCAGAATTTCGTTACCATCATGCTGTTTGGGGTGGTTGGCGTTTTCATCTCAACATTCATTATTACAGCAGGTAATGCTCAATTCAAGAAGATATGGACCCTCTTGTTGATTAAGAGCATATCCAATGCTTGAACATATCTCTAAAGATTAATCTCGTCACTCTCTGGCTAGGCAGCATGTGGGCTTTTCCAAAATTGGGATTCCTTGGTCTGACTGTAAGGGACTATCTTGGTAAGTTTCTGATGTCGATAAAATTATGAAAGCATCGTGTGAGCACCTTAGAAGCATGCTGGCATGATACTTTCTCTTGTTTACATATGAAAATTTTCTTTTGACTTCAGCTGTTGGAACAATATTTTCATCCACTGATACAGTTTGTACCCTGCAGGTTGGTAAATTCTGAATGATTTTTATTTTAGCTATTTCAATAGCAGGTTCGTTGCAGTTAGAAGGCATTT
The DNA here is from genome assembly GCA_027123425.1 of Erythroxylum panamense. Lineage (NCBI taxonomy): Eukaryota > Viridiplantae > Streptophyta > Magnoliopsida > Malpighiales > Erythroxylaceae > Erythroxylum > Erythroxylum panamense. Next base: position 40,795,420 of record JAOTIZ010000203.1, read on the forward strand.
TTGTTTCATCATGTAGGTTCTCCATCAAGATGAGACTCCAGTTCTATATAGCTTAGTATTTGGGGAAGGAGTTGTAAATGATGCAACATCCGTTGTGCTTTTTAATGCCATCCAAAAGATGGATGTGACAAAACCTGATATGCACACAGGTCTTCTCGTCATTGGAGATTTCTTGTACTTGTTTTCAACAAGCACTGGTCTAGGAGTTCTGGTGGGTTTAAACGACTAGTTCTTGCTTATCAATAGAAGGCATAATGTTTAAAATTTTGTCCAACTTTAAAACTTGTATCCAATTTAAAAACAACTTAAATGCAGCTCTATGTCAAACCTGAATGACAATATGGTGCTCTATTGGTTAGTGCTAATCTCCAATTTTTGTTCTGATTAGTGTGTGTTATTAGGAACACTTAATTAACATTTTGACCATAGGTTTTACTGGTATAAGTGTTCTTATACTTGATGAATGCAATTCTTAGCAACACTCTTTTGTTCGACAGAACTTTTTATGCGGTACAACAGAAAACAAGCCTGAAAAAGTTTGTGCTGTCTATGCTGCCTTTCTCATCCAATGCTTGGGACATTCTACATATTCTAAAGATCAACTTTCTTAAGTTGATTGCACATTTCTTCTTCTTTTAACTTCGTATTCCTTGCATGCACCCATATGGTTTATTACAGTTTAATTTCCAGCTTTTTTTTCCTTTTCCATTATTGTACATGATTTAAAGATTTTATGATTGCTCTAGGCTTGATTACTGTGTTATTTTTTACAGGTTGGACTTGTGACTTCGTACGTACTCAAGGCCTTGTACTTTGGGAGGCAAGTACTTTCCACTCTCCCAGAAATAGTATTTTGTGTAGCTTATGAGTAGGACTATTGGCATTCAACACTGCATCAGAATGCAGAATACACTTGGAGAGATCTGAATTCAAACTTTTTTACAGGCATTCAAGTATTCGTGAGCTTTCTATAATGGTTTTGATGGCGTACCTGTCTTATGCATTGGCTGAGGTAAACTCTACTTGGAAGTTCATTGTTTGGTTGATTAAATATGGAATTCATAGCTAAGCTGGTGTTCTTTTGCAGTTGTTAGAACTAAGTGGCATCCTCACTGTTTTCTTCTGTGGGATACTAATGTCACACTATGCATGGTATAATGTAACCGAAAGTTCAAAAATCACAACCAGGTCAATATTTCTGGAAATAGTGACTTCCTTTGTGCCTCAGGAGTGATCATCTGAATAATATAGTATCCCGTCCTCTTATATGCAGGCATGTATTTGCGATGATGTCATTTATTGCTGAAACATTCATATTTCTTTACGTGGGAATGGACGCTCTCGACATCGAGAAGTGGAAGATGAATAAGATGAGGTGATTTCCTGGGTCTGTTACATATAGAGCATAACCCTTTCCTTTTCCAACCCAATCCCAGTTGGGTGAATATTAACACCTAAAATCTCTTGGTTTTTGGGGTTGAAATGTCAAACACTAAATCATTTCCTCACTCTCAAGCTAGTTATTATTTACCAATGAATTGTTCAACATAGGAGTCTGACTTGCATATTCCAATGTAGCTTTGGGAACATTCCCTAAGCTACTTGTTGGACAACTTTGGCTGAGTGTCTATCCTGTTAAGCAATGAACCAGAGAAGTTGAAACTTCCTTTTGAACGCAGTTTCCAGACTTCCATGGGAATAAATAGCCTATTGGTGTTCCTCATATTGATCGGAAGGGCTGCATTTGTTTTCCCGCTCTCTGCTGCTTCAAATTTGATGAATAAACAGAGAACAAGGCCGCTTACACTCAAACATCAAGTTAGTATCTCATGACGATCTTGGTAGCCTTCTGTGCGTTATATGTGGCAACTGGATTTGTTTGTGGTTACTGGCTCTTGAATTTCTTAATTGTCTAGATAATAATATGGTGGGCTGGATTAATAAGGGGAGCCGTCTCTATTGCTTTGGCCTTTAAACAGGTGAGTTTTCCTATCTGTAACATTGCTAACACCAAGAATACAAGCAATTTTAGGATCCGCATTGATTTGTTTTCCTTTTCTGTTGTTCCTTGAAGTTTACATATTCTGGAGTCACATGGGATCCAGTCTATGCTACCATGATCACCAACACCATCATAGTCGTCCTATTCACTACCTTGGTATTAAATTTAATCTTCCAAATGTATTTCTTTCACTGTTACTGATGTTACTGTCTTCCTCTAGTTACTGTCACTTGAAGACAAGAACGATTACTTTTTTACATTTTCTCCAACGACATGAAAATTTTCCCTTCCAACTTGAATTGTAACCAGATGATAGTGATTACCCTTCAGCATAAGGCTAAGGATTAGCGGCCTGTTGTGATCTTTGATTCTTGTTGTCTTCATTTTTTTGACTCAGGTTTTTGGTTTCCTGACAAAGCCGCTTGTAAGTTATCTGATCCCTCACACTGTAAATGAGAGAACCAATCATCAGGAGCCAAAGTCCCCCAAGGAGGACGCCAGCCTCCCTCTGCTGTCCTTGCAAGAATCTATCGCAGCCAATGTTGAACTTGCAAAGAGTAGTTTGGCCATGTTTGTAGAAAGGCCTGCATACACCATACATTACTACTGGAGAAAATTTGACAACGCGTACATGAGACCTATATTCGGGGGCCCTCTCAGCAATGGGTCAGAATGCTAGCTAGATACACAGATGCGACAAAGAGGCGATGTTTCTTGGTTGGAACAAAGTTCTGATACTAACAACGTCGTTCATAACGCAACAGAACACGGAGATTTAGTTTGCTGTGGTTTTTATTGAAAGATTAATATCACCTAGAGTCTAGGACTTGCAATTTTGAAGGTGTAAAGTGACTAATATTAAATGTGAGGATGAGGATGATTTTGTTTGTTTAATGAGCTCTCTTCTTGCAGACTGCATATCTGTTATGCAGCAGGGTATGGACAGCGATGGCATGATATATTATCAATGAATGCAATGTTTGATTTCAGAGAATGGGAGAGCAGATATGAATTTGCAGAGAGAACTCAAAGTTTGGCCAAGACACATAAAGTCATAGCATCACTTAGATTAACACATTCCTGCTAGAGTTGAACAAGAAAAAGTAGAAAACGTGTAAGATCTTCAGTCAGAGACTACAGAATTGTATGGCACACGTATGCTTGCGGTAAACCCCATATGCACAACAGCTGTAACTCAGACAACATAAATACATAGCGATTCACATTTGTCAACGACACAATTTTAAAGAAGAATCGATATGGCGGATCATTTTATGGACGCATGTATTCTAGGTAAGTTCATTCAGTCTATTATATTCACTCTTTATCATATGTGCTTCATAGAGTTCTATCAATGTTCTGAAACTCGGGCCGGTCATCGAACTGGTAGCCTTACTAGTTACCGATTTGACCGGTGTGATGTAATAATTATGCAATAATTATATTTAATTATATATAATATTAAAAATATTTAAAAAATAAAAAAAAT
>JAOTIZ010000203.1:40805446-40818930 GCA_027123425.1 Erythroxylum panamense
CTCGATTTGGGAGAAAACTTTAGTGGCTCATTACTAAATTATAAACATGAAACCCACCTGGAATTTCCTTGCTTGGACATATGCTTAACCGATGCCTTTCCTCTTGATCCTCTTGCCTTCCTTGATTTCCTTTATCAAAATGTAAAAATCCCATTCAATAGGAATACAATTTGAAAACCCGCAAATTCCAAGAAAACTCAAATTCTTCCCCATTGTCTTAAGTTCTAAAGACTCCAAAAGAAATCACTCAATTTGTTTCAGAAATCCGAAAGTGATACTCCCAACATAAAGGGACTATCCTTAAGTTGAAACTAAAATCTATACTCAAATTCTCTTCAAACTTTTAGATCTGCAATGACTGAATTTCAATCTCATTTCTCCATAAAACATGTAGCTTTAAACCTCTAGATCACAACTAATCAAAAATCATCTCAATTGGACATCTATAACAAAAGTTATGCTCAAAACACCAAAAATCCTCTTTGTTGGAACAGGGGGGCTCGCCGCGACGAAGACACGTTCGCCGCGACGAAGACTTCGCTCGTCGCGGCGAACGAGCTGTGCTTGCCGTGGCGTGCACACAAGTGTGGGCCGCGGCGAACACCACTCCTTCGCACGTCGCGGCATGCTCCTCTACGCACTTCGCGACGTCACCTTGTGGCACGTCGCGGCGAACAATAATTCGCACATCGCGACGTGCGGGTCTGGAGATCACCTCCAAACCTGATTTCTTCCACAAATCCTTCCCATCTTTCACAAACAACTCATCTAAACCCTAAATCATCAGTCTTACTTCATTTTCATCTCATTTCCACCCAAAAATCGTTCACAAACAAAACAAAATCACTAACCCTAAGGTACCCTTTACCGAAAACTCATTTCATACGTTTAACTCCATTTTTCACTTTAATCAAACACTAAACAAGGTCCATTCAACAAATCAAGGAGGGATGATGTTACTACTTACTTGTTTTGCTTCGATTCCTTCAAAATCGCCAAACCCTAGCTTCCTCTTCTCTCTTCTTCCTCCTCCACGACGTCCTCTTCTTTCTTCTTCTCCTTTCTTATTTTTCTCTTTTTATTCCATCCTCTTAATGAGTGGGGAAAGTCCAAATTGCCCTCCCACATAAGTCTTATAACTCTTAGACTTAAGCAACATACCCAAATTGCCCTTCTATATATTCTTATAACTTTAATTCCTCAACTCCGAAATTAAAAATCTTAGGAACTGAATTAAATCTCGATTCCTTCAAATAATTTGCAGTCCCATGTCTCTAACTTAGAAACAGTAATCAGCTTAATTGGATCTCTACAGTTCAAGATACCATCACAATACTGAACCATGCTCAGAAAATATCTAACTCACTTCGACTCAAACAATCTCTAAACAATCATAATTTCCCATCATGATGTAGGTCATTGCCTTAGGAATCCAACGCTTCAAAAATCATATTAATCGGATGTCGGTCGGAAAATTAGAAGCAACGAATGAAAGAGGGCTGGTCACCCAGACAGTAACAAAATTTCTAAAATTTCTATCTTTACATGCCAAGGTTCAAAAATGGCATACTTTATAACAATGAAAGGATCAGAATATAATCAAAAACGTTCGCGAAGAACGTAAAAGCAGTAGCAACCTCTAATTAGGTCAATTTGTCGATCAAAGCTTCTGCCTAGGAATGTCTCATCCTATACTTCATCCAAACTTATAAAATTTCATATCTCCCAAATTTCATAACCAGAAATAACATATTATACATCATTGACAAGCTAGGATAATCTTCTATGTCTTTCATGTAGATCACTGAACTCAATTCAGACCACATCAGTACATAACTTGTCTCTAAACACAGCATATACAATCCTACACTTAAGAACATTACAAAAGCAAGGTCAAATAACCTTAACTTTGACTAATCATAACTTTCACTTCCGATATTGAAAAATATCATACTTTATGGCGACAGAAAGCTCTCAACAAAAGCTACAATTTTCATTAAGATTATTTTCTCAAAATCTGCCTAAATAAAAAAGTCAACTCTCTATGACCAAAAGTCAAACTTCCTCAATTCGTCAATTTCTCACTCTTGCACTATTTATTTCATACTCTTCAACTCCATTTCAATCAACTCATTCACTTTAACTGTTCTAATAATTTCATAATACCACACAAAATTTTACTCAGAACCTCACATCAATTTCATTAAACTCAAAAACACTCATTTCGAGTACTAACTTTAAAATATCATCTTAATTTGTCCAAACTAGCATTGTTCACATCAAACCTTAAACATAAGCATTCGAATTCATAAATTTTCTCTTCCTTTACACATGACTAAGACACCTCCATTCTCTCGTTTAATGTCAAATTACAATTCACAAATCTGAGAAAAGTTCGGGGTCCAACAAAAAGAGAATAAGTCTTTCACTTAATAAAAATCATGAGTTAAGACAAGTGGTGTGGCAAGTGACACTTGTCACTTACCACGTGTCACTTTCTCATGGTCCTCTTTTGGTCTTTAATTAGCTAGTCCATTTGTGTCCCAATTCTAATCCAATTGACTCCCAATTTTAAATAACATAAGTCATTAAATCCTCATGTCATTCATCAAAATTTCTATGCCATCTAACACTTATTTTTACTATTATTCATCAATTGTCTCGCTACTTGGCATTTTTTCTAGTCCAAAAATATCCTTAATTTCAGAAAATTCTCAAATTTCACCAAAAATTCTAAATCATTACTTATACACACCAACTCAATTTTTAAGACACTTAATCCATAATTCACATTATAATCACATTAAAACAGTCATTTATACCCGAAAAAATGTCAAATGAATGCATGAACAAATCATCGTAATGTGTGCAAAATTCAAGTTCATATGTATGTATGCTAACATTATGCATGAGTGTGAAATGCCTTTTTCTAATCTCTCATTGTTATTTTGTCAGTTACAGAAATCTAAGGTTCTAACCCTTAGTATAGAAACGAGATGTTACAGAATTCCTATATGATAGAAGAAGTTATTTATCCAAAAGGATTCTAGAATGAAGTTTTAGCATCATATAGTTATCATATTACTTGTTAAAATAATAGTTCATGTTCCTTTACATAATTCTAAAACCTAATTGACTCTCCTCCTTTAAACTAATATTTTGCAAGTTTGATTTTGTACATTTATCAATATAATGCTATTGGTTTTTACATGTCAAAGATGGTAAGCCATTATAAAGCAGACTATAATCCCATAAGAGTCAGGGTATAACTAGTTAAGGCATAATATTGTATCATTAATTATGTTGCACTACATTATAAAGTGAGAGTCTCATGTCATTTTGAATGTTGTCTTAATACTAGATAATTTCATCAATTATGTTAAACATTCCCTTTATAATTCTAAAGAGACGTCTAACATAGATATAAGGTGGAATGTTGCATTTGTTCATAAGATCGTTGAAATTTACAAGCCTTACACCCAACATATTTCTTAGCTTCATATCTACCTATATTAGTAAGACTCTCTTACATTCCTTATCCTTCAAGTCTTACTTATATTATCAAAGGATTCCATATATCCACTCTTACAAAAGGTCTCTAAACTACTTATACACCTACTACTTAAGTCATTATTGCTAGAATGAGGGATGGAGAAACATACCTTCTTAAGAAATAAATTGTATGGAATATCCTACAAAATAAAGGATCCCTTGTGGGCTGCAGATTGATAACTTGTTCAATTGAGTCACTTATAGGTTTCATTTTTATATCAAGTAAGCATTATGTGTAAAATAACTCATCCTTTAAGATACTTCTTTAGGTTTATATAGTAGCATTTAACAAATCATATGAAACCAAAACAAAATTTTAAGATTGTGATACCTTCCCACTTCTTAAGACCTCCCACCAAAACTCATAAAAATTTTCAATTTTCATGTGTAATTGAGTGTGTGATAACTTGGCAAGCAGACTAAGGCATACAACCTTAAAAAATCACAATTATGATTGCAAAGCTAGAGAAATTACATTAGTTTTAATGGAGTTCCTAAGCCTTCATTAAGACTTAGTTGGCCAAATGACCCTCTATGACCCTACCTATTCTTTGTAAGAACCAAAGTTGTCTATGTACTATAATGTGTGACATAATATTTCTATCAAGCCTTATTATGTGGCATATGCCATGTATCACTTGTGTTAGAGTTTGTACATGTTATGACTTACCTCATTAGGTATGAATGCCATCCATATGTAGGTTTTCTATCTTCCTAAACCTCCTATATAAAAGGGAACTCATGTTTAGGAAAGTAAGTCATTATTTATTCACCTCTTTACTATGTTTAGATATTTGAATAACTTGATCATCATAGTCTTTTCGTCAAAGATAACCTCTAACAAAAATTACAAGCGTGGAGACCCTAAATTTCCAATCGATGTACTAGGACTTTTACACTTATAGCCTAAGAAGGTGCTCAATAGTTATAGAACAAGGAGCCTAAAATTTAGAGAAATATAAAAAACCAAACAAAAGCAATATGCTCAAAAAAAGAAAAATATAAAAAAAAGATAAAATGATGAAACCTTTCCATAGAAAAGTCTTTGAACACCATATATGCTTTTCATTTGATATGAAAAGGAATGTATGTTCAATATAAGCTCGAATAAAGTTGAAACCTTAGAGAACAAGAATGAGTTTAGACTCCAAATGTTTAACAACAACATTTGGACAAGTTAGCTTAGTGTTGACTATGATGGAAGAGGTAAGAATTTTCGTTAAGGAGTGATTATAAAATATTGATCTTTATTGATTTTTTTTCTTTCTTTCTTGACCTTGCTTATCTCCGTATCTATTTTCTCCCTACATATTTGTATATTTTCACATTTTAATTTATGAAGTAACATTTTACCTTTTAATAGTTAGTGATCCATTATGTTGGCACCAACATTTCAAGTTCAATAAGTGGTAATTGCTTTAAAATTTGGATGATGGTAGTCTGACCATAAGCTCTATTTCTTATTATATATAGACCATGAAGAAGTAAAATATATTATAAATCATTTTATTGGTTATTATATTGGCTCTTCGTTTTCTCCAACATGCAGGGCACACGGGGCATGGAAGTTGGGAAAATACTACAGTGAGCCATTAGGAAAAGGTTCGGTCGGTTTGGAGATTAATTTGTGAACAATCTATAACAGAAAGTGACCAAACTTTGAAACCTTCGTTTAATTAATCATAAGAAGTAACTAATTAGGCTCATCTAGTGGCCCTCTTTTACTACTGCTCCAACAAATGGGCCTACCAAAAATCTTACCAGAAAGGTTAGACATTGATGGATGCTTTCACTGTTCATATTTTATGTTAATGGTCCTTCTGATTTTTGTTTCTGTTTACAAATAATTGTAAAATTAGGTAAATGGACCTACCTTTTTGCTGTGTGGCTGGCTTAACTAATAAACTAAATTGAACACTTCTTTTTCAAGACTAAAGCTAAACTTCAAACTATATCAAATTGAGAAAGTTACCTTATTCATCTTTAACTAAAAAAAAAATAAAGTTATTACCAAGAGACCAATAATATAATGAGAAATAAATTCTTAATTTTTAAGCATAGATATCTATAAGTTCTTATAGTATATTCTATTGTTTTAACAATCAGGTCGGTTTAAGATTTAAAAGATTCTGTTAAGGATTAAATAAAATTAAAGAGTTTAAAATATGATTAAAAGAAATTATTTTTATTTATCGAATAATTTAAAATTTAATTAAAATTGTAAAATAAAATTAATTAATTTTAATTTATAAAAATAGACTAATAAATAAATTAATTTTAAATAATTAAATTATTAAAGTAAATTAAATGGTTGAATTTTGGGTATATATTATTTTGTGTCCAAAAAATAAAAGAATTTCCTTCGTAGATATTGAATATCTGGCAAATTCCACGTCGAGACAAAGAGACGTCCATTAGAAAGGCCAAAGTTGGCAAGCACGTGTCACGAATCGGCTGACGTGGCAAACATACCAAGCGAGTTCCACGAAATTAACCATACACAGGAGAGTAGCAAAACTGCCACGGGACCGGCTTCTGAGGGCCACTAAGGCCTTCGCTGGCTTTCGCTTGGTAAAAATCGTCTCTCTCTCTCATTCTCTCTGTTTTCTTATTCATGTTTTCTCAGTTTGCCCTTCCGCCAAGGAACATCGATACTTTCTCTCTCTAATTTCCTTTTTTCTCTATCTATACCCTCGTAAAGGATCGTTTTTGATGCATTTTGATTGGTTTCTGACGAGAATCCGTCTATTTTTTGCACTTTGTCACAGGTATTCGCTTCTGGGTGATTTACAATTTCCGGTTTGTTTTCTTGAGTTTTGCGTTCACTCCGTTCCAACGAAGTCTTGTTTCGTTGTTTGTTATAGCGAGTTGGTTTTTTCCTTTTTGGTTTTCATCTTCATTTCTATTTTTGGTGCTTTTTTTGTGATCTATGTTGCTTTTTTCTTGTCCCAACTCGACGTTTGTTGTGTGCTTTCTCCTTCCTTTTAGATTTTAGTTGATGGGTTGCGATTCATTATTAATGTTGGTTATGAACAGACGTAGTTAAAATGCATCCGGTTGTGGTTTAATCCATTCACATTTGACTATTTATCACAATCTCCGTTTGCATCAGGGATGGAAGATTGCATTTTGGGCTCAAGGTAGACCATCTGTAAGGCAGTTTTGATCGTCGATTGTTGGCATGTGTTTATAAGTAGGATCTAAAAGCTGAGTCTTTGGTTCTTGTGCTGGTTTTTGGATGCTGGAATTGAAAGACTCTTGAGAAGGACTCGTACCAATTTTGTCTAATCTGGAAGATTAATTTAGCGATTTTGAGTGTTATCTGCGTTAGAAATTTGTGAAGATGTCGAGTTATATAGGTGTTCATATCTCCGATCAAGGGCTTCAAAGTCAGTTCACACAAGTGGAACTTCGCAGCCTTAAATCAAAAGTGAGTTCTATGTCATTGTTTCTTCATGCATTATATGTTTCAATTATTAGAATTTTTTTTCCTGATTACGCTAGGTTGGACCTTTAGACTCTATTTTTTTTCCTTCTGAATATAGCTTCATTTCATATGCTTTCTTCGTTCTAGTTCCTCTCAATAAAGAATCAAAACGGCAAGGTTACTGTTGGAGATTTGCCATCTTTGATGGCAAAGCTAAAAGCTTTTAACTCAATGTTCAATGAGGAGGAGATAACTGGGATCTTGAGCGAGTCATTTTCTGACCTGAGCAGTGATATTGATTTTGAAGGCTTCCTTAGGGTAAGTAGTTTTCTGTTTGACTTCTGATAATTGGCTGAGAATGAAGTGAATGTGGAAGTAGAATTCTTTGTCTTCAGCTATCTTGGAGGATGCCAGAGGGAAAACATACATGATGTTTCCATATGAATAAATCGTCAGTTTATATATGATTTTGCCTGTTCATCAACCGTTTTCCAATTTGCAGGCATATCTGAATTTGCAAGGTCGAGGTAAAACGAAATCAGGGGTTGCAAAACATGATTCATCATTTCTCAAGGCAACTACAACCACTCTTCTTCACACAATCAATGAACCAGAGAAATCATCTTATGTTGTTCACATTAACATTTATCTAGGGGATGACCCATTTCTGAAGCAGTTTCTTCCTTTAGATCCAGCTACAAATGACCTATTCAATCTTGTGAGAGACGGAGTACTATTATGGTATATGATAGTGCACACTTGACCTGCTTGCTTCTTTCATTTGCTAACTGAGATTTGACAATAATGTTGTTATCTTGTGGGGTGTTGTAGTAAGCTTATCAATGTTGCTGTGCCGGGAACAATAGATGAACGAGCCATAAACACAAAACGAGTTTTGAACCCATGGGAAAGGAATGAAAATCACACTCTGTGCCTCAACTCTGCAAAAGCTATCGGATGTACGGTGGTTAACATTGGCACACAGGATTTGGTGGAAGGAAGAGTAAGCTTGAGCTGACTTGGATTCTCTAATGGATATGCCATGAGTTTTTTTCTGAAGGAATTTGCATTGTTTGTTTATTTGCAGCCTCATCTGGTACTTGGATTGATTTCTCAAATTATTAAGGTGAAATTCAAACTTTTTCCATGCACAGTTCAGAACTTTGTGGATTCACGTTGCATAACAAGAAGATCATGGAGTTTTAAACTGATAGTTATACATTGACTATGATAATCACAGATTCAACTTTTAGCAGATCTCAACCTCAAGAAGACACCACAGCTTGTGGAATTGGTGGAAGACAATACTGTAATGCAATTTTGTTTTTGAGATATAGTGATATCCGGATTTCCGTACTTTAAACCAGAAGTGATATTTTCTCAATCTTGGCTTGATGTATCTTACAGGATGTGGAGGAGCTTATGGGATTAGCTCCTGAAAAAGTCTTGCTGAAGTGGATGAATTTCCATCTCAAGAAAGGAGGCTATGAGAAACCTGTCACAAACTTCTCATCTGATTTGAAGGTACTGACGGCTAAAATTTTATGTTAAGAGCGTGTACTTGTAGAAAAATTTATGTGAGCTCATAATTGCTTGGAGTCCTCTTTTTAATCACGTCATAGACTCATGCTTGATATTTACTTTCAATGCTTTGGAATTTCTTGTTTGAACATTGAAGAGTCTCTTTCATATGTTTGATGTCTATTTGCAATCTATTTCATCCTCTATGGGAAATTTATGTTTATCATTGAGCAATGTCTAGAGCAATAATTTGTTTGATCCTGCTTTAGAAACTCAGCAATTTCTTTGTACTTTGATGATGCCTGCTCATAATCTGTTTTGTCTAAGGAGAAGAGCAGTTGCAGCTGTTATCCTTTGTTTATTCCCTGTTATGCTTGAGTAAGCAAAACTGAAAAAAAACACGAATCTGAAATTTTCAAACTACACTAGTAATGCTTTTATTTGCATGTCTGTAGGATGGAAAGGCTTATACCTACTTGCTCAATGTCCTTGCACCAGAACACTGTGATCCATCTACTTTGGATTGCAAGGATCCCAAAGAGAGGGCGAAGCTGGTGCTTGATCATTCAGAGAAGATGGGTTGCAAACGGTATTTGAAACCCGAAGACATTGTTGAAGGCTCAGCAAATCTGAATCTTGCTTTTGTGGCACAAATATTTCATCAAAGGTTGGAATTAAATTGCTGATCCTTTTCCTTAATTACACTAATGTTTCTGAATCGCCTTTTGGAATTGAAATTGTGTATGCTACATCTGAAAAGTAAATTGCAATATGTTGTTAACATGCTGCTTATAACACTACTCTTTCTGAGAATTGAAATTGTGTTTTCTACATCTGAGAAAGAAATTACAATATGTTGTAACATGCTGGCTACAGCATACAACGGTAAATCAACGTGGACCCATTCACCCAAGAATTGCTCGAGACTTGAAAAAGTTGCTTTCTACTCATCATCCTCAACCTATGTTTTATCCATCCCATACTTATTGATTGATTTGTTTTACATGCCATGGACTATTCAGATGGACAGAAGAATAAGAATTATGCTACTTCTGAAAGCATGATTAAAAGGAAAAGTTAGTAGATGAGAGCTTATGATGAATCAGCAGGTGCAGTGGTAGGACAAATCTTGTCTGTTGTTACCCCCAACTCCTTCGCCCTCACCCTTGCCCTCGCCCTCGCCCTCTCCCTCGCCACCCCTTCCCACCACCCCTGAGAAAAAAAGCTTGAAGAAATGTCCAAACTATGGTGTAAAAATACTCGTCTTTTAAGATTCTTACTGTTTGTTCATCCTATAATTCCAAATCTACAGCATTCCCAATAGTTTTTGGCTTCATCTCCACTATTTTCCATGTCTGTCCGTTGCATAATACAAAATTCTTTTTTCCACCCACTTCGTTTCCTTCTACCACTGTCCATTTTTGACTTTGTATTGAATCAGGATTCTTCTGAATTCATTTGCAGGAGTGGCTTGACTACAGACAGCAAAACGATTTCTTTTGCGGAGAGGATGACAGATGATGTGCAGACATCTAGAGAGGAGAGATGCTATAGATTGTGGATCAACAGTCTTGGAATTGCTACTTATGTTAACAATTTATTTGAAGATGTTAGGAATGGGTATGTGCTCCTTTTACATAGCAACTGGCAGTTTGATTGACTATTTAGAATTCGGTGTGTTGAGCTTCTTATGAATTAAGCATCCTGCATGGTATTCTCTATCATGAGGAGCATGTTTTTAAGAGTTGGAATATGTACTTTACAGTTGTGCAGGTTTTACTCAGCTTAAAATTTTGGGATTTGTTTTTTAAATTGCTTACTACTCCAATCAAGTTCCTTGTGCACTACATAAAAATCACCTTGATGCCTTGGATGAAAACTTATTTTTCTGCTCTTGGTTGAAGTCTAGTAACTAGGTGCCAAGATTGATTGTCTAATACTTTTGGCTGCAGGTGGATACTTTTGGAAGTGCTTGACAAGGTTTCTCCCGGATCAGTTAATTGGAAGCAGGCAACAAAGCCTCCAATTAAGATGCCATTCAGAAAAGTAGAAAATTGCAATCAAGTCGTAAAGATTGGAGGACAGTTGAAATTCTCCCTTGTAAATGTGGGAGGAAATGATATAGTACAAGGAAACAAGAAACTGATACTTGGTAATCTTCAATATCTATTAGGGATTGGTAACTATTTCCATATAAGATACTTTTATTTGCTATTAGTTTTGTTTTGGTTATCTTGTGAGAGTTTTCCTTGATGAGTAAATGGGATTTGAGATCTGATGTTTATGTAAAATAAAGTATCCTTCCTGCTTCTTTTCTATAAACAATTTTTTTTAAAAATTCCCTGAATTTGGCTAAAATTCATCAGATATTTTTCAGCTTTCTTGTGGCAGTTGATGAGATATAATATGCTTCAACTTCTGAAGAACTTGAGATCTCGATCCCAAGGAAAAGAGATCACTGATTCAGATATCTTAAAATGGGCAAATAGAAAAGTTAGAAACTCTGGCAGAACTTCCCAGATTGAAAATTTCAAGGTATAGGAAATTTGTGCCTTTGTCTCCATATAAATCACCACATCTGACATATTATACTTATCTTGTGTTGCTGGCTTTTAATTATTTAAGGATAAAAGTCTGTCAAATGGAATCTTCTTCCTTGAGTTTCTCAGTTCTGTGGAGCCAAGAGTGGTCAATTGGAACCTTGTTACCAAGGGTGAGACTGGTATGACATCGTGTAAACTTTCTTGGAACTAAACTGTTAATTCTGCTCAATTTGCATGTGGTGGTGCATTATGGTCATTGTTTTTATTTTTAATGGTTTTCCTCTGACCATCCATCCTCCCTTTTTTTCCCCTACTAAATGGGACTGTAGATGAGCAGAAGAAGTTGAATGCTACCTACATAATCAGTGTTGCTCGGAAACTTGGCTGTTCCATTTTCTTGTTGCCTGAGGACATCATGGAGGTACTGATACTTCTTTCCATTTATTACCCATCTTATAGAGAATTCTCAGATCACAACTTTCCATGCTCCTTGGAACATTGATAGTCTTATTGTGGATGCATTAGTTATGCAACAGCAATATACGTGAGGATTTAGTCTGATTGTTAATCTGTTTTGTGGCAGGTAAATCAGAAGATGATTCTTACACTTGCGGCGAGCATTATGTATTGGAGTTTGCAAAAGGCAGCTGAAGAGGGAGAATCCTGTCCTTCCACTGCCAACAGCTCAACATACCCTACTCCTGAAGCATCCCCGGCACCATCTGTTAGCGGTGAAGATGACGTCTCCTCCCTGAATGGTGAAGTCTCAAACTTTAATATTGATGACGCAGCCTCTGATACTACAGTCTGCTCGCAGATCGAGAATGAAGAACTGCTTCAGGTGAATAAAGTTTAAGGGTATGTTTCTAAGAGAATAGATAATGTGGTGGTATACAGGAAGTGAACACACATGTGCAGTACAGAGTCGAGTGCATATGTTTCCTCTTACAGCAAAAATGAATGCACCAACCATAGGACCTCTGTAAAAACAGAGTTTGGCAAAGATAGAAGTGCACAAATTTCTCGTTTTTGCCCTTTATTACATACCATTACAAGTAGGTTGTACTATTATAGGTGTATTCTTTTGAGCATTTTTTAACGTTTGATCAATAATATCAAACACTGAAAGCAAGGATGGGCCGATTACTGGAACAAATAGTTTGTTTCTACCAAGTAGGCACACAGGAAAGTTTAAGTTATGGTTGTAAGCGTATGTTTAACCGTATAATTGGGCGTAAATAATGTAGGCAGATGTATGATTCAACTCTATTTTATCTTTTTTCATAAAATCGAATCTGGTTTTGAGAGCCTCATCAGGTTCCTGCTTACAGGCTGACGGGGTTGCTAAGGAACTACACAAAATATGGGACAGTCCAAACTCGCAAGTACTCTGACGTTGTGCTTTCCACCATGTAGTTCACCCCATTCTTAGTGCCCACTCCTAATAAGTTGTTCCTTTAGTTAGAAGCAAAAGTAATGGAAGACAAATGCCGGGAAACACTAGTTTCTTGACCAAGTTGCAAGCTTTCAATGAGTTTGTTTCAAGTTTCAACCAAGTCTCTTGAAAACACAAATCCTGACTATCCAAAGTTCTTGGAAATTCACAACCTCAACATTGATGGGTTTTATTATGAACAAGAGGTCAAATCTTGGAGAGTTTTAGGTCCAACCCACCTTATTAATCCCCTATTTTAGTTAAATACTAGGTAGGCTTTAGGCTTTATTATCGGACCTTTTCAGGTTTTACGTTTTATTTCAACTGGTTGACGACAATTGCGAGGGCTTAGACATTTTAATTATTTGATTATTTTCATATATTACCAATAGATACCAAATAATAAGAAAAGGAATTTAAAATAAAATATATATTAAAATGAATTATAGTATAATAGAGATAAGCAATTCTGTTCTCTCAATTCATAAAAGCCTATTTAAAATCAATATTATTTTATTCGATAGGGATTCCTCATTACAAGTTCTTTTAATAATTAAATTGAAACTTTATTGTTTAAAAGTTGAGTATACAGTAGAAAGAAAAGAGGATTTGTTTAAGAATTAGGCTTGGAATGGGTGAAATACTATTATTTTATTAAAAAAAGTTGAATTGGCCTGCTCATCAACTGGTTAACTCCTACGTCAAACAATGCAATGAAATACTGGGGACAAATGACATAAATATATGATATGGATAAGACTCTCTGTGACCATTATCATATTCTAATTTTGCGGGCTCCTACTGGTCGGGTCGGTTGTGCTAGGCCCAGGTTTAAGACATTCAATCTATGCATCCATTGTCCATTCACAGGAGTTAGTCTCTCATGCAAACACAAAGACCTATATAACGACCTAAACCTAACATCCACATCGTATATAAGGTACTATTCTACCATGATAAGAGGTACGCGACACAAACCCTAGTTCTTCTGGCTCTAAGCGACTAC
>JAOTIZ010000203.1:40819030-40838763 GCA_027123425.1 Erythroxylum panamense
CATCACGTCGGATTCATCACAGAGAGCAGACAACCTATGGATCCGAACGACAACATACAGTTCAGCCAAAATCCGGCTGAACCAGTTGGCGCCCACCGTGGAGCCCGACGTCAGGGCACCACGTTTAGAACCACTCAGATAAACAAATATAATAATCTCATCTAAAGTGATGTACCCATTTGCGGATATTGAAATTGGACTCTATCTGCTCTATCAATGCCCTCGGCTTCTGCCAAAGCTAAGCTTTCTTTGTCTGCTCTATCATTTCTTTCTCTGTTCTCTGTTTCTTTTTTCCTCTTCATTGCAACTGGTTTGCTCGGTTCAGAGTTAACATCTATTACCCGATTTGGTTTTTGGTTGTTTTTTGGGTTAAGGTTCGTGGGTTTTCAGTTTCTTCTTTTGGGTGCTTCAGTTATTTGCCAATGGTCTTTATTTGCAATGCATTTAATTTGTTTCTGGGTTATCTTGTGAAGTGTTCAGTTTAGGTCAACATCAGAAACCCTCATGTGAGTTCCTTTTTGGTTTCTTATAAAATCTCGTACACCTGAATTAGTTGAACTTGTCGTCGAGTTGTTTTGGGGATTTTGTTTTCTTCTTTTTGAGGCAGGGGTGGGATGGAGACATATTTACTCTCACTTATGCTCTCTTTTTTGTTAAACTTAGTAGGCTTGCATGTTAGACATCGAATTTTGATGCATACCTAATAAGACAAATAATGATCGATCAATTTGACCAACAATATTTTCAATTTCTTACCTAGGAGATAAACAAAGAGAGTGCATCCCATTAGCAGAGAAGAGAAGAGAAGAGAAATGTGAGTCTAGAAAAAGAAAAGAAAAAGATAGACAAAAATATTCTTTATATTTTTGTGAATCTAGTTTTTCTTTAAAATTCTCCATTTTTCAGTAGTAAAATTCTTTTATTCTTGTTCGTAGTTTTTACTTTAATTTGAGAGTTTTTCACATAAATTCTATGTATTCATTATTATTCTTTCAGCCCTATTTAGCTACGAGCCTACTCTAATCCGGTCGATTTTTATAACAAGTGGTATCAGGGCTAATTGAAAACATTACGACAAAATTTTTCAAATAATACGTTTGGAGTTTAGGTGAGCATAGTAAAAGTTGGTAAATAGTAACCACAAAAGGTAACAACTGTTCGTGCATTTATTTTTGCATTAAACTGTGCAATTATTGTAATTCAAGTATAAAGCACTGTTCACGTGTATGATACTATTTATACGCATACGGTACTATTCACATATACAAAACTATTCATACATACAGGTACTATTTATACATAGGGTACTATTAACATGAAATAGTGAGAGTCAAATTCGTGATAGAAGCAATAACAACAAAATTTGAAATTAAAAAATTTCATGGGAGTAATTTCTCATTATGGAATGAGATAAACGGGAATGCTATTGTAAATTTTCATATGGGACTAGTAGATGGGGTGTTGTCAAGCACAGAGGAGAAGAAGATGGCAAAAGAGATTTGGGATCATCTCACAAAATTGTACGAAGTCAAATCACTCCATAACAAAAAAATTTTAAAGAGGAAACTATACATTTTATGCATGGTGGAATCCATGTAGGTGACGAAGTACTTAAAATATTTTATTTTTTCAACTCACTTCATTGGGATATTCAATAGAGATAAGTGAATGAGTAGAACTTCTACTCTAAAGTTTACCAGATTCGTATGATTAATTTGTTGTCAATTTAACAAACAAAACAGGCACTCTAGTTTTCGACAATATTGCAGCTATTATTATAGAAGAAAAGAGCTGGCGCAAAAGTAAGGAAGACAGGTTGATAAATTCGCAACAAGCGGAGCCCTTGACGGTAATAAGAGGAATATCAATAAAACGTGACCTAAGTGAGAATCATAATCATGGTAGATCAAAATTTAGGAATAAGAAGAATTTCAAGTGCTACAATTGTGACAAGAAAGGGCACTTAAAGAAGGATTATTAGAATCTGAATAAGAAAAATTCTATTTCTTAAGGAAATGTGGCAAATACTTCTGATGATGGAGGTGCATTGGTCTATGAAGTGGTAACAACTATTGGAGATAAAAGAAGATTTGTTGATATATGACTTCTTGATTCAACATCTACTTTTTATATGACCTCTCGAAGAGAATAGTTCTATCAATATGAATCTATCTCTGGGGGATCTATGTACAGCTGTAAAGATCAAGCTTTGAAGATCGTTGGTATCGGCATCATCAAGTTAAAGATGTATAATGAGATGCACTCTCTTTGTTTATCTCTTGCCTATTTATAGGTAGGAGATTGAAGGTATGGTTGGACAAATTAGCGAACCATTATTTGTCTTATTAGGCATGTTAGGTACTGAATTTCGGTGCCTAACACGCCAAGTCTACTAAGTTTGACAATTCTCCCACTTGAAGATTTGATTGAGAATCAATCATATCTTCACACAATTCTTTCTATCTTGCTGCTTTATGTTGCTTACGTCTCTATTAGGCTACATGAGGATCGACACCATATAAACTTGTCACCATTGATTGCTTTTATCATAAAATCTGCCAGATTATCCATTATATGAATTTTCTGCATGTGAACCACCGTTCCTTTTTCTACTTTCTCACGAACGAAGTGATGTTGAACTCGAATGTGAAAGAAGAATGGTGGATATGCAGAAAATTTATATAATGGATAACCTGATAGATTTTATGACAAAAGCAATCAATGGTAATAAGTTTATGTAGTGTCGATCTTCGTGTGGCCTGACAGAGACGTAAGCAACATGAAATGGCAAGATAGAAAGAATTGTGTGAAGATATAATTAATTCTCAATCAAATTTTCAAATGAAAAAATTGTCAAACTGAGTAGGCTTGGCGTGTTAGGCACTGAATTTCGGTACCTAACATGCCTAATAAGACAAATAATAGTTGGTCAGTTTGGTTAACTGTACCTTCAATCTCCTGCTTATAAATAGGCAGGAGATAAACAAAGAAAGTGCATCCCATTAGTAGATAAGAGAGATGTAAGGTGAGAGAGAAAAGAAAGACAAATAGAGACAAAAATATTCTGTGTATTTTTGTGAGTTTAGTTTTTCTTTGTAATTCTCCATTTTTTCATTGATAAAATTTTTCTATCATTGTCTGTAATTTTTACCCTAATTTGAGAGTTTTTAAGTAAAATATATATGTTTATTACTATTCTTTCAGTTCTATTTAACTTAGAATCTGCTCTAATCCGGTTGATTTTTACAACAATTTTCATGTTAAGTTTGACTTTTATTTTTTTTGTTCAAAGTTCAAATTTTCAGTAAATATGCTAGTTTCTATTGGTAAAATTTTGTTGTGATTAGGTTTTTTTGAATTGGCTGAAGATTTGATCATTTTTTGGGAATTAAAATTAAATGTTGTGTTTTGAATTAACAATGTGCTTTGTTGCATTCCTTGATGGTGGTTTTGAACAATTTTTTGTTTTATCAGATATTGATGTGATATACTTGTCAATACGGCGCATAATTGGATGATAATGGCGATTCAGACACCTGATAAAAGACAATTCTTGATGATTTTTATGATGATGTATATGTCCCCGTAGTTTTCAAAAGGAATAGTAGCACAAACTCTTAAACAAAATCAGGGGCAGTTGGTTCACATAAAGTAATGGTAATAGGAATGAGAATAAATATAGTGAAGAATAAGAATAAATATTATCATTATAATTATGATGGTTGGTTAAGAGGAAAGAATGATTATCATTATCATTGATAGTGGTTGGTTTGTAAAATATATTAAGAAAGAAAATTTTATTGTATTTTAATTAATTATATTATAATTAATTACAATATTTTAATTAATTATATTATAATTAATTATATTGTAACTAATTAATTATATTTTAATTAACTAATTAATTATAATATTTTAATTAATTAATTAGTTATATTATAATTAGTTAATTATAATTAATTAATTAACATTAAAAATATTTTAAAGAAAAAGAACTACTAAAGAATGACTTTATTTCCTCTACTGAATAGAAGGTACGCAGGATTATTCAAAAGTGAGATATCAAACTATTGCCCTTATAATAATAATCAACAACCAACTATGCATTTTTCATTCCTTACCGATTATCTCATTCTCAAATCCATCAATCAAGCCCCTGACGTGAATTAAAAGTTAATCAACCATCATCCTCGTCCAATAATGCCAATGGTCAAAGCTCAAACAATCAGAAAGGGGAAACGACTGCTCCATCTCTGGGGGCATCACTGATGAAATCTCCTATGGTGAGCCCTAAAAGGATCTACATCGTCAGTCAAGTCATCTACAGTGAAGTCACTGGAAACAAATCCTAAAGTCTCAAGTTCTTTAGATAATCAGGCGAAGCAGTCACTAAACAGATTGCAACTGCTGCTGTTAAGGATGAAATGAATCCCGTTAAACAAGAGAACAGTGAAGACGAGGATTCTAAGGATAATTTACCCTTGAGTTCTAGAATTATTTCATCTGCTCATGTAAAAGATGAAGATTCAGATGATGATGAAGTACCTTTGTCATCAAAATTTTTCCTACAAGGTTAAATGTTGGGACATCCGGCATTAAGCCTGTTGTTTGCAATGAGAAAAAAACTTAAGGTTTTGAAGTTGAACAAAATGGATCCACAATGAAGAATAAACCTACTGTTGTGTCTGCCAAGAAACCTATGGATAAAGCCTTTCTGCCAAAAAGCCAAAGCTTTCAGATGCATCTACAGAATCTAAGGGCAGGCAAGCAATGACTAAGGTGGATGAGAAGATCGACGATGACGATGACAATGTTCCAATTTCACGGAGATTAAAAGAAGTCAAGATCCTTAGATAATAAGTTGTCATCTGTCAAGAAAATAACAAATGTTGTTTCTTCTTGATCAAATATGATAAAAGAAGAACAAGAAACAATTGAAAATTTCTAAATATTCTAAGTCAACAAAAGTCAAACCTAGTTCCAGCGATGGTCAGAAAAAATGGACTACCTTGGTTCACGGTGGTGTTATTTTCCCCCTCCATACATTCCTCATGGAATCAAGATTCTTTACAAGGGAAAACCTGTTGATTTGACTCCAAACACACAAAAAAGAAAAAACGAAAAAGGAAAAGAGAGAGGGAGAGAGACCCTATTTGTTTTATTCCCTTTAACTAGAGTTCAATAATAATGTTGTGTCTTTACTCTAATCTAACAACTGTTTTGATGACGACAAGTTGCAAGAGAAGTTGCTTCAAACTCTAATCTAACAACTGTTTTGATGACGACAAGTTGCAAGAAAAGTTGCTTCAACTTGGAAAGACAACGTAAATGAACACAACTTAACATATTCCTCGGATTCTTTTATTAGTAAATGGTAGTTTTCAATTAAAGGGGTTCTTTGAATATGTTGATGTTGTTCTTGGAGTCTTGATTAATAAATAATAGTTTGTTTGAATTTGAAAGAGGATATTTGATATGATTTGTTATATTCTTGTAATTAATTTGTTTACATACTTGAGCATGATCATGATCATGATCATCCGCTTCAAACTCGGGAAAGTGAGTAAGATTTGAACTCAAGGTCTCTGAATCACATAATATCAAACAAAACAAGTCGAGCAGAATGAAACTGAAATTGTAATCACCCCCTTTCTTGCTGAAATAATCAGAATATCTTCTGCTTTAAACCCTCTTCGGTGCGACACCCACCAGAATCAGGTTTGGCGGTGCCCATTTCGGACCGCTCCAAAGAGTAAGAAAACAAAAGTACGGCCTTTTGTAAACACCATCTTGTCTCCTCCCCTGCCCTTTTACCGACCATCGTCACATGACATCACTACTCCTCCTAGATCCTTACTCTAAAACCCCATTACTCATCAACCCTTGTCTGAGTTGTCTCCATCGTTGCTCTGTGAAACGTAAAACCCCATTTCCATTATTTACGCAATCCAACTTTATTATCTCTATGAAACTCAAGTCAAGCTCATTCTTTGCTTTTTTGGCCGCTGCAAAGACCAAAGCTTTCAGTTGCCATTTCTCCGATTAACTACGCTCTCACAAACTTAAACCCACTTTAAACCATAAAGCTTGTCCTTTGGCCTTCAATATCGCTACGGAGAGTGGTGCTATCGATATTGCTTTTCTTTAATATATTCTTTTAAACTTGAATTCTCTTTTCTCTGTTTTCACTGCAAATTTTGTTTTCTTTCACTATTTAAAGTTGAGAAGAGAATCAAGCCACGGGCCAACCAACCGGGGAAGGAATTATATAAGGAAATTCAGCTCTCAGGAGTAGCATCGGTATAGTTACTGACATTTTCCAAATTTTCTGCTTTTTGTGAATCGATTGTTGGGGTGGTGGCCGGTGCATGGGTGGAGTTGCTTGAAATGAACTAGGTATCAGATGATTGATAACGACTAGCTGTTGCTTTTGAAAATATTACCTAAGATGCGCAATGCTGTGAATAGAGGACTGGCTTGATCATGTGGTAACATATATACCCCTCCAAAACCAAATATTTTAGGAGGAAGATGGCGACATCAACTTCAGTTAGTGCAAAACACTTTACTTCACTGTAAACCAAGTTAGTCTCAAATAAGACCAAGTTACTCTCAAATAAGCAGACGAAGGAGTGTTTGGAAACAGCACCATCGGAATTCTGGAAGAGTTAGCTGCTGCTTCATGCCCTTAGAGTCTGCCAGGATAAAGGTGGTGGGCGTTGGTGGCAACGGAAACAATGTTGTTAATCGCATAATTGGAAGTGGTTTACAGGTAAATATACTGTTAAGGTTATACATTTTCCATCTTTATTAGTTTTGACTTGGTTTGGTTAAAATAAGGCAAACTTAAACAGTCTGGGATTTGTGATATAATTACGTAATTGAGTGATTTTGTCCATTTGTTTTTTTCTTTTAGACTAGCATTTTTACGTATGTAGTATGATAAATGATAAACAACTCCTTTTGTGAGTCCCGCTGAAATATGAAATTTAGAGAGGTCTAATAGTATACAGCCTTATCCGTACTTCATAAAGAGACCATTTCTAATATGTAGTTTGATAATTGATGTGCATGGAAAATAAACCCACATTTTCAAATATTCAAAAATTTTCAATCATGATCTTTAACACCCTTTCTTAGCAAGCAATCAGGTATACTTCAGTTGTTCTGCTAAGAAAAGTTAGCCATATGTTCAATATGGTCTAACAAACATCAATATTTCAGTTTTCCTTTTTAATGGTTTGAATGGTTGGCTCATGGTATGTTAAAAGTGGGGATCTGTATGTACGTCGGCATGTTCTTTTCTCCTACTTTCTTCAACTTGGTGAACAAAATTGAATTGGCTAGTCTATCTAAAAAATGATAAGATGGTTAGGACGTAGCAGTACAAAGCAATGATCAACCATTAGTCTAGAAAACTAAAAATTATCAGTAATTGTATACTTTTCATACATCACTCTGACAAGGAAAAGTCTGCAATCAAAGTATTATAAGAACTTTAATTTCAGCAGCATGCCTAATGTGTCTCTTAAGGAAGTGTTGTAGTCATGATAAAATGGGACTATTGTGTACTTATGTATGTACATGAAGTCTTGGTGTTGAATGTCTGCGTGATGGACCAGGTCGTTGATTTCTTTGCTGTAAACACTGATTCTCTAGCATTATTGCAGTCTGTTGCAGAAAATCCAATTCAGATTGGAGAGGTTTTGACTCGTGGACTAGGTTTGGTAATCTAATTTTCATCCAATGGAATCCCTGATTCAATTTTTAGACTCTTTCTATCTTGAAAAACTTTCAGTGAGAACTTTGTCGTGTCTATTTGATTTGGTTTTTTGTAAGAGTTAAAGAGGTGTGCAGGTAACAGGGGAAACCCACTTCTTGGAGAGCAAGCTGCTGAGGAATCAAAAGAAGCAGTTGCAAATGCTCTTAAGGGCTCAGATCTTGTTCTCGTCACAGATAGCATGGGTGACGGCACGAGATCTGGTGCTATAACAGTCGTTGCTCAGATATCAAAGGAGGCAGGATATTTGACTATTGGTGTTGTTACCTATCCTTTCAGCTTTGAAGGATGTAAAAGATCCATGCAAGCAAGTGCCTCTTTTTCATTTCATCTGTTTAAGTGGTTTACTTTTATGAATTGCCAAGAGGAAAATCCTCCTGTTTTTCATTTTCTTTCTGTATTTTAATGATTACATCTGTGGTTATAATAATTATATCTTGAACAAATTTTATCTGTATCTTTGCAGGCCCTTGAAGCCATTGAAAAATTATAGAAAAATGTGGATACACTAATTGTCATACTGAATGATTGCTTGCTTGATATTGCTAATAAGCAAACACCACTTCATGATGCCTTTGTTCTGGCAGACGATGTTCTTCGCCAAGGAGTGCAAGGAATTTTAGGTATCATAATAGTGAGTATTTTGTGAAAAAGATGAGTTACATCTCCATATTTAAGCTCTTGTCCATTTGTTTTTTTTTGGAGTTACGACTTTAGTTGCCATTTTTAAACCGATTTTGCTATCAATCTCCTGTAATATACACTAAAGCACCTTAACAATTTGTGAAAGTAAGCAGGAGGCTCAGTCAAATGGAATTTTCTATGATTTGGCCACACTCATCATTATAATAGTTTTGCAAGTTTTATCTTACTATGATTTTGGATAAATCGATGTCATTACTACTAAAATCTGGATTCTGTAATCTCTAACTTTTATCTTTTTAGTACCCATATAGCAAACAACATCTAGATTCAAACTCTGTCTACATATGGTGACTTCCTAGTTTTGCAGATACCTGGTCTAGTTAATGTGGATTTTGCAGATGTAACAGCAGTGATGAAAGAATTCGGCACTGCAATGCTTGGAGTTGGGGTGTCGTCCAGTAAAAATAGAGCTGAAGAGGCAACAGAACAAGCTACTTTGGCACCCTTGATTGGATCTTCTATCCAGTCAGCAACTGGAGTAGTTTATAATATTACCGGAGGAAAAGACACAACATTGCTATAAGTGAATAGTGTCCCAGGTACTTTATCACCTTACTTTCCATAAAAATTCGTGTCCATATCAGAAACATTGAGAATTATAAATGTTCAAACTAGGCAAGCATAGGTCAATTAACACCTTTTTTAGAACAGGGTTTCTGAGTTTGTTAGTTCTCCTTACCCTAGTTCATATTGCTGGAATCATAACTTTTTGTTTTGAATTTACACATGCCAATGATTTCTTACCTTTGGTAAGGAGCAATACTAATTTGGCCAGGACTTCTTGATTAAATCTATTAATTAGCTAAAAGAAGGGATTTTCATGGCTATGGATGTGTTAGAGACCACCAACTCTAACAAAATGACAACCAAAAGTAGCAAAAACCTGCACTAAATGCAGACACAAACATCAACATAATAGGAAGAAATATGGAAAAGAGATGAAGAAACAATGAAATTGATATTCCTCAGCTAGACTTTGAGAGCTAGCTAAATCTCCAGACATTCACGTTTCAGCATATCATAACCGAATGCCCATTCGCTCTCCCATAACAACATTTTATTCCCCTTTCTAACTAATACCGACATGACTCACCCCTCTCTAAGATTCCCCAATTTGCCCTCACATATTGCCTGAATTGCTAGACTTCGTATTTCTCCTCTTATTGTATTGTTGCTGGAATCTAGTCTCAGCAATACCCCCTCAAAGGAACCCACCTTATCCTCAAGGTGGAAGGAAGGAAACTGATTGTTGATGAATTCAAATTTCTCCCACGTGGTCTCAAAATCTGGCAAATCTTTCCACTTAATTAAGACCTCCAATTCTCCATTAATTCTTCTGCAAACTCCCACTAATGCTGCTGATTCCACCTTCAGCTGCATATCTTCATCTAGAAAAGAAGGCAAGGGTTGAGAGTGTGCAATAGGAACAATAGCTCTCTTAAGTTGGGACACATGGAAGATGTCATGAATTTTTGCAGTGGTTGGAAGTTGCACTTGATACGTTGCTTCTCTGAACTTGGCTATAATTGGGTAAGGGCCATAATATCTCAGGTTGAGCTTTTCATTACTCTTGACAACTAGTGATTTGAATCTATAAGGCTACAACTTTAGATAAACCAAATCACCTACCTCAAAAGCCATCGGTCTTCTGCTGGAACCAGCATATTTCTTCATATGCTGCTGGGCTTTCAACAAATTAGATTTCAGTTCATCCAAGATTCTATTCCTATCCACTAGTTGTTGATTGATGTCCTCTACTAAAGATCCTTCATCAATATACTTGAAAAGAGTGGGTGGTTCTCTGCCATAGAACGCCTTGAAAGGAGTCATGCCAATTGCACTGCTGTAGGTGGTGTTAAACCAATACTCCGCCCAACTCAACCACTTAGGCTACTCCTTAGGATGTTCACTCACAAAACATCTTAAATAAGTCTCTAAACATCTGTTTACCACCTTCGTTTGACCATCCGTCTGTGGATGATAAGCGGAGCTCATATGCAAGGTAGTACCTGATTGCTTGAACATTTCTTGCCAGAAAATGCTCATAAAAAGTCTGTCCCTATCTGAAACAATTATCTTGGGAAAACCATGAAGCCTCATTATTTCTCTAATAAAAATTGCAGCCACCTGTTTAGCAGTATAGGGATGTTTGAGGGCTAGAAAATGACTGAATTTTGTTAACTTGTCCACAATGACAAAAATAGTGTCCACTCCCAATGCCTTAGGTAGTCCACTTATAAAGTCCATGGAAATTTCTTCCCACACTTGAGTAGGGATGGGTAATGGCTAAAGTAAGCTAGCAGGTTTCAGGGCTGAATATTTGTTTTTCTGGCACACATCACAGCACATGATGAACTGGTTCACATCAGATTTCATTCCCTTCCAATAAACAACATTGGCCAGCCTCTTTTCAGTTCTGAAAAACTCCAAATGCCCTCTTATCGGAGTTGAATGGAACTCATTGGTCAGTTTTTGTATGTGTGGTCCCTCCGCAGGCAATACTAGTCTATTTTCATAGAGAAGCCTCGAGCCTACCAACTTGAATGGAGGATGACTATTCGGCTGCAACAACAAGTCCTGTATAATGCCTTTTAGCTTAGGATCCTGCTGAACCATATCTTCTAGCTGATTCAGTTCTTCATGATATCCCATACTCAAAGCCATGCACTCAGCTTCAACCCTTCTAGACAACGCATCTGCTGCCCTGTTTTCCGATCCAGGTTTGTAAGCTATATCAAACTTGAACCCCAGCAACTTGGTAACCCATTTATGCTGCTCTTCCCCTAATAACCGCTGGTCAGTCAAGAAATGCAATCTCTTTTGGTCCGTTAAGTAATGCCTCCATTTATGAACAGCCCACACTATCGCCGTCAATTCTCTTTCATAGACAGGTTTTAGCCGAGAAACCTTGGCTTAAATAAGTCATTGGTCTGCCCTCCTGTATTAGCACCGCTCCCATTCCCACACCTGAAGCATCTGTCTCAACTACAAATGGTTTGAAAAAATCGGGCAAGGTCAGCACAGGTGTAGTAGTCAACATCTGTTTGAGTGCTTCAAATGCTTTCTGTGTCGTATTAGTCCACTGGAACTTATCTTTGCGTAACAGATTCGTGAGTGACTTTGCTATACTTCCATACCCCTTGACGAACCTCCTGTAGTAACCAGATAATCCTAGGAATCCCCTTAGTGCTTTAACATCTCTTAGGACAGGCCAATTAACAATAGCTTCAATTTTGTTAGGATCTACATATACACCTTCTGCAGATATGTAATGTCCCAAATACTCTAATCTAAACTGCCCAAAAGTGCATTTCTTCAAATTGGCTACTAAATGATTATCAATCAGTATTTGTAGGACTATTCGAAGATGAACCAAATGGTCCTTTAAACTACCACTATAAACCAATATGTCATCAAAGAAAAATAAAATAAAATTTCTAAGATGAGGCTTGAATAACTCATGCATGAGGGATTGAAAAGTAGCAGGAGCGTTCATGAGTACAAAAGGCATTACCATGAATTAATAGTGCCCCTTGTGGGTTCGAAAAGTTGTTTTGGCTATATCTTCCTCTTTCACTCTGATTTGATGATATCCCGACTTCAAATCAATCTTGGAAAAGATTTTGGATCCTCCTAATTCATCGAAAATCTCATCAATACAAAGGATTGGATACTTATCGGGTACTGTCAACTTGTTCAAAGCTCTATAATCTACGCACAACCTCCACTCACCATCCTTCTTGCTCACTAACAATATTGGGCTGGAATAAGGGTTAGTGCTAGGTCTTATAATCCCGGACTCTAACATTTCCCTTACTAATTTCTCAATTTCATTTTTCTGGTAATAGGGATACCTGTAGGGTCTGACATTAGGTGGTTTGGAACTAGGTTCCAGCTGAATGGCATGGTCAGTGGCTCTGTTAGGTGGTAACTTTGTAACAGGGTCGAAAACCCTTCTAAACTCCTGTCGTAAACTTCCAATTTCCTCCATGACTATAGGGTCTGAATAACACTGATTCTGTAGCTTATCCAACCTTATCATCTCCTCTTCGACCTCCACAATCTCTCTATTCAACACCTCCTGTCCTCCATATTCAAGAATGAAGCCCTCTGCCCCGTGCTGTAAAAGCTTGATAGCAGTTTTGAGGGAAGTTACAGTTGCCCTCAGTGCAGTCTCCCCATATAGTTTAATCTTCTGCCCATCAATCCTAAACTTCATAATCTGTTTTTTCCAGTTTAGCAGAATATCCCCAACATCTCCAGCCACGCAACACCCAAAATAACATCAACACTCTGCATATCAAATGGAAAAAAAATTTGCTTCAACACCATTCCTTGTATATTTAGCTGTACCCCCTTACAAACTCCAACACTCTGCACCCGATAGTCATTGCCCAGTCTAACCCTGAAGGGTTTCGTGTGACTAACATCCATCTTCTTTTCTTCGACTAACCCCCCTATGATGAAGTTATGCAATGCTCCACTATCCACCAAAATTATTACCTCTGTTTCGGTAATTGTCCCTCTTAATTTTAGGGTTTATGGCCCCACTATACCCTTGAGGGATGTAACCGATAACTCCAACTCAGGTAAGGGCCGGGTAGTATCCCCTGGCGCATACGGGTGAAGACATAGTACCTAGTTAACAAGCTCATCTTCTTCCTCTTATAGCTCCGCAGGTTGTTCTTCATCACTTAAGAGTATGTGGAATTGTTTCTCCCCGCACACATGCCCTGGTGTGTACTTGGCATCACATCGATAACAAATGCCCTGCTGCCTCTTGCGTTGCATCTGCTCCGCTATCAAACGTTTAAAAGGATAGGAGCGCTCTCATCGAAACACCATTCGTCCCTCGCTGCCTTGATTAGCCCCCCATTTTTCCGACGATCTGCCTTGTATTGGTACATTTCTGTTAGGACTCACCGCTGGAGTCGAGACTTTTTCCCCATCGATCGACTTGCGATTAGGGTTCCAGGGGATAGGAGTCGAGTTGGGGCTCATTGGTGAGACTCCCTTCATGCCCTAGTTATTTGAGTCCAGCACTCCCGAGCCTCCATAAGCCTTCGGTGGTCTGTTGGTTCTTGTAGGCTGATCTAACAAGGCCCAATTTTGGCCTTCAGTCATCTGTGCTAACTCCATCAGCTGAACCAAGGAATCTGTCTGGGCCATCTGAAGCTCAGCCCTGATATCTTCCTTCAATCCATTCATAAACGTCGTCGTTACCACCTCCACTAGCACCTCTCTTAGCATTGATGTTACAACTTCGAATTTCTGTGTGAATTTGGCTACCGTCCCTGTTTGCTGTATCTTCAACAGCTCCGCTAATGGGTTTCCCACCTTCGTGTTGCCAAACCTTTCGATTACAACTCTCTTAAACATCTCCCACTCGGCCATTGGTGACCAGTTTTGTCTCCACTGATACCAACTTAGGGCGTCTCCCTTCATGCAAACCGCCACCGCCTACAGTCACTGGTCTTGTGACATCCCATTCAGCTCAAAGTCTCGCTCAACCTGAAAAACCCATCCAAAAGGATCCTCTCCATAGAACAGAGGGATTTCAAGCTTCCGATGATTTTTCTCCATTCTTATCGGTTCAATTTGAGCCGATGGCTCTTCTTCAAATTTTTGTTCTGATATCTCTTCTACTCCCTCGAATACCTCCTTATCCTTCCCTTTGTTCTCTGTTCTCCTTAAAATTTCGAAAATGGAGGAAATGTCTCCCGCCATCTTATCAAACTTGGCCTTAACCCCCGCAATATCCTCTACTATCCTCAACATTTTTTCTACATTATCGATTCTAGCCTCCATCCTTGTTGATACCATTCCCGATCAAAAGCCTGCTCTGATACCAATTTGTTAGAGACCACCAGCTCTAACAAAATGACAACCAAAAGTAGCAGAAACCTGCACTAAATGCAGACACAAACAGCAACAGAATAGGAAGAAATATGAAAAAGAGATGAAGAAATAATGAAATTGATATTCCTCAACTAAACTTTGAGAGCTAGCTAAATCTCCAGACATTCACCTTTCAGCATATCATAACCGAATGCCCATTCTCTCTCCCATAACAACATTTTATTCCCCTTTCTAACTAACACCCGCATGACTCACCCCCTCTAAGATTCCCCAATTTACCCTCACATATTGCCTGAATTGCTAGACTTCATATTTCTCCTCTTACTGTATTGTTGCTGGAATCTAGTCTCAATAGGATGTTAGGATTGAGTTGTATCGTTTAGTTCTCACCATTGATTCATGGCATTGACACTCCACTCTTAGTTCCACATATGGTCCTTTCTTGGTCATGCCTTCATTTAAATGTTTCAATATACGACCATAAACAATCTAATGCAAATAAGGGTTGCAAATCTTCATGGACCTGCCACTTGCATTATTTGAAGACATAGAAGTGTTATAAATTATACCATGTAGGATTATATTCGTTTCTTACAATCTGATGGCTTGCCATCTGCATATTTCAGGTGGTAACAAGTTTGGCTGATCCATCAGCAAACATAATATTCAGGGCTGTCGTGGATGATCGTTATAATGGAGAGATTCATGTGACCATTATTGCAATTGGATTCTCTCAGTCTTTTCAAAAGACTCTTCTGACAGACCCCAAAGCTGCAAAACTGCTAGATAGAATGGTGGGGGCTCAAGAAGGCAAAGGATTTCCTACCCCACTTAGAACTGCAACCTCACCTTCAACTGTTCCTTCAAGACCATCTCCACGAAAGCTTTTCTTTTAGTTATTTTTTTAAAGCCCTCCTGGAAGTATAGTCTGATAGTTTACGTAGAAAAGGTCCAACGTTGTCACCTTTCTTTCGCTTTAATGCCAATGTAACCGTTGTTACTTATGTTGGATAACAACATTCATTTCTTTAATGTTGGTGATCAAGCAACAATGTTCATAACTTATCAAATCTTTTGTATTTTAGGTACCCAAATGAGTTTTGTCTTTCGTTGCTAGTCTCCTTTTTTTAAAAAGTTTTACTTACTATCCTTTGTTTCATAAAATAAAATCTATTAACATATCCGTACTTATCACAAAGATAACATTACATATTATACGAGTGATGATGATGCATAAATGTTTTACTTATTTTATGTGTGTAAGCATAATGAAAATTTTTAGTTTGAACATTAAATATGTTGAATAGTTTTTTTTAGTTAAATGAGCTACCATGACTATATGTATGATATCTAACTTTGAATAAATACTTGATGTATGCTTCTTTAAGGTCTAAAGGATTATGAATGAGTTTGCATGTTATTACAGAAGTTATGTCTATTCTTCCTTAAAATTATTGATATCTATGCAAAGATTGTTAACCATATATGAAAGCATGTTGCTTGCTTTTAGAATTACTCATAGTGGATGTGGCAATGATCTTTTGCTATGCAAATATTTTCTATTGGTAAATATGGTTTTTAAAATTAACTTCACTGTTATGGTTGTATCATATTCCATTGCTTATTATTGGAATTCTTTTGAGCTCCTAAAATGTTTTTTATTATCTACTTTTCTTTAAAAACTTGGACAATGAGTTATTGAGGGCATTAACCTCCTTTTCAATATTTCATTCTTATGTTTTAATGCATCCAAGTTGCAATTGTCATAAATAATCACATTTTTGGATTCTTTAATACTATGCAATTTACAATTTATATTTTCATTCTCATTCATGCATGTATCCAACTGTTTTTGAACTTCCTTGAATTTGGAAAATAATTTCTTCCTTTTCTTATACTTGATTTCGAAACTTTTTGACTAGATCATCATATGTCAAATCACTATCACCACTATTACATGATTGGAGTTGGATATTACCTTATCATCGTTTATAGTGGTAAAGCACCTGCAATTCTTTCATACTTATTATCATCCTTGAGTAGGGGGGATTGTGTTTTTATGCAATTGGAATTTTTTACATTTAAAACAAATAATGTTAGAGAATTTATGTTTTAAATTACCTTTTGAATTATTTAGTGATTAAGTCAATATCTTCTTCATTGCTTTCACTAGTTGAAATCTTTTCCTCTTTGCTCGATTCTTCCTTCGATACTTTAAATGCTACATTCTTTTTCTTTGAAAGTGTCATTTTTTCTTGTGTCTCTTAAATCTCGTTTCGTATGTCAAGAGAGATCTTATAAGTTCCTCCAATGGTAGTATTGTTAGATCTTTAACTTCTTGTATAATCATCACTTTTGCTTCTTACATCTTTGGAAATACATTAAGCAATTTTCTTACCATTTGAACATTAATGTAAGTCTTTTCAAAACAAGTAAATGTATTGATAATATTAATAAATCTAGTGTACATATTAGATATACTTTCATTATGCTTCATTTTAAACCTTGTTAATGTGTTAATATGCCAACTTTGATTTCCTTTACTTGATTTGTTCCCTCTTATGTAATTTCTAATGAATGCTAATTGTCATAAAGTCGTTTCACACATAAAGACCCTATTAAATTCATTTCTTCATAATGTACAAAATAAGATGTATATGACTTTACTATTTAACGAATTAATCTCTTATCTTGAGGTTCTTATTTTTTCTTTAATTTAGGGATACTTTTCTTATTTATGCCCGTAGGTATAAAGGGACTATTTAAAATTGTTATTCATAAGTTTGCACTTTTGGCCATTAAAAAGAATGTGATCCTAGTTTTCTAATAGAGGTAATCATTCTTATCAAAGAAAAATGTTCTACTAATGTTTTTATCTCTCTTGGTTGAATGATGATGATGATGCTCCAACATATGCTATTATGATCTTTGTTTTAGAATTTCGTTAGAAATGTTAGCCTAATGAATCTACTCTGATACCACTTGTTAGCCCATTATGGAATCCAAGAAGGGCTTAACTAGGTGTCTATAAAATTCCATAAGTTTTTCTCACCATTTTACTCAATTAACAATAATCAATATAAATAATGATGACGAAATTACTTAGCATAAGTCAATTAAACAATAATTTAAAGAAAATACAAAAAAATATAAACCAATTTATAGTGGTTCTGTAAACAATCCATACCTATGTTCACTCCTAAGACTCTTCTTATAATTTTTCTATAATTCTTCTTTCAAAAAGAAGAATAACCTTTGTACAATCTTTTTGGGTAAATAAGAACCCTTTTACAATCTTCTTCTAAAGTGAAGAGGAACCATAATCTCACTTGGATTACGTCTATTGAATGCACAAATTCATTAGCTATTAAGAGACTAGTCAATCATCAGGCATATTGGTTAACTAATTTTTGATACATCAAATTTAATAATGCAAACCTATATTGGTTGACCACTGACTCGTGTATATCAACCAACCCCTTAAAAATATATTATTAACAAATTTAGATGCTCAAGCTCATTTTGTCTAATGCAATTATGATTTAAATGCTTCCCAAAATATTCTCTAAAGAGTGTTTAAAAAATCAATAGGCTTTTCTCTTAAAAACACAAGCTCTAATACCTCTTAGTAAATGAAAAGGCTCATGCAAAGAAGTAAGATGAAATGTTTATGAATGGTGAGCTTTTGAGATTATAAAATTAGCGAAGTGAAATTATAATTAATAATACAAGATATAAATGACCTTGATAAGTCTTGATCTTCTTTTATTCTCAGTTAATTTGGTATTCATTTTAACGATTGCAAACTTTAGTTGTCTTTGTCAACTTTATAAACTATCTTCTTGAATTTATAATTTCATTTTGTTCTTATGTTGCATTTCATCAAAATAATAAACTCATCAGTAGGAATTATGTTTTGTTACCGTCAAAATATTGATCAAAACCTCACTTATTTCAATATATTAGATTAAGATTGTGCGTCCTGTTACTACTAAGTTAGCAACTTCAAATAAAATTTTGTGACATGTAAATACTTTTCAAGCCAAATTATCAAAGGGTGTGAAAGAAAAAAATGTTTACGTTATTATTCTAGATAACAAATTTTAGAATGCTTGATTATTATGAGGATTGTAACTCCACTATAAGGTTGTTAAGGATTGTTGACTCATGTAAAAAACTGTATTTAAGGTATATATATATATATATATATGATGGCATGTATAGAGTTCATAAAATAATTATGAATATTTTTTAACGAAAGTAGAAATTGTAGAAGCATTATATAGATATTATGAATCAACAATAGGTTAAGTAACTCACTCAAAAGATCCACTTAGTATCTTACTTTCTTAGTCCTTATTACATATATATTAAAAATGCATGTACAACTGTTGATATTATGAGCAGTTTTTCGATATAATTGAATGCAAAAGTATTTTCTTTAATAAGAACAATCAAACACAACAGATGAAATTAAATTGTATTATGAGAGTTAAGGGAATTTGCTAGATCATTTACAAAGAGAGAACTTATAATTAAAAAAAATACAACTTGGTAAGTTTTCATACTTTTTAATTTCATCTTTTACTTACTAATACTATTTTATTTTTAAAATTATTAATTTAAAATATAAATAAGTGGTGGAGATTATTTGAAGAAAGTGTTCTAAAATTGAGAAAACTTGTTAAATTACCTAATCAAATGACTTCTTCGTTAGGTTATGAATGTAATTGGAGCGTTTTTAAATTTATTATTATGAAAAAAAACGAAATTGTATAGAATATCAAAGATTCAATGACCTAATTTACATTATTTGTAATTTAAGGATGAATAATAGGTATTTTGTTGATTGAATTTTATTTTTCAATTATTATAATTTTTATTATTGATTTTATAATTTTTGAAGTATGTATTTAGGGTGCTTAAGAAGAAGATATAAGTTTTAATTGATATTGATTGTATTAACTACACTGATTTTTTGATTGAATAAAAAGAACTGTTGCTTGATCTTGATTACAGTGATTTGAAAAGACAATTTATAGAAAAACATATTTGTCATTTGCAAATAGTCACTTGATATCTTATTTTATACATCATCATCATCACACTCAGTCCAAAGTTTCGCAATGAAGCGGGGTCTGGAGAAGTCTGATAGTACGCAATCTTACCTCTACATAGTAGAGAAGCTGCTTCCGATAGACTTACATGCTGATGTGACAATAAAAGAGTGATGCATATTAAAGAGTAAATCAATGTTATGAATACCGTACCGGGCTCGGTATCGGATTGAGCTCTGGAACGGATCTGTACCAGTACCGGTCGGTACCGGGTACCGTTTCGGGATATTTTTTAAATTTATAAAATAGTCCCTAAACTTTTTAAAAATTGC
>JAOTIZ010000203.1:40838863-40851007 GCA_027123425.1 Erythroxylum panamense
CCTTGTGCCGCCGCCGGTAGCTGCGCCATCGCCTGATCCACCGGCGTTTCCTGCTTTGGCTGTTGCTGGTCTCGCCGGCGCGGAGCTGCTCCAAAGATTTTTTTAGGGTTAAATTTTGAATTTTTGCAAAATAATCCCTTGTTTTTTTATTTTTTATGGAATGGTCCCGAAAATTTTGAAATTGGCGGTACCGACTGGTACCGACCGGAATTCATGGCCGATACCCTTATGTCCGTTCCGGTATCGATTTCCGGCCGGAACGGTACGAAATTCATACCATTGGAGTAAATAAGTAAAACCAGCACGTTAAAAAATTATGTAAATAAAATTACAATAAATACATAAATAAATAATAAATTATAAAATATAAAATATAACTTGACTTTTAAAAATAAAATATATTTTAAAATTAAAATATAACGAAATATATCATCTCTTTGTCTGTAGAAAAGTACCAATATTCAGATGATAAGAGAGCAATAAAACATCAAAGAACTCAACTTTGAATCAACATGTAAAAACACAAAACGTCTGAAACCATAAAATCATTGAGCATAAAAATTCAATCTTAACATAAACTCAACAATATCATATGTAAAGAGATTAACATAATAAAAATTCAATCTTGACATAAAAATACCCAACCCTATGCTCAAACCAAACGCCCCCTAAATCAAACAAAGAAGCTAATATCAAAAGCAAAAAAATCATTAAAAAATATAAATTTCAGAAAATCCAACAAAACTCAGAAATCACCAAAACAGAAGAGACTGATTAATCAAAAATCATACTTGAAAAGAGGAGGCTGCGGAGAATGAAGAAAGTGCGAGCGCCAACAAAGAGGGAGAGCAACGTTTACATACCTCTTATTCAATCCTAAAAAGAACCGACTGCTTATATACCTCGTCGAAGAAGAGGGCATAGTATTTTCATCAATCCGTGCATCGAAGGAGCACGGGCCATAATCTTAACAATCTCTTTGCATAAAAGGGCGTACCAATCTTTATATATCTTAAATGTATTTTGTAAAAACTAAACTACAAATCAACACTATTGCCAACCAAAATTTCCACTAAACTTAACTACTTTTATCTCCAAAACATCAGCTAAGGAACTCAATTATGAAGTGAAACAAAAGACAAAATCTTTTATCAAAACCAAATGACTATCCAGTACAAATCTACATTCGGGAACTACAGATCAGGATCAAAGACAAGCCACGGATCATTAGCACAAGAACGTGACTAGATCCAATCATACTTTATATCATCAAACTAAAGCCGATGGTCTTAAAGAGCCAACCTTTCACATGAAAATCAAAGAACTCTAAAATAATAAAACCCAGCAGAGTATAGATATAGAAAAAGATCGATGCTTGATTACCTTGTACAGAAAGTGAGGACAGAGACTTGGGGTTTGAAAAGAAGACCAAGCCAAAGACTGAAGATGGCTTGGTTTGTTGCAAATCATCGAGTTCCTGGATCTGAATGAAAACGGCGATAGGGCTACACAGCGAATAAGCAAAACGAACCCCATTTGCAGTACTTGCATACAAAATGCAAACAACTTATTGAAGGAACACGAACCTAAATGCGACCCATAAACTTAGAAGGCTGCAAATATTTCCCTTGTTTATAAATAACTTTCAATGTTCAAGAAAGAAAGCTCTCTAAAGTGTCTGGAAAAAGAGAAACAGCCTCCAATCAATCTAATGTCGAGACATCTTCACATCACAATTAAACGACAGGGGTCAACAATGGCTTATTCAGGAAATGTGCCTCCAAATTGCTAACGACAAGGTCAGCCATCTCTTTTCTGGTTTCCACTGTGCCAGTTCCAACGTGAGGCAAGAGCACAACATTTTCTAGTCCAAACAGCTCCTCAGGTACATGGGGATCATTTTCAAACACATCAAGTCCAGCACCTCCTAACCTGCCTTCAACAAGTGCAGACACCAGCTCGGATTCATCAACATGAGGACCTCTACCAATGTTGATGAGAACTCCGTTTGGACCCAAAGCATTAATCACTTGACGACTGACAATGTGTCGGGTTTCTTCTGTTAAAGCGCATGCCACTACAAGGATATGACTGTTGGCAGCCAGCTCAACAACACTAGGGTAATACTTGTAGTTTACATCCGATTTCTCTGTTCTAGAGTAATAGTTTATGGAGCAGCTAAATGCTTCAGCTCTCTTTGCAATTGCCATGCCGATCCTGCCCAAACCAATAATGCCAACTGTCTTCCCAGTGAACTGAAAAAAAGTGTTGAAAGGAAAAAGGAAATCAGCAAATTAAAGCATCACAATAAAAAACAAACACAAAGTACAGAAATGGAAGAGTACTGAAAGATGTTACGTAACTAGTGGTCAAATACAAATATCTATGAAAGCCCTTTGAAGTAACGATTTAGCATATAGCTCAAACTAGTTAGGTGCAATTCAACATTCTTAACACAAGAACTATGCCAATACCCGCATGACTTTTGCCCTTAAGTTTAGACAGCAAATAAAGAGAAACATTCTGGGACGTTACAAGTACAGTTCAAAGTGCAAACAAACGACCACTAAAAATTGATGCCTTGAATGATCTCCGGATTATTCTTGTACTAGTAACAACTACTGTGCTTCTCTGGAGTTTTTGCAGTTTCTACATATTAGCCAAAACTGACATCAAAGCACTTGAATTTAAGGTAACAGAAACATACCTTACATCACTATTTAACAAAGGAAAGTTTGTTAAGAGTTTAGTAGCAAGAATCCACATGTACAGGAATTCTTTCAGCAACAGATGAAGCCTTTAGCAAATTTACGAACTAGTATCCAACAAAGGCAACTTGATAGGAGAACAGAACTTTCTCAAACATAATCATTACCAACAGAATAAAAGACGAAAGAAGTAAATACCCATGTGAAAGTCGTTAAGAAATCAACACTATACACGAACAACGAACCAAACAACAAACACAAAAGTTGCATAAGCAAACCACCCGACCTTAGTAGTCAACTGATAGTCATCCTTCTTCCACTTCCCACTCCTAACATACCGATCACACTCACAAAGCCTCCTCAACACAGCCAGCA
Organism: Erythroxylum panamense; assembly: GCA_027123425.1. NCBI lineage: Eukaryota > Viridiplantae > Streptophyta > Magnoliopsida > Malpighiales > Erythroxylaceae > Erythroxylum > Erythroxylum panamense. Next base: position 40,841,947 of record JAOTIZ010000203.1, read on the forward strand.
TCAAACCAATGGCCAAATCAGCGACATCATCCGTCAAAACATCTGGGGTATTAGTAACTCTGATGCCTCTCTCTTTACATTTGGCCAAGTCAATCTTATCAAGACCCACAGTGTGACTCGCCACTATCCCCAAATTTGGCAACTGTTCGATCAGCTCGGCGTCGGCTCCAGCGCTAGCGTTGCCGACGATGGCTCGTATGACGCTTTTGTGGCTAGTCAAGAACTGGGCTTTGTCTGAAATGGTTTGTAATTTGTAAAGACTGAAACGTTTCTCAAGCTCTTCCACAAGATAAGGGAATGATGGTGAGTAGGTCATGAGCACGCCGACGGATTCCATTTCCCGGCGGGAGGTGGATGACGACGGATTCCCAAAATACCCAGATGAAATTCGTCGCCCCTAGATACACAACTTAATTCTCGATGTCATAAATTTATTAATATTTTATTATAATAATTAAATTTCAACATTTTATAAATTATAAATATTAAATATTAAATATTAAATATTAAATATTAAACTTGTTTGTTGTAATTAAATGTTGCATTCAAAACCAAAAAAAAAAAAAGTGGAAAAGAAAGAAAAACTCCCAAGGCATCCTGCTAGAATATGTGGCTGAGTAGAGTATCCTGCAAGAACATGTGGCCGAGTTGAGTATGGCCTGTGACTCCACCAGTTTCGACCGCAACATCACAATAATTGACTTAAACTTTGCCATGATAAGCTTCTGATTCGTATGAGCAATTGCTCGGAACATACCTGAATGAACCCGACATTGAACAATTGAATTGTTCTTCATAACAGGCTTTTATAAAGTTTATAGGACTTGAACAAAAACTTTTATCAGTGATAACTAATTTTAACATAATTCAGCCTATATCAGACATTGCAATTGGACTAATTCTCTTTCCTAAGAAAAAATTTGGAACTTGAAAGATAAATTACACATGCATTCTAGACAACTTTCATGGCTGCCAACAAATTACAAGAAAATTGACAACTCAGGTTTAGGAGTAAATGACAGCATGCTTTCACCAAAAAGTTCAAACATAGATGCCAGCAGGCTTCCAGTATCCATGTCCTCTTTCCAAGCCTGAGCAAGGACGTTTGATGTCTTCGATACCTCACCACCAGCCTCCCTTCCGACAGTATTCTCATTAGATAATGGCCGGGCTGACATAGCCATGCTAGAAACACCAACAGTTGTTGCAAATCCACCCCCTTGAATGGAGTTCATTGCTATCCCCCGCATCGGCATTGCACCTTCTGTTGCTATTTTCTTAAGTGGCTGTTGTGACAACAAATTGTCCATGCTTGCTTTGCGTTTGTCTTCATTATAAAGAAGCAGGAATCATTCGCAGAAAAAGAAAAAGTAAATAAAAGGGTTATGGATAAAGAGAAACATAAATTAACGTGCTCCTGGACTGATAAATAACCCAACAACCGGTCCACTAGGAAGAAAATAATATAAGGTATTGCCATTATATAACTAGAATCAAAGTTGTCGTAACAATTCCGAGTTATATGCACAGAAGGTATAACGATGTTAGCTCTCTAGAACTATCTACATGCCCCTAAACCAATTTATCCTCCAAAATTGTAGTTTTGATCATCATAATTTGTATCATTAAAGCATTTGATAAAGCTATTCACTTACTGTTCATTTCCACCTTTCAAATTTCTGATCAATTACCAAGAAAAATTATTCTTCAACAGGCTGAGTACTTGTACTCCTAAGCATACTTGACATCAACACTACAGCAAACAAAACATGCCAGAACCAACTACTGTATGCACATAGAGGAGGACAAGAGATAGAAGAATTACTTGGCATGGAAATTGCAATTCTTCCATTGTACTTGGAGATGGAACGTGAGATTGAACGTGACGGTGTTAGCAAATGAGGTACAGCTTTCAGTCGATCGTACAAACATAAACCAGCAGCATGCTACAGATTTTACAGGTAGGTTAGCAACAAATTTCTCTATCCTATCATTATTGTCACACATGAAATGATAAAGAGTATCAAACATCTCACTCACCATCAAGACACCATAAACACGGCAAGCTTCATACCTCTTTATTTCATTTTTTTGCTTCTCAAGAAGCATTTCTGGTTCAAGGAGAAGCAAGTAAGGCTCTAAATTTGGTAGAATAAGAAGACGTACCTATTAAAAGTCAAGAAGTAATAAAAATTATGAGATGTATGGAAAGAGGTGTTTCAAAAATTGGATAGACAACATCAGGGACCACAATTACAACTAAATGATCTTCAATATAATACACTAACAAGACAAGCCTTCAACCCATTTTGATATAATCTAGATGGGATCTCAGACAGCAATCCTACCTTTCAACATTATTTCATAGTGAACCTTTTGAAAACTTAAAAGTAAGGTTAAAAACACAAGAACCTTGTCATTACCCCAAGAAAAAACTGAATTGAATGAGACACCAAAATTAAACATAAGGTCACATAATAGTAAAACAATATAAGCAAAAGAGAGTTACTTAAATTTTAGTCGAATGAGAGTTACTTGTTTTACTTTTTCTTAGAACAACAACAATTCAGTGAAAGTCCTGCTAATATACAAGGTCTAGAGAGGTCCAAAAATATGCAGTCTTATTCCTAACTAGTGTAGAAACAATTTCCGATACTTGTTTTACTTTCTCCTGAAACTTGTAATTTCAAAATAGTACACAAGAAAGACTTCTATTGGGAAACAATTTCAAAATAGCTAACAAGAGCCAAGCGTATCTAATATTAAACAATAACTCTTTGCAGAAGAAAAAAGAAAATTTATTTCGCCTACAAAAGCATTGTAAAAGAAATGAAGACCCTGGCAAGGCATTGTGAAAGAAATGAAGTACCACACTGGGTCCTAGGGCCGCCAACCCTTGTATAGCACCATAATGTTGAGGCAATGATTTTGTGGTGTCCAAGAATGCATGTAGTAGCGTCCTTGTCACGCGAGACTGCAGATTGTGATAAACATGCCCAAATCTACAAAACTTTAAATGATAAGGTTCATAAACAGTGTCTATTACAACAACGGTTGAATTGGTTAAGAATCTCTCTCAGACACAACTTGCATGTGAAAAATTATAAAAGTTCATTCAGAGTGAGTAGAGAAATATCCAGCATTTGATGTGAACTGCATTATCCAAGCGCCCAAGCAGAGGAATAAGTTTGACGCAAGCTTCACCAAACCAGAACTCAGATGATTTGAACATGAGAAGATAAGGAACTTGAATGTAATGCATATTAACAAAAGAGAAGCACAGAACTCACCTTTTGCATATTGAAGAGATCAGGTTTGCTGTGAAATCTCTAAGCTCCCAATGGTTGTCAGAAATTTTACTTCCCAACCTTTTAGCTACTAGACAGGTAAGAATTGACGGCATCAATTGATGTAACTGCACAAAGAGAAAGGTAGGTTAAGCATGTAAAAATTATTCTTGAACAAATATACCAGTTAGTTCGACTCTTAACTACAAGAAGAGCTGAAACTGTATTATCGTCAGAATACTACTAAAAAAGTTGATAAATCTTTCTATATCTTTTCATGCAGTCCTATACCTTTTTTCTGTTTCAATTGAGTCATAAACCAAAAACAATTAAACCAACATTAGTTAAACAGCATATAAGGCTTATTACTAGTTTGATAAATTTTAAATAGACTCGAGATTAGTTCTTTGTTTGGAATAATATACTCTGAAAGATGTGCATGGAATTGATTTACAAAATTTATATTTATTCCTTTTAATTTATTTGAAAGGATTTCCAACATACCAAAAGCGTCACAAAGGTTTAATTATATTCACTTTTTCCAATAAATAAGATAAGGAATTACAAATAACTTGCCTAAGATACTTCTTTGAGGATTTTTTAAGCATTAATTTAAAGATTTTATGAAATCCTAAAAAATTAATTTTGTATTAACACGGAAAAGAAGATGAAGATATTTGAAATTATGTTAAGATATTCAAATTACTTATAGTTTAGGAATCTTAGGAATTTCAAACATATAAATGAACAAGACTATATCTTTCAGTGTAAGGACTTAGAAAGTCATAGAACTTTTTCTATTTTAGTCATGCAACTTTTATTTATTCTAATTTAATCCTAAACTTATGACCTATCAAACTTGTATAAAATGTTATTAAAATGTTAACGTACCTGATGAAATCTGATGTTCAGGACTTTATTAATAAAGGAGCTGTGTCACTTGTTTAGTATGTTTTTAATAGGTTTAGAATCTAATGGAAAAAATAAAAAGTACAAGCCTAAAGCAAAATGTTTTGCAGATATTTAAATTTCTCTTAGAACTTATCCCTTATGGTTAAACATATAGATATTAAACATCACAAAAATCAACAGTAAGTGTATATGCCTCCTTAACCTACGAAATATAAACAGGTGGATTCAACATGCCAATCAGATACTTACATAAGGCTCTATATGTATGTGTGGATTTTGAAGAAGGCTTCGGGCAACACGCATCAAAGCAAACAAGAGGGAAAGCTTATTCAAATTTCTCGTAACCTGAAATTAGTGCGTAGAAACATAAATGAAACAGTTGAAAGTTACAAAAAAAATAGAAATAAAAACAATTTTGCACCATATATGACGCGACACCCCCACCTCATCAGCAATGAAATATGTAAAGTAAGGAACTAAAGGATGGATTCCAGAGTCTGTTGTCAAGCTCATTAATGCTCGTTTGAAAACGATAGAATCAGACTTCCTCACAGTTAGGTCAGTAATCTTGTCAAAATAAAGCTGTACAACAAAATCACAAAGATTCTTTTAATCTATCAAACTTCCAATGGAAAAATTTTCAGAAGCACACAGACAAAGCAAAGCAGCTTCACCTGAAGTTCCCTAGATAATACATGCTTTACAGGTGATTTAATATCAACCGCAAAACCATCTTCCTTGTATTCAGATCTTTTACCATCGACAGAAGCTGATATTGCTGCAATTATAGCAGAAAACAGAAATTCATATGAAGAAACAGAAAATCAAGTAACATAAAAACAACTTTCTCACGTTCAGATTTTACCCTAAACCATTGACACTAAGCTTCAAAAAGATTACCTTCAACTGGAGCATTCTCAGGAATGGCAGGTTGAACTCCTTCAATCGCTAGCCAATGTGCAGTTACCGACGTATCAAGAGGCACTCTAGGCAAAGGCGCTTCAATTACCTACACAAATCAAAACAGTGCAAATCTTATGACCACCCCCATGGCCCCTTCCACAATATCCGAATCATTTCTTTCTTACATCCTTAAACTCGATATCCTTATCATCAATATAGTAGAGATCCTTATGTCCAGCAGCTCGCTTGAACCGCAATGAATCCCCCGAAGCAAACCCATATATTGGCTGCACCAACAAAGGAAAAAACAAAAAAACAAAAAAAAACATCAACAATACCATTAAATAAAATTAATGAAAAATTCAAAACAAGCCAACACGCACAAAAAAAAAAAAAGCGAGAGAGAGAGAGATTTAAAAGCTAGACCTCCACATTTCTTAAACTAACAGCACTATCCACATCATCTGTGGTTAACGTAGTCCTTCTTGAATGACGCATGCACTTAATCGCCTCCTATAAATGGAAATAATTATCAGAAACAGAAAAAGAAAATTTTCGTCAATTAAGTAACCAAGCACTGAACTTTACACAAACAAATTGCGGCTAAAGAAAACAGACCTGCATGATCTCTCGAACACGGTACTCGACATCGGGGGCGAGGGCGAGTGCGACATCGGATGGCAAATTTGTAATTCCCACAGTCTGAGCAATCACCTCAATTGCTTCCTTAGGGATCACACTCATTATTCTTATTCAAGTTGACGCCTTTTTCATTAGGCTCCCACAATTAAATTGAAAATTTATGCTGTAAAATTATAATGTAGTGTTTGTGATTCGAAGAAATATGAGAAATTGATTGAATTGTAGCCTTCGAAAAGAGAGGGAAAATCAGAACCTGAAATCCTAGGGTTACAGGAATTGGGGAGAGAGAAGAAACGATCTATTACAGGTAGGTTGAGAATGGGTCGAGTTGGGTCGTTCCTAGCTAAATTTAGGCTGATTCTGATCAGGTCAAACTGGGCCTCTCAAAACGTGATCCAAAATCTCATATTTTAAGACTTGATTCAGACTTCATTTTGGATTCGCCGAAATTAAACTTTTCTGTCAAGCTTATATATAATAATTTTATGTTTTATAATAAAGTCTAGAATTTATTTATAACGCCATTTTAGCTAAATTTCTAACACCTTTTTTATTTTTTATTTAAACGGATGAACCATAGTTGCTATTCTTTAAATGCACACTGATTAAACTTCCAAATTAATGAAATAGCCTATAAATTATGTCAACCGAATGCTTCGCAATAGACATGCCATGTACGATAGGCTCGATCGAGAGAGCATAAGTAGGGGAATCGAACACAGGACCTTTTAACTCCACACTTCTCCACTCCACTAACTCGACCACTTCTAAGAAGCCAAAAATTTCAACATGTTATACAATATACTCAAACGCTATATATTAATAAAATTTAAATTATAAAATTAATTTATTATTTTTAAATCTTATAAACTAAATTCAATTATTTGATATGAAATATTTATTTATACCCTATGATGTATATTCACGTAATTCATTCAAAAATTTTAAAAGTACATTAAAATATCATTTACAATAAAATGAATTAGCTATTGAATGTAATATATATTTATTAATATTATTAAATATAATTAATAAAATGTTCAAAAAGTAATTTTAAATTTTATTTATTTTAGAACTATTTAAAATACTATAAATTAAATTTAATTATTCGATGTTAAAAGTTTATTTCTATTCTTCATATGATGCCTTTATACATAATAATTAGTTTGAAATTGTAAAAATATATCAACTATTATACATTTAATACAATTCAAATATGAAATATAATATAATTAAATAGCTACTGAATATAACATATATAAATATGTTTACATTTAATTAATAACTCAAGTTTTAGTAATTTATCGATTAATTAAAATTTTATCTTGATGAATTTTGTTAAAATTCTAATAGTAGAAATGTGTCAGTTAATTATTATTATTTTATATGTAAATTTTTCCAAAAATTTTCACTAAATTATTGTTGTTCTATGTGTAAATTTTGATATGAAATTTTCTTTTACATTTCTTATTTTTAATAAATAAATTATAATAACATTTTTAACTTTATCTAATTTTGCAATATTAGTTAAAAATATCAAAAATTAAAAATTAAATACTTAAAATTTTAATTTGTTACAATAATAGCCCACATGGTTGACAATAAGCCGATTCAAGCTTAATGCCTAAGCTTATCCTAAAGTCCCTTAAACACAAGCTGAGCCCAATCAAAGCTTAATTAGGTCTAGGTCATAGTGCTTAAGCCTAAACTTGAACAAGTTTTGGATTAGAAACTGACTCGATGTATTAAAACTTCAATCGTTGACTCGATAATTTCTCTTTATCCCCTCTCTGTCAACCTTATCCAAATAACAAGATCCATCATCCATCATCCATCATCCATCATCACACAATTCTCAACTTCTTGTGAAGAATAAGAGCCTATGAGTATAATAAAACAATCTTAATATAAGAATAATTAAGATACTGATTAAAAAAAACCTTAAATTTTAACTCCCATGTTAAGTGTCAGGCCAACTTGACCTAATATTTTTCAATAATTTTTTATTTCATTCACAAGTCTCATATTGTTATGATAGATTTGACATGGTAAGATGAGACTTATTTTTAAAAAATATTAAAATTTTATTCATTTTATACCTACGGAACCACACCTATTTTAATTAATCCTTAATATTTTATTAACTTAAACAAATATATTAAGTTAACTAATCAGAAAATAATTAATCAAAACTTAATCCTCATTGTATTAGTGAACAGAAACGATCCCTCTCTCGTTGTTTCTTTTTTAATTTTGATTTCTCCCTTCCTTGTCTTCATCTGTGTCTGCTTCAATCACCTTCACTCTCAACTCCAAGAATTACGAACAAACTCGTAAAATTTATGTAACATGTAGCATGAACCTCATTACGTGTCTCGAATCTTACGTGAAAGAAAAATAAACAAAGTAAATACGAAAAATACCTATTTTTAGTTTCATCACATTCTTAGGTAATTTTCGAGGCCGAAATGAGCTCCAATTAATCGGGACCTTCACGAGAACTTCTTATCGGATCGAGCTTAACATTTTTTACAATTTTTTCAATACGTAAACTCTCTTAACAGGTCAAAGATTTCGTATACTTACGAATGATATAAGCACTTGTAGGAGACTTTAATCTTTATATATAACTTTCATATCAGGCTTTCTTATCGCAGGCCCGATAGGATCTGGTCTACACTGATTAGAGATTTATTTTCCTCCTAAACTTTGACCCATTAATTTATATCATTTATTATACCACTTTATTATTTTTATCCGAATCAAATTATGTAACTTAACCAATAAGTTATAAAAAATTGAAAAATGTAATTAAATGGTGTCCAACTTTATGAGAATTGTCAAAAATATCCAACAATTTAGGGTTTAGGTTTGATCAAGTTTTTAGTTTTAACTAGTTCTAAACCCCTTTCTTTGCACGGGTTATTACAAAGTAAATAATGAATTTTAACTACAGAATTGAAAGGCAAACACAAGTACAAAAACTACATATTGCATGTCATAAAATAAGATTATGATAAATAGGAATCTGACAAACAAAATGAGTCCCAAAACATGAGAGCCATATTTATATAAGTACAAAAGATAGATAGTTTACTATTCCAGTACAAAATACTTGCAGGCCCCAAAATAGATAGATAGTTTACTAAACAAAAAGTAGCTGACAAAAAATTGGTTATTATTGAACATTTCATAGTTAAGTTAACTTTTTTCTTTTGATTTTGGTGGTTAACTTAGTTGAAGACATTTGTGGTGATATTAAATCACATAAAGGCATATCATTCTCAGAAGTTTCTGATATTGGTCTCTTCATTTTG
>JAOTIZ010000203.1:40853794-40894119 GCA_027123425.1 Erythroxylum panamense
TTTACATTTATTTTAATTATAAAATTGTAAGTTTTATTACAAAAATATTTTGAAATTATACATGTAAAATTATTTTATAATTAACCATATTCATTGGTTTAACTTCCTCTGTTAAAATATAAATGATATAAAATTAAAAAATATTATTTAATTTTATGAAATTAATATTTATATCAATAGAACATTTTGCTTATTAATTTCGTATAAATTCTCTATGAACTACTATAAATAAGATAGACGCCCATATACTAAATAAGATATTATATATTATATTATGAAAAAATTAATAATTACATATTATCGATTACTTAATAGAAAATATTTAAATAACATTAAACACCCACTTTAATTCTAGTTTAAGAGTATAATGACTGTGAATCAATGTCCATTCTAGGTAGAAAATTTAATTTACCATTGGACTACTATCTCGTTGAGCGTTCGCAAATTGATGCCTGGGAACGCCGAAAGTCGACCTCCTCACGGGAAGTTTGAACTCGGATTAAAATGGTGATGCCTGGTCGGCTACGACTGGCATCAACAGCCATTTCAGCTACTAGATCAGTTTTCTTTTCTTGCATAAGTGGCTTCCTACTTCCAGATGCCACCTAAATCCGGATGAAGAATTACTGTTGCCTAACTTGCACTGCATCAAAGATTGGCACGTGAACCACACATAGCTTAATCATTTTACATGGTAAATTTACACTTCAGGATATTTTTCATGTTCGCTCGCAGAGCGCCACAAGTAAATGGTAAAAACCAAACACAACGTTTCCAAATATCAACAAATTAATGAAGGGAAAACAGCACAAGGACATACCAAAAGCAGGGAATAGGAAGAAACACGAGGTTTGTTGAGTATGAGCATTATAAATACTTGACCAGTAGATAAATGATTACAGCCAGAATAACAATGCCAATAACAGCTAACAGCATGCGCATGCAGGAGCAACCACCCTTGGTGCGCTTGTTCAAAACCGCCAGATTCTTTTGCACTCGCTGCAATGAAGTAGAACGAAAAAGGAGTATTCTAAGTTAAATCCCATCATAATAAGACATCCACACCTACCGATTATCAAAAGATTGAAAATCTAATCTTCTATACTATGTAAAACACAACAGTTTCACCACCAAATGTGGCCGTATATTGGTGTATAGCATGACTAGGCAATATCCTTTTTTCTCCATTATTTACTTAACAGTCATCATTTCAGTCCCTTATCAAAATGAAAGTTCATAAGATAAACCATAATGCAGGAAACATTATCAGAAGAGATCGTTTGTAATTCATATATTCACTTTGCGCCAAATCGTGCAAAGATGTTATTAGTTTATTAAAAAGATAGATCATTTTCCCGTGCAGTTCGTCGGTTAAACCAACGATTCTCTTCTCAAGGTTAAAGTAATAGAGAGATCTTTTGCTAACATCTTAACAAACTCTGGGAATCTCTCTTTTGCTGCAAACTTTTTGTTAATCAATCAAATGATTGTAAGGCATTTACAATTGGAAGAGAAGAATTAATGCAACAGTCATGGCTCAAGTAAATCTACTAGCTAGAAAGTTATCCCTTAAAAGTGAGCATGTCAGTATCATGGTAACTGGAACACAAATAATTTAATGAACTAGAGGCTTTAAATTAGGCAAGAGTCATTACTCGTAAACGAGAGTCTGTAACATCCACGTGCTGATCCAAGTCATCCTGCGGTGTAAGAGAGTAAAAGTTGCATAATCATTACAATATCCAATCATGAAGAATCAAAAGAAAAGTATTTAAGTCTGGAAAATAGTAAAAATAGATGAAAAAAAGTGAAGACATACAATTAATCTTGTATGAAGATCAAGCTCCTCATTGACTGCCAAGGCAATATGCTTTGTACTTACTACTGTCTCCTCCAACTTCTCAAGTCCTTCATCTTGTTCTGCGCCAACCAAAGTCTACATAAGAATCCCATATTTGCAAAAGAAAGAAAAGCAATTGAACAACACTACAATTGCCAAAGATAAACAGTGACAACTTGCCTTTGATGATTTGTCGTTGAAGTCCAACAAGGCCTTGGTTGTCCAAACCTTGTGTTCTGTTCATCGCATCAGTCGACATTATTTCTGGGCCAAGCAAACTGTCCCTATTGGCAAAATTTGACATATTTAAAGTGGAAGCCATTTGGTTCACTTTTATTCTAAGATTTGCAATCATGTCCTTACGACGATTCATCTCTTTCTCTGATCTGCATATCAAAAAGGAATAGTTTAACACGATGAGAATAACAACAATTAACACTATTTCTGCTACATTTGAGCCGTTGGACAATCATCAAATCCAAAAGGAGGAACTAGTGTGTAATACACTGCCGAAAAGATTATTAAAGCCAAAAAAGGAAAATCAACAACACTATGAATAGGTATTAATCCATTGAACGTATCAAATTTCTAAGCAATCCCATATCTGAAAATTTTCCATGTACTATCGCCTCTTTTCCTTCAACATTTTACATGTATCATTCAACAACTTTTTCACCCACAACCCATCAAACACATATCAGCGAAATAACAGAGTGATGATCTATAATTTCACATGCTCTATCATCATGACATGCAAATTATAGCCTAAAGGGAAGAACAATTTACAGGAGCGACGTAAGAAAAGAAAAACCCACATTTGCTGTGTTGCAGGAAGTTTAGACAAGAGGGACTGCAAGCTATCAAGCCTGGTCCCTAAAATTGTGATCTTCCTCCGTATAGAAGACGCGTGGCGTTGCGCCTCAGGTCCCGTTGTCGGAAACGAGCTCCGATCAGGGATCATCCCACTGATGTCATCGGCGATTTTCACGGCCTCGTGGTATTCCTTCACCCATGGGTCAGAAGCCGAAGACATGTTCAAGAAAAGCCCTAATGAACAGCTGACCGATCAAAGCAAAAACCAAATCAGTTCAGATCAAAAGTGAACCCTATGGAAGGGAATGACATGTGGACGCGGTGGAGAGAGATGAGAATCAAAGAGCTGACTTCGAACGACGCCGTGTATAAGTGGGTGGATGCTAGATGGCGATTGCTTTGTCCGCCTCCGTCGTCGTTTCAAGCTCTATATAGTCCATACGTGTACGACGTCGTTCGTTTTTAACTTTTTACAAGCTCTCGGATCGACCCGATAGATTGTTTGGGCCATAATCGGAAGTCACCAAAAATCTGGAGCTCGAAACAACAAAAATAGGAAAAACAAAGGGCATCTTTGCAAAAACCTCACGAGCCGTGAACAATACCGAGCAGAACTATTTGCTCGGTCGAGAAAGCTGCGGAGCTTCAGAACCAGAGCGTGAGCGAGCGAGAGGTGAGAGGGAGAGAGAAGTAGTCATGTCAGACTTAGACAGGCAAATAGAAAGACTAAAGAAATGCGAGCCGTTGAAAGAATCGGAAGTCAAAGCTCTCTGCTTGAAAGCTATGGAAATCCTCGTCGAAGAAAGCAATGTTCAGCGCGTTGATGCTCCGGTCACTGTACGTGTTATATACACATGACTTCTCATTATATGTGTGCCTCTGTGTGTCCGTTAGTTTTGTATTGTTAAGTGGATTTTTGGTCTTGATTTTTGGAGTTTTGAGCTTTGGAGGGCGTAGGGGTTGAGCTGTAGGGATGGTTTATGGTGGATTTTGGGATTAATTTAAATTGAATTTAGTCGGTTTTATTTGGGTTTAACAGATTTATTAATGGTTTTTGACATTGAACTGGGAATTAGGGTTTTGAGCTAATTTGGGCATGGGAACTTTCGGGTCATGAACTTTGTTGAACCAAAATTCTGGAAGTAAACATGGTGGTTTCTTCTGTAATTTTCGGAAAGAATTAGAAGAAGGATGAACAATGTTTGACGGGTGTCATTTGGTGTCTAGTGTGCTGTTGCCGACTGATGGCCTTTTATAAGATGCTTCTTGAGGTCTTTTCGTATAATGTGAAAATTTGAATTTCTTATTTTTCATCCCATCTGCTAGTGGCTCCTGTGTAGCATAATTTGCTGACAAACTACAAAATGCATTTCTCACAGTGACTGTCATCACATAAAGAATGAAAACTTCGACAGTGTATGTATAATCTTTAAATCAAATGACTTAAATGTTGGTCCTGCTTTCCAAGTTTTCTCCAAAATCTTGTTTTAAATTGCATATTTGACCTCTTGGCACTATAATTAGTTGGCTAAGCATCTCAAATACATCACATCTTGATTTCAAATGAACTTTTATAACTTAAAATATTGAACATCTGCAATATCTTGATTTATCTTTCTGGGGTGGAAATGCTAACATCTTGATGTATCTTAAACACTCATAAGAGTTTTTTCTTCTACATAGATTTGTGGAGATATCCATGGACAATTTTATGACATGAAAGAACTTTTTAAAGTTGGAGGGGATTGCCCGAAGACTAATTACTTATTTCTTGGAGATTTTGTTGATCGGGGATTCTACTCTGTTGAGACATTTTTGCTTCTGCTAGCTCTTAAGGTAAATTCTTTTTGCACGTTATATTGAGCTCTCCCGTTGATTTTTGGAATATTTGGCCTGCCCCACCTTTAGCAAGACTCCATTTTGTATACTATTTGAAGAGAATGCTTGCAGAACCTTTAGTTGTAAGTTTGAAGTTAAACCATGATTCTTAAAAGTTCATCATTCAAACGCTATTTTATGGCTTCCAATTATGCATGTTAAGGTTTTAAAGTGAATTTTATGATCATTAAAGTCTTCAATCTGGTGTTGAAAGGTTAGTATGAATATCCAAAATATCTTTTGTAGGAAATGATTCAATCCTATTGAAAGGTGTATACATAACTAATTTGAGTTGGTAATACTTGATGTTTATCTTTGTGCTTCTGTTCAGTGCATCATTTTCCACTTATGGTGACATCTCATCCTCTTTAAATTTATGTAAATTTGGATGTCTTAGGTTAGATATCCAGATAGGATAACACTCATTAGAGGGAATCATGAGAGCCGCCAGATTACTCAGGTAAATGTATTTTCTAGTATTATATTTCAACTTCTTTCTTTGTGGCAAACTCAGTAGTCTTTCTCTGTTCTACTCAGGTATATGGATTCTATGATGAGTGCCTACGGAAATATGGATCTGTAAATGTATGGAGATATTGCACTGACATCTTTGATTACTTAAGGTATGAGTATCGCTATTTAGAGGCAATGCAAGTCTTCTCTATCCATGAAATGTCGAATAATGGAAAAGCTGTGAAAGTGAAAGCTAAGTTTGTAGGAATGGTTGATATAATGTTCAATGGATAATTTCCTATTTGCTGTTTAATTCATCTTGTGGATCATCAAATACAATTAATGCCTTTGGATGGTTATGATTATCCAATCAAATTGCTACTTAGAGAGTTGACTTTCTGGTGTTGGCAGAAATTTATTTATACAGGCTTCCTTCTTCTGTGTTCATATGTGTTACCTGTTATTACTGTGGCACTTCTTATCATGACACCCTATCTTATTGCAGTTATTTGGTTAATGTCCTTCTGGCATAATAAAATTATTATTCAACTTACTAGCACCAAACTTTTCAAAATTTAACATTACTCTAATTGAGGTGATTTCTCTCAAGCAGATTTGTTCCTGTATAGGGTACCGGAAAATTGATGATATTAACCCAGAATACAATGCTATATGCTTGGCTTTTGCTATATTGTTGCCCAGTAATCTAACCCTGGTTAGGGTGATAATTATGATCATTGTTTTTTAAAATACTGAATTGCTTACAATGGACCTTTTCTAAAAATAATTTTGACAGTTTGTCAGCTCTGATCGAGAACAAAATATTTAGTGTTCATGGTGGTCTCTCTCCTGCTATTCTAACATTGGATCAGGTAAATGAATCAAACCTGATAACGTGCTTTTAATTATTTGAAATTCTATGCAAGGAGCTACTACTAATACTTGTTTTCAGATTCGAACCATT
Source organism: Erythroxylum panamense (assembly GCA_027123425.1). NCBI lineage: Eukaryota > Viridiplantae > Streptophyta > Magnoliopsida > Malpighiales > Erythroxylaceae > Erythroxylum > Erythroxylum panamense. Next base: position 40,859,743 of record JAOTIZ010000203.1, read on the forward strand.
GATAGGAAGCAAGAAGTTCCTCATGATGGTGCTATGTGCGACCTCCTTTGGTCAGATCCTGAAGATATTGAAGGTTGGGGTATGAGTCCTCGTGGTGCTGGTTATGTTTTTGGTGGCAGTGTTGTGACTTCATTTAATCATTCAAACAACATCGACTACATATGCCGTGCTCATCAGTTGGTAATGGAAGGGTACAAATGGATGTTCAACAACCAGATAGTTACTGTATGGTCGGCTCCAAACTATTGTTACAGGTACCTTGGCGACTTAAATTCTTAGTTCTGTTGCAGGTTTGTGATCCTTAATTTGGGTTGGATGCAGGTGTGGTAATGTGGCTGCAATCCTTGAGCTGGATGAAAATCTTAACAAGCAGTTCCGTGTGTTTGACGCAGCTCCACAGGTTTGTGCATAAAACTTTGCATCAATTTCGTCGGAAAAATTTAATATTCTGAGGTCTTTCAGGGAGGGGATGTGGGGGTTTTGGATTGGAGTTCTTAGATGAATGCATCAAAAAGCTTACTGAAACATCGACATCAAAATCATTTAATACCTTAAGAATTCTGGACAAAAAGCCGTTGATGATCACTTTAGCTCTCTTTTCCTTGTTATCCACATTTAACGGTATCAACTTGCACAGCAAAAATGTAATTGTTAGGCTGTGTTTCTACCTTGTTTTCTCTTGTATTCTTTAGAAAAAGGGGTACTGAGCAGTTCAAATGTTATGCAGGAATCAAGAGGTACGCCTGCCAAAAAGCCAGCCCCAGATTACTTCTTGTGACATCTACTAACTGCCATATCAAGATTTGCCTTTCTATCTTCCGATGCAACTGCATTTCTGGCAAGCAGAATTTAAAAACCCATGTTCAACGAAACTTCTGTGATCCGAAAACCATTGATGGAGAGGTCAGCCCATGATCAAGGCATGGACAACTGGCAAAGAATCGGATTCACGGGCTCTGAGTCCAATTTTATAATTATTGGGATTGGCCTTTCTTGTACGTCCGCTTCTCACATTGTTTGATGTTCTTGTATTTGTGTACGAGTCAATGTGCAAGTAGATCATACTGTTGTAGCAGGGAAAAAGCTGCTGTTTCCTTCTCTAGAAAGGAGGCTACGTGTGGTTGAGATTTGGTTAAGGTTTGTGGAGGAGAAGACATGCGGCTTTCAATATTTTCTGGTTTTGAAATATATAATATTGTTGTGCTTTCTCAGGTGGTTTTCTCTTGGTCGAGTATTTTATTATTTCGTCCTATAAATTAAAATATAAATTTGGAAGTTGTATTTGGTAAATAAAAAAATATTATTTACTGTATCCTTGCGCTTATATATATTCTAGAATTTTTGGTGAATTAAGTAATTTAAAAATTATAATTTTAATGTAATATTTATAATTTTCAAAATTTAAGAATTATTTCTCTTAAATTTGTATCAAAATAATATTGATTCAAATTATTTCTATTGTCATATTTGCAACATTTATTTTTTTAAGTTACTTTAAATTAAACAATTCTAGGATGGAGTGTTACAGGGGGGGGTGGGCACTCCCAAAATCCACGTAAACTGAACCGCCCGGTTCACACAATAAATTAAAAACCTTGAAAGAGTAAACAAGTAAAAATAATCCCATTCTCTCTCTAAGAGTAATAGCAACGCAGCGCTGTCTTTCCCTGCTCTATCGAGCCTCTATCTCTCTCAATACACACGCTTTCTCTATTAGTTTTGGTTTATCACACTCGCAAATTGAATACTAAAAACTAATTTACCCGCCAAAAAAGCTTCTTCCTTTTTTCGTTTTCAAGTCCCTAACCCTAATTCCCCTCCATTTTGGGTTCCTTTTGGCTTTTGATACGCTGTCGTGGGCATGGATTTCTGCGTCTGAAGTACAATGGACGCGACGGTGGATGCTGCTAACGAGTGTGTAGCCGAAGTGATGGACGACGACATCATTTCCCTTGGCGTTGACGTACAGCGGGGAGGGGAGAAGAATGGGGAGAGCGAGTCGGAGGTTAGGCCGGCGAAGAGGATGAGAGCAGGCAGTGGAGAGATGAGTAGAGTGGCGGAGATTGTGCTGGTGTTGTCGGCGATGGCTGGAATGAGGGGAGGGAAGAGGCCGACGGAGGCGGAGGTTGGGTTGATGGCGGAGGCTAGGGCAAAATTGGTGGAAATTTGTCAGGAATTGTCGCCTAAGGATTTGGTGGGTAGAGATGCCATTGGAGCTGTTATTGAGGATTTAGGGCTCAATTTGAAGGCCAAAGATCAAAGATTAGGGTTTACGGGTACTAGATTGTCTATTAAAGAAAAGTTGTCGCTTGCTAAAATGAAGGTAATAGCCTTCAATTATTGTTCTTTTCTCATTTACATAGGATGCTATAAGGCCATTATATTGGGGAAAAGTGGTGTTTGCAATGGTAAAAATGAAAATTTTATTTGTTTTTGGAATCTGGATAGGGCTTAATTATGTTGAATTTTGTACCATCGTTTTTCATTCTTTCTATTGAAATAACTATTTTTCTTTCCCCATTCTCTGTTCTGGTGGTTGCATTCTCTTTAAGAATCTGATAGCCAAAAAATTGGGTCTTTCTTACTATTTAACAGATAGAAGAGTCTAAGAAGTTCAGTGCACCATCTGTTGCACATACATCTCTTATGTCACAGACAGGTGTTGGCTCTGTAGCTGATAGCCGTGGGCCATCGCATATAATTCGCATGTTTCCGTCTGATAAACCAAACAATGCGCCATTACCTCCTGGAAACCACCTTGGATCTTCAGCTATAGCCAATCAGCACGCGGGGTTATCTAACCATGGTTTAGATAGGGACTCATCAACATTAGCATTTCCTAAAGCTGATCGAGCACAATTGAAATCTGATGGAGCTTCCAGTGCACATCCAGTACATGGTAATAGCATTCTACTTTTGTTTGTTTCTCTTTTTTTCTCTTTCCTCCCTTTTGTTGTGGTATATTGGATACTGTTCACTCTGGTAATTCTGATTTGTATACTAGCTGGTTATATTCTCAATCAAACTCTGATAACGGTCTTAGTGCAACTTAGAGGATGCACACTTCGAACTTTTTCATAGGCTTAATTGTAGATAAAATTGTGTCCATCAAATTCCATATTTTGGTGGGTGATTCTGATATGTAAGGATTTTCACTGGGAATTAAAATATACTTGATTGAAAGCAAATATTGTTATTCTTAAGTAGACATATATGTATATGCACTGAGTTAGGTTTTGAAGTTTGATATCTAATATTGAACTTTTGGGTAGCTTTTACTTTGATCTGTTAATTAATGGTTTCTTTATTACAATTTTGCAGCAAATGCATCTGGAAATCACATGTTGGTAAATGCACAAGCTTGGTCTATGCAACCTCACTCAACGTCATCAACTAAATTTACACCAGAAAACAAGGCACCAAGTTACAATTCTGCTAAGGTTGAAGGAACTGCTGAATTGGGTGTGCCACGACCATTTTCTCAAGGAGCCAGAGATCAAAATTTCAGACCATTTATATCTCAAGCTGCGGCTGCAAATATGCCAAACATGCATTCTCCAGTACAAGGGCTAAAGTATGTTCAGCCTTCATCAAGTTTCACTAGCCATAACGAAATTGCAATGATAGTCCAAAAGCTATTGCAGCCAAAACTTCCTCAACATCCCACGTGGACTCCACCTTCAAGGGAATATATGAATAAGTTGTTGACTTGCCAAATGTGCAAACTCAGTGTTAATGAGGTAGAAACTGTAGTGCTTTGTGACGCTTGTGAGAAAGGATTTCATTTGAAATGTCTAGAAACAGTAAATCAGAAAGGAATTCCCAGAGGTGAGTGGTACTGCATGAGGTGCACATCAATGAGCAATGGGAAACCTTTCCCTCCAAAATATGGTCGTGTCATGAGAAGTGTGACTCAATCAAAAGGGCCTTCTAACTCGACTGGATCACAGCCATCATCAGATAAGAAACTAGGGACTGTGGATCAAAAGGTCCAGGAGAAAATAACTGCAAACGGAAGCTCTAGTACACAAAGTCACGTTGGATCTGGTACTTCAGACAGAAATGCTTCTCATGTGAATATTACTGATGGAAGAGAACATACAGACAATAGTATGACATCAAGTGGACAAGATATTGATCAGGCAGCTTCTGACAGAACATTGCTAAATAACCAAGTTAAAAGCCTGGAGACTGTTTGTGAATCTTCTTCTGTTGGCTTATCAAGTGAACAGTATCCTGAACATAAGCAAGTATCCGAACCTACCCACCACAAGCAAGTATCTGAATCAACTAAACAAACGCTTGTTGTCCAAACAGAAACACAAAACAATTGTGACATACCTTCAACAACTGAGAACCATCCTATATTGGTAGAATCACAGAACAAACTAGAAAAAAGTGATTGCGCTTCATCAGTTGATGTCAAGAAGACTGAGCTACTTGTTACTCATGCAAATCCTTCTGGTAACTCTGAAGCTAATGATGGCGTCAGTGAAAATTCTGGATTGTCTTCAAATGGCTTCCATCATATACAATGGATAGGCAATGCACTTAAAGTTCTGGATGGAAATACATACTATGAGTCTTGCTCCATCAATGGTGTATCATATAAACTGAATGATCATGCCATTTTTCGTTCTGTCCATGGAAAGTTGATACCATCTAAGCTTAAGGTGAGTAAATTATCAAGCTCTTCCATCATGATTATATTTGCTATTTTTAACAACTACAAACATGTAGGATTCTTAATATGGTTTTGTCTGATGTAAGAGCTGTTGTTGACAATTGCTTTCAGTTGAGAATTGTAGATCTACTTTGCAATTTGTCATTTTAAGTGCCTTGTTCTTGCTGTCTTTTATAGTACACTCAGAGAACTCATCATCCTTGTCTCTTACTTTTTCTTGAAATTGCAGGTGATGTGGGAGGATAGTGAAACTGGATTAAAATGGGTAACTGTTGAACAGTGCTACTTTCCCGTTGATTTACCTGAGGGTGTAGGCCACCCATGTGGCCCTGAAAGCAATGAGGTAAGCTATTTTTCTCCTAAACGCTCAAATTATTTTACTATTTGAAACATGCAGTTTTTTATCAATCGCTGGGGTAGACCAGGAGTAACATATATGATAAACAACAAGACTAATGGAAGTAAGATAGTAGGCTTGCAATAGAAGGTTCATAAATCATTCTGTAATATCTAACTTTAACAGATGACGAATGGGGACTATAAGACACTCAAGTTTGCTTGCATACCAGTAGAAAGAGTTCTTGCTAGAGCTTATCTTGAAAAGTGAAGGAACATCGATTTACTTAGAATTATAATCCCTCCTTCATTCAACGAGAACCTCTCTTAATAGAGGATGGCAGTTATTATGTAGTTATGCCACTTTTGCTCTTTGCAGGTCTATGAATCCAACCACGAATACAGTGTAGTAGCTAGCTTGATTCAAGGGCCATGCAAAGTTCTCCCTTCCACCAAATTCAAGGAAGACTGTGAAAGGAGTGAAATGGAAACTGATACCAGTACTCGATCACATCCAGTTTTCTTGTGCAAGTATGCTGCTTCAATCTGAAATTCCTTGAATCATTTGCAAATTCTTACAATTGCTTTGCTGAGATTCAGAAAATATAGCTTTTTGTGACTCTGATTGAATCTTTGGGTTTACTGAATTACCATGATCTAGACATGGGCATTAGGATGGAATACATTGGTAGGGGTTATTTTAGGTGGTTTGGGGATGGGTGGCATGAGTGTGAGAGTTGTGTTTTCAGGATGTGATGTTAACTCTGTAATGTTCAGATGAAAATACCATGAATATCTTAGATGTCCGTTAGTCCTTTGGTACATGTTGACTTATGCTAAATATCTGTTTTGGGGCCATGGATTAGCCTTTGTATCCGGGGTTATGGTGATTTCTTCATTTTTCACATTCTTTGTTTTGGAGGGAGAGAGAGAGAGAAATGAGATTGAGTAAGAGGACTGGTGTTAGTTTTGCTTTCTTGTGTTTATTTGCAAGGGATTTGTAGAATACTTGAGGAGACTTGAAGGGGGAAAGAGAGCACTATTAACTGAGAACCATTTGCGCGGCTCACTGAACTCCCCAGCTATTGGCCTATGGTTTGCCCTTGGTGGGGAGAGAGAAATTAGACTATTTGGACAGAATTTTCACAGGGATAGAATTCATGCTACTTCTATGGTGCAGGCTGAGAATATCTAGTTCTGCCGGTGCCTTTTATTCTCTGCATTAAAGCTTAGAATGAGTTGTGACTCACCGGCCTTTTATTCTCTGCATTAAAGCTTAGAATGAGTTGTGGCTTACCTTTGTTGAAGACTTTTTTTGGTGTGTGTTGCAGGTGGTTTTTCGATAAACTGAAAGGAACTTTCAAGCCTATTGTTGGCTAATTAGTCGTGCTCATATGTTTTAGAGACAAGAATGATCTGACTGACAACTCATGGGGCTTCTTTGATCAGGTAATCGAGAATCCAATTTTTGCAGTTTGCTTCTGGCTCTTCCTTTGAAAATGCTGTTATGCTCAGATATGGTGCCATCTCCAGTTTACAGTTTTGAAAATCCAAATCTAGCCTTTAACATTATTTATTGCCTAATGTAGCTTTAAACCTTTCTGGCAGCTGGGATTTCTGCACAATGATATTTTTCTTCTTTGGAAAATGCTGTTGTGGTCAGATATGGTGCCATCTCCAATGTATAGTTTTGGTAATCCAAATCTAGCCATTATACATTATTTGTAGTCGAATGTAGCTTTAAACCTTTACAGAAGCTGGGAATTTCTGCACAATGATATTTTTCATGCCAAATAGTTGATGGGATCAATCAGCCTATATTATTCACAGTGAGAGCTTTGGTCGTGGAAGCTTAATTCAGTCTTCACATGTCCATGTACTGGTTCTATTTCCTCCATATTCATTGGAGATTTTACCTACTCACGGAAAACAATGTTTGGAAGCCTGGATTGAGGCATCTAACCAAAATGTTAAAGATGGTCAAGGTTTAGCTGGTCAAATCAGATTCAGCTAGTCAAATCGGATTCAATATAGTAGTTAAAATTTAAATAACCTAAAAGAATGTAACACAAACATTTTGAAAGAAATTTTAGTTTTTTGAATCAAAGTGGGATTGAACTAGTTTGGTTCATTGGCTCAATTAACAAAAACATTCAGTTCAATATTAAGCCATTTTCATGACTGCTTGACTGAATTATTGGGTGGGTACAACCAGTTCGGTCCAGTTGCCTAATCATTGTGAAAAAGAAAGTGCTACTTGGAATGATCAACTGACTGTTAGACGCTTGCTTTGGATTTTCAAGTCATTGTGAGATTACATTTGGAAAATGAGTATCATTGAAAGGAAGTTTATGTTTTTTCTCCATCTTTTCACCTCTAGTATTATCTATTCTAATTTCTTTTCTCTGCAGCACTTCGAATATACTTGGTAGTTTTTGAGTTCGTCTCTTATTTTATTGGTCTAAAACAGGTAAACTATATGGTATTGGGCTTTGGAGATTGATAAGGAGTTACTATGCACTCTTATGTCATTTACAATATGTAGGTCTAGCTCTTGTATGTAAAGTTTCCCCTTGTCAAATTTTTAGTGCAACACACAGCATTTTATGGTAAAATTACAGAATGAACATTATGCTCTGTTCTTTGAATGCTTTAGTTATTCATGATGTGGAAATCAACTACTTTGAATACAGTTATGTCGTCTTTGAAATTATCATTTTGTCACAAAAACTCTTCAAGTAGATGATATAATTAAGTTCATACATCATAATCACTGGTGCGCTCTATACATAGAAAATATTATTTTTGTTATGAACAGGGTGTTAGATGTGATGACGTTTCATTATGATCAGTAAGTCCTCTAGCTATATGTATCATAGAATTATTTAAATCATACACTTATAATTGCATCATCGTAGAAAAGCACAAGTGATATTGATTAGTGGGTCAATTGCCAAATACGTGATTCTCTCTTACTGAAGAATTTAGCTGTGCTAAAACCCTAGATTGTTTCTCTCTCTCCCTTGCTCCGCACTCTCTTTTTGCACATATTTAGGCATGGCTGCACTGGGAGTTGAAATGTGTTTCAAGATTTGAAACATTAGAACAAGATAAGGAACGATAGAGAACTAGAAATATATGTTCACATGGGTGAAAAAGGGAATGAACTTGTTACATCTCCAGTTACTTTGATGTATAAGATATGCTCGCCCTAAATTTCATGCACGTCAACATTTCCAATAACGTTAAAGTGGGTAGGGCAATAGGTGCATCATTTTCCTAATCATTTTGGTTGTTTTTGGTAGCTATATCACATTGGCATTAAAGCCCGAGTCTCTATATTGCTTGAGGTTAACTTAAATCTTTCTCAGAGTAAGCGAACGATACTGCTGTTCTCCTATTATTTAGTAGATATGTATCCTGGCAAAGCTTTCTTACCCCCTATTTTGCTTTGTCCTTACAGAACCTAGCGCTATGCCCTTTTATTGCCTGATGAATCCAGAACCAATCCATTACTCTCTTTGACTTGTCATTGGAAGGCTGTTCCTTATCCGTGTTACAAAAGCCATGCCTTGGATAAAGTTGTCCAATAAAATATGCGGAATAGAGGTTTAAGAACTTTGGAGTGTATCATGTATAGGAGACTAGGGCACTCAAAAATTCGTTGTGGTGTTTGATTCATCAATGGTCACATGGTCTCAGATTTAAAGTTGGAATAGATTATGATTTTATTACTCGCCCTCGTTGTAGACCATTAGGTTAGGGTCTACAGTTTCCAATTTCCATGTCTAGTTGCAGGATTAATGGGATGCAAGACTTCAATTATTATTACCACGCTAAACCTTTCTCTTCGGTCAATCAGAACTTGATGCCACAAGTTCTCAACTCGGCTGGCTTCTGCTTTCCCTGTCAAGTGACTTGAGTTTTCCAGAAAAGAAAGAAAGTAAACAACAGTTTAAGCGAACTGTCTAAAGAAGACAGGATCGTCCTATTGGACTGCAGGGACCACACAGTAACAATAATAAGCAGACAAGAACACAAGACACAAAGTTTAACTACCAAATCTTTTTTGACCATTCCACCACCTTTACCTTTCTAGCCACAGACTTCGCCGTCCCTTATCTGTTTGAAGAAGTCCATCACATATGCATGCGATAATTTAAGCATCATTTTTAGTCTTCCCATCGTACGTAACATTCTGCCAAATCCAATGGCTGATACAGAGTCAAATCAGCAGGTTTGACCACACAATTACCATCTTTGCAATAATTACACCTATATTTTATGTAACAGAAAGCCAAAATCATGGCATGCAAAGTTAGCATTGTTAAAAGTCGGAGGAAGAGGAAGCAAGCAAATGAAAAATGGGCCGGCCTAGTTTCTTGTGAACCGGCGACTATCACGCTGGTGTAGACTTTGAGATGGAATGATCAAAAGGAGAGGCTGATAAAGTGAGAAAAAAGATGGGTAACAAGATTCCAGGTTTTTAGATTTTATGTAACTTTTGAAAGAGGCAAAACTGTAGTGATTATTCTTGCCAATAATTTTCATCATCTACTAATCCCATTTGCAACTTTTACTACATCCACACTACTTTTAGGGTATAATGGAGAAAGACTCCACTGAGTCTTTCTCCAGTTATTAAAGGTTCATGTAACACTTTATTATATTATACTTCTATTAAATAAATCCTTAATTTATACTATTTATCCCTCAGATCCTTTACTTCCATAAAAATTTATATGCTCTATGATATAAGTTGCATATATTTTAAGGGATATATATAATTAATGAATTTGAACTTAATTCTACATTTGTAAATATAAAGGTTTAACGAGTATTTCTATAAAAAAAATTAAAAGACCAAATATTTTTTCACATCTACTAATTCCCTTTGGAACTTTTCCTATATCACCACTTTAAGAACATAATGATCAAGTCATTTAGTTAGGATCGAATTACATCATGTAGTAGTATGGCTTAAGTTTAGTGGTTAAACAAAAGGGTGCCTTGATAGTTCATATATTAGTATCGTACGTGTATATATATAATTTCTTCTAAATGTGAGATGATGTTCAGATCAGTTTGCTTGCACACTTTTACTCCTATTACATTATGATGCATTAATTAGCTAATGCGTTATGATGCAGTTAATTAGGTTCCTTAAACGAAGGGTTAACGAAGGCCTGCGTCGAAATGGGTGCTGATGGTGGCTTTTAGTTCACGTGCTTATTATTCTAAACCACAACGTTAATATTCCCACATTAATTAACAATCGGTCTAGTCCACTGGTAGTTATAAGAGAGGCTAATCAGGTGCTAACTGAACCTTGCTTTTTGGGATGCTTGTTTAATAAATCACAGTTAGTATGACTAATCATGTTTCTACTTTTAGCAGATCCCTCTCTTTATCCATGTTATCTCTTAACCCTACCATTAGTCTAAGATTGGCAATGAATAATAAAGCCATTATATTGGTCCAAACTGTTGTCACAAAACCTACTAATCATTTACTAAAAGCCATAAGAAACATTAAAACACATTCATTGCTTAAGACTCGTTCTTTTTTCTTTCTTTCAATCTTTGACGGAGTGTTATCTTATGTATTTGTCAACTTGTCGGAGTCGCTATAAGTGTAGTTGACAGAAATGATTAGATATTAATTACATTTAAGTATTTAGTCATGTTAAATTATTTAATTATACATTTTAATGTAATTTGTTTGAAAAAAAAGATCATAAGTTTGTTTTAATTACGAATAGGAGTTTTAAGTTTTTTAATTACAAATGAAAATATAAAAATTTGATGGAATCTTTCTTTATATGTTATTGACTATTTGGAGATTTGTCTTAAGTTTAATTATGCCATAAAACTTTTGAACGAGTCAACTTTTCAATTCAATATTTTACTTCTTAGTTTGATTTATTTTAATAATCCTTGTTGTTTAAAATCGATTAGTTTATTAGTTAATAAATTCGTTTTTGTAAACTAATCGATTTTTATAAATTAAAAGAAGCTAACTAAGTTTCATTTAAACATTCTATCTTTTTTATTAAACTTTAAGTTAAGATAGTTTCTTTCAATTATATTTCAAATTATTCAATTTTATTCAATCTTTAACGTATTTTAACATCATTAATACTTGTTAAACCTAAATCTCTTTTCTTATGCATATATTGTTGTCGCTCTAATGATTCATAAAAAATGTATTTAAAAGGTAATTCATATTTGTCAAATGTTACTTTTATAGGAATAAATGTAATGATACTAATTGTTGAGAAATGAGATTAAAATTCATTTATATTATCGTAATTAAAATTTAATAAAAATGTTATACTTCTAATCTCTAAAAAAGAATTGAAGTAACACTACTTCAAATCAATTAAGAGGGGTAATCAACTCAAAACTTTCTATAAGTAAAACTCAAATTTAAGTATAAATGCATGAATAATATATTAGATTTCTCTCACAATAAATTTTCAATTGGTAAAGTTGCTCCTTTGTGACCATAAGATCACAAATTTAAACAATAGAAATAACTTCTTTATAAAAATATAAAAGAAAGGCTGTGTATATTATGACCCTCTTCAGACCCTGCAAAGCAGGAAGCTTTATACACCGAGATATATTGACATTTTCTTAATGAATTTGCAAATTTTTAGAAAATACCGTAGAAAATAAAATATGTGAAATAGAGAAAAAAAAAGTAGAAAAATATATTAGTTTAATAATTTATTAAAGGATATTAAATAAGGAATACATATAAGTACTCTTTTCTCCAATGTTACGTAACTAAACTCCAAACATCACAGGAGCAACAGTATAGCCTCCTCATTCCCTGTATAAATTCAACTCTAGCGGCTCTCGTTTTCTCCACCCACATTCTTGCTGCTATTTTTCGTTGTATTTCACTTCTTCACATACTCCTCTCCCACCGACAGTATGGCTTCCCAAGGAGATAATGTTGTTGTGTCTAGTGTCAATCTTGAGAAGTTGCTTTGCATGAAAGGAGGTAAAGGAGAGGCTAGCTATGCAAACAATAGCCAAGCACAGGTTTGGCTGATTATAAATTAAATTTTGATAGAGGTCTCTTCTCTCTTGATTTTGCATCTGTTATCTTTAACATTGTTTGTTGGATTAGTTCTCCATCAAACCATACAATTTCGGCGATTTCTATGTTTTTGTTTATCGGAGTTTTTTGTTATTCCCTTACTTTGTTTTACGTTTTAACAAGTGAATGTATGAGTTTGAAACAGATTATTGAAGTTTTTAAGGATAACCTGATAACTAATAATCTCCTATCCTTCGGTATGACAATCTAAACTACTTTTAAAGTTATCTTGTATATTGACTACATTCCTCTCCCAAGACCTACATAGAAAAGATCTATGAGAACTTGATGAATTGAGCAAAACCTTTCACGTTTATGTGAATGATGGCTATAAACCGAACTTTGTATACCTGCAGGCCTTGCATGCCCGAGCCATGCTTCACCATCTCTTAGAAACCCTAGACAGGGTTCACTTGACCTCCTCCGAGGTCCCATTTCAAGTGGTGGACTTGGGATGCTCATCTGGGAACAACACTATCAGTACCATTGATGTGATCATCAAGCACATGATCAAGCGGTACGAGTCATCGGGACTGGAGCCACCGGAGTTCTGCGCTTTCTTCTCCGATCTCCCTAGCAATGATTTCAACACCCTTTTCCAGCTCCTCCCTCCCTCAGCCAACTATGGCGGCAGCATGGAAGAATGTCTGGCTGCTAGTGGCCACCGGAATTATTTTGCTGCTGCGGTCCCTGGTTCGTTCTACCGGAGATTGTTCCCCTCAAGATCCATCAACGTCTTCCACTCATCTTTCTGCTTGCATTGGCTCTCTCAGGCAAGTTTTTAGTAACTTGTGGTTTTACATAATATACACCAAAGTAGTCAAATTTGCAATTTTAGTACATTCTATACAACCTATAACCTTAACGTATGCCCAATACTACGTATTTTGTTGGCTCCCAAAGCTGATGTAAGTCGTAATTAATTGCATATGTGCCTCTAAACTTTATTGTGATTCTCAATTTTCTTTTTTGCTGGATTTTAGGATGGTCAAAAAGGCTATCACCTAGTAAAAATAATGATCATTCAGGGTTTGAAATATTGCATATATCTAAAACTTTGGATATGACTTCCAGGATTGAAATTTTGGTTATCCAAAGTCTGTCTTCCTGAGAATATGGGTAGGTGGGGAAGAAATTAAGAGACAGACAGGAAGAGAAACTTTATGAAACATAATAATAAGAAACGAAGATTATGGCATCCTTGGAGCTTAGTGTTTGGTCGTATTAAAACTCTTAATGTAAAAAGGTTAAAGTTATTTTCCTGCAATGATGAAGTAATGAATAGCAATAACTAACCGTGTAGAGTATAAATATGAACCAATAGGTGCCAGAGAGTGTGGTGGACAAGAGATCAAGGGCATATAACAGAGGGAGAGTGTACATCCATGGTGCAGAAGAGGCGGTAGCAGAGGCATACAAGCAGCAATTCCAAAAGGACTTGGCAGATTTCATGAGAGCAAGATCACAGGAGATAAAAAATGGCGGGTCCATGTTCCTTGCTTGCTTGGGCAGAACCTCTGTCGAACCCACTGACCAAGGTGGGGCTGGCCTTCTCTTCGGGACCCACTATCAGGATGCTTGGGATGATCTTGTTCGCGAGGTAATTCTATTCCATTCATCAAAGTCTTAATAATTAAGAGGTTAATTATTAAACTTGTTTACTACAGAACCTTAGGTGAATCATCACGCATTTCCACGCAGTACATATTTGTTTTTTTGTGTAAAAAGAGAAACAGCTTTTTTGGCCGACCAAAAAGCAAGGAAACACTATGCTGGAAGGGGAGTGATTTGGGTACGGTGCTTTTAGAAAAACTTATTATGAAATTGTACCAAAAGAAAAGAACAGCCTATTATGAATTGTCACCGTCTGAGCAAAGATTATGAAGGCAGTGGTCATGATACACCCTAGTTACTGTTAGTCGTCTGATTTCTTACCCCAAAAATAGGATCATAGCCATTCACTTGCTGACTGCCGTGTCGGCAGTATGATGACTGTTCACAAGTGGGTGGACGGAACATTGAAAGAACACACAACAAAGTCACTGAGATGATGATCGAAGTGAAGCCCCAAAAGTTGAGCATATCCTGTCCCTGTGATCGACTTTGTACTCTTTATCAACAGAGTACATGGATATCATGACCAACTTTGTTTGTAGGTAATGTGGATAGGCACAAACATTCAACCACGTAGTTCAACTACGCTTGAGCTACTGGTCGGTGGGCATTAGTGAACTTGGGCCAAAGCCTAACTGGTCTAAGGGTCACAAGTGATATTCTTTGATATTTTTGTTAAACTAATGTTATACTACTACTAATAATAATAATAATCTCAGGGCCTCATTACTAGGGAGAAGCGTGACACCTTCAACATTCCAGTATATGCACCAAGCCTACAAGAGTTCAAGGAGGTGGTCGAAGCCAATGGCTCATACACTATAAACAAGCTTGAAATTTTCAAAGGGGGGAGTCCTTTGGTTGTCAACCACCCTGATGATGCCGCTGAGGTTGGTCGAGCCTTGGCCAACAGCTGCCGAAGTGTCTCCGGGGTCCTTGTAGACGCGCACATTGGTGATTGGCTAAGTGAAGAACTCTTTTTACGAGTGGAGCGTCGAGGCACCAACCATGCCAAAGAGCTCGTAGAGAAGCTACAATTCTACCATATTGTTGCTTCTCTTTCATTTGCTTAAAGATATACAAGACTTTGTCTTCCTTTATATAATCTTCTCTCCACCTTTCTTGTGTTATTTGTGGCAAACCAGAAAAGTTTTAAGCAGAAAAACTACAATAGTAACTTCATGTTCCCTTGTTCCAAAATTTGTAATGAAACTTATATGTAAAGCATAAGTTATAGTATGCAAATTAAGGCCTTGCTTTCTCTCACAACTATTTAGCCGCTTTGTGTTGCCTTTGGTTCTTCTTCAGGAAGATAACAAGGAGACAAAGAGAAGGTCAATCAGCTATGGTTAGTTATATCAGTTGGGAGTCATAAAGGTTTTTCTCTTCTTTACATGTCTACTTTAGGATCATCTTGAGACTTCTGAGCCTCTATGACCCCATTCATTAGTCCTTTTTTTAATAAAAAAGATACCCATTTATTAGACTTCGTTTGTCAGATAAACAGAGTCAACAGAAAACGCATTTCTTACAGGTTGAAAAGTGCTACCATTGCATTACACATGTTTCTAACGTTTTCGTGGGAGATTTTGTCAGACTGCTGGGAAATATGCAACCCATAATCATACATCGCTTCCACATAATTAGAGTTCACACTGATTAGGTTTGTTGTGGACACAGAGACGGAGTTTTCATATGTACATATATATAACGTGACTCGAAGTTGAATCTGTGAATTATGAAGGAGCATCTTAGCTTCTTCTGACACGCTCAACCTGACCTTCTTAATAATCTTCCTAATTCCATTTCTGTTCCATCCTTCCTTAACCTTCGGAATACTTTGATTAAGACAATATTTACCTTTTGGGATTGACTCCTCATTTTAGATGGGAAGATATCTTTTATGAGGACATCGCTTATGAATCTCGAATGCATTAAAATAGAGCACTAGAGAAGCATTTTCTCCAATTGATTTAAACATACGGAGATACAGCATATTTATATAGGAGAAATTATACCAAAATCTCTTGACTGCTATGATTTTAGATGACAATTTTTTTTTGAATCAAAGCAAATTCATTAAATTAACGAAAACATCAAACCAGAAGAAGCATCTAAACCCGAAACCAATAGGCTTTACCTTATAACACCCGAACCTAGAACCTCTTCTGAATTGATAACAAGCGACGAACAATCAAGAGAAAGAACAGAAACAATACTACTTGGGATAGAATCCCACTCAAACTGGTCTACATGTAGTAAAGCCATCAAGAGAAAGAACATAAACAATACTACTTGGGATAGAATCCCACTCAAACTGGTCTACATGTAGTAAAGCCACCTTTGCTAATGTATGAGCAGCCTTATTAGCATTCCGAGAAGTCCAATGGAAGAACAAAAACTGGAAGTTGTTTTGAAACGAGAGACATTCAGCCAACACTGTACCAACCTCTAGCAGATTGTTGGAAGAGTCATTAAGATGATTAATTGCACCTAAACAATCCGACTCGATGATAATCCGATCCAGACATTGATCCTTAAGCCAAGCCAGAGCTTCTTTGATGGAAATAGCTTCAGCGAGATAAGCATCCACATAACTAGGAATGTGACCCGATAGAGCCCTTACAAACTGACCATGATCATCCTTGAGAACAACCCCAAACCCCGAGCAATTTTCTCCTGTCAAGACCGAAGCATCAACATTACATTTCCACCATCCCATATCAGGCTTATACCAAAAATGAGCACAAGCAGGGGTGTTGCCATTAAATTGTATCCGGCCAAAAGCATCGGTGGCTGCTTTCCAATTCGCAAGAAACTCCTCGACAAAAGATATAATGGCATTCGGAGGAGTATCCTTCTGCTCCCAACACAACAAATTTCGATGGAACCAAAGGCTCCAACAAATCACAGAAATCCGATGGCCCAAAGCAGAATTCTTACCAATTAACACCGAAAAGATACAGCTTTTAATGTCTTTATCCTGTATAGTGATACCTGCAGTAGTCCACACTCGACGAGCAAAGGGGCAAGTGAGCAGCACATGATTCATAGATTCAGCCCGACCACATCTGTTGCAAGAAGTATCAAGAGAGACACCCCTAGCTAAAAGTCTCTGCTTACAAGGTACAAAATCACGCAAGACCCTCCAGAGGAAATCCTTAACTTTCGGGGGAAGCTGAGCATTCTAGAGAGAATTCCAGTGTCCATCAATCAAATACGCAGGAATAGAGGAGAACTGTCCAGTAGCAATCCTATACCCCGATTTAACACTATACAAACCATCCTTAGTAAAATGCCAGCAGAAATGATCAGAAGGCAGAGACGGTGAAATATGGATTTTGAACACTTGCTGAGCATCAGTCGGAGCTAAAATGCCATTGACAAATGAATAATCCCATCTCGATTTGTCCGAATTAAAAAGCTCACTAACCTTCAAGTTCTCCATACCTGGCAACGGAGCAGAACGCGCAAAGAAACCCTCTTCACAATTCAACCATGGATCGTTAAAAACTGAGATTAAACTTCCATCTCCCACTCTCCAACGAGCTCCTCTACCTAGCAGCGGTTGAGTCGATAAAATACTCCAAATAAAACTAGGGTTTCGACCTTCTCTAGCATGAAGGAAATTACAATCCGAAAAATACCTTGCTTTAAACAACTTGCTCGACAGCGAAGTCGGGTGAGACAAGAAACGCCAACCCTGCTTACAAAGCATCGCAAGATTAAAACAGTGTAAATCACGAAATTCCATACCGCCCAGCTTCTTCGGAGTACATAGCCGTTCCCATTTGGCCCAGTGAATTTTAGATCGACTGCCTGAGGAGAACCCCACCAATAATAATTCATCATATTGTGTAAATCTTCACAGATACCTTTAGGGAGAAGGAAGACACTCATACATAACGTAGGGAGAGCTTGAGCAATAGTCTTGAGGATGATCTCCTTACCCGGCTTGGAAAGCAGACGGTTTTTCCAGCTGTGAATATGTTTGCTAAGTCGATCCTTTAGAAAAGCAAAAATTTGCTTTTTATTTCTCCCAATTAGAGAAGAGAGACCTAGGTATCGGCCATGATCAATTGGATTCAAAACCCCCAAAATCAAATTCACATCCTGCTTCACCTCCTCCTTCATATTTGAGCTAAACATGACCCCCAATTTTTGATAATTAATCGCTTGACTCGACGTTCTCTCATACGTTGCGAGAATCCGCTTAACATTGCGACACTCTTTCGACAAGGCCTTAAAGAAGAAGAAGCTGTCATCAGCAAAGAACAGATGCGAAACACTGGGTGCTCCTCTGCAAATGGTGATGCTATGTATCTCCCCTCGAGACTTAGCCGTCCTCAAAAGAGCAGATAATCCTTTAGCACATAAAATAAAAAGATAAGGACTGAGTGGGTCTCCCTGTTGAAGACTGTGATGAGGGGTAATAGGGCCCACGGTTTGGCCATTAAACATAACCGAATACTGGACGGTAGAAATGCAAAGCATGATCCACTTAACCCACCGAACATCAAACCCCAATTTTATCAGGACAAATTCAAGATAACCCCAGTCGACTTTGTCGTATGCCTTGCTGATATCAATCTTAAACGCTACATCACCATTAGAGCCCTTTCCTTTATTCTTCATGTAGTGAATAATCTCAAAAGCAACCATAATATTATCGGATATAAGTCTTCCTGGGACAAACGTTGACTGCAAAGGGGAGATAATTCGAGGAAGAAGGACCTTGAGTCTGTTGGCAAGAATCTTGGAGATGATTTTATAAATCACGTTGTAGAGAGCGATAGGCCTTAAGTCCTTCATACTACTAGGTTTATCTTTCTTCAGAACGAGGACAATAGTAGTGTTGTTCAGCGAGGCGGGGAAAACACCATTCTCTAACCACCCGCAACTTTGAGAAAAAATGTCCTCGCCTATCGTATCCCAACATTTCTGGAAAAAAGCTAGGTTCATTCCATCAGGGCCAGACGCTTTGTCGGGGTGCATGTCAAAAATGACCGTTTTAAACTCATCCATAGTAAAGGGAGCCAAGAGAGAGGAATTATCGTTAGCCGTTACTACCGGGGAAATACAATCAAACTCGGCAGTGTTCGGCGTGGATAAGGGGGCCGCGAAAAGACCATTGAAATAATCCAAAACAATCGAGCACATAGTATCCATATTTGACACAGCATTTTCGTGATCATCCTACAAGAACTCAATATGATTAACCCGCTTTCTTCGTGAGGCCTGAGCGTGAAAAAATCTACAATTTGCTTCCCCATATTTAAGCCAGAAAATTTTGGACCTTTGTTTCCAGTAAATAGCCTCCTGAGCAAGGAGTGTCGAGAGCTCAGATTTAAGCCTCACTATACGCACATCATCCACCTTAGCCTGACAGGCTGCGTCGATTCTTTTCTTTAAAATAGCAATCCGATATGTAAAGTTATGGTCCTGAGAGTTCTGCCAATCAGTTAAAGCCGCACTACAGGCAGAAATTTTGTCCAGTACACCTACACTCCTATCCTTAGACCAAGCACAGGACACAACTTCCAGAAAGCCGTTGTCAAGCAACCATGTATTCTCAAACTTAAACCGATGGGCTCTTTTAACCGGAAACACAGTACTGGTGAAGAGTTTTATTAGGTTATGATCGGAATAAGGACTTACCAAATTAAACTGTTTGTGGCAAGGAAAGGAATTAAGCCAATCCGCAGTGACAAAAGCCCTATCCAAACATTCCAGAATCAGAGAATCCGAACCCCTCCCTCGTTTCCAGGTAAAGCCAAAGCCCACAAGAGGGACTTTGATTAATTGACAATCGGTAATACATGAATGAAAGCCTTCCATGAGCGAAGCAGGGTAATCCCGACCACCAAGTTTGTCATTAACAGAGAGAAGATTATTGAAGTCTCCCATGCAAACCCAAGGTAACGTATAGTGACGAGATAAAGCCTTAAGAAGTGCCCAGCTACTTCGCTTCCTATGGGATTCCGGGAAGCCATAAAAGCCAGTGAATCTCCATGTAAAGTCATTAGACTGAACAACTTCCATATCGATATGATTACTCGACTAACCCAAAACGTTAGCATTGCTAGTATTATTCCAGAGGAGCGCGAGACCCCCACTACGACCATTCCGATCAACAGAAAAACAACAATCAAACTTTAATAAAATACGTAAGTCCTCCATCCTACGGGAACTAACCAGAGTTTCACTAACAAAAGAAAATGAGGCTTATTAACCTTAACAATGTCTTTCAGAGCATTCACTGCACGCGGGTTGCCCAAGCGCCGACAGTTTCAAGCAATACAATTCATGGCGATTGGCGGGTCTCTTGAACGAGACCGGTCGTTGATAAATCAGTAGAACTAGAGGTTGCATTCGAAGAAACTGAGTATCTACCACCTTTCAGCTCATCGAGATTAGTACCAATGTAGTCACATTCACGGGGACATTTTTTGACTTCATCAATGATCATAACGTTATCTTCCTTTCCCTTATGGACAGCAGCAAACTCCGAGTTAGTGCCAGGCATTTCTGGTTCAGCAGCATGGTGTACGGGCGTCTAAGCTGATCACGAACCTCTGATTGGATCTCCTCCGGCCACTCCCTTTTGATGTTCTCCTCCGGCAACTCAGTAAGTTTAACACAACTAGACTCACTATGCCCAACAATGCCACACAGATAGCATATAAGAGGGATCCTTTCATAACTAAAAGAGACGTCGAAAAAATCACCCCCTCCTTACAAATTCGCTTGGTCCTCATAAGCGATTCAACTATGTTTATGCGAGCTCGAAAGCGCATGTATTGAACAATGGAATTTCGCTTGTGTCCCGTATCATAATCCAGAAATGAACCCATAATGTTGCCCAAGTTTATCGCTAAAGATTCTGAAGCAAATCCAGGAGGGAGATCATGCACTCGAACCCAAAAATCAGCAAATCGAAACTCAACCTCCTCCGGATTCTCACCCTCTCTCATCTGATGAACCAACAAAATACAATTATTAAAACTCCATGGTCCTCCGGCCAACATTTTCCTAAGATCAACCACATGAAAGAACTGAAACAGATATAGCCCCTCCCCCCGAAAGGTTTAATCGAATAGCCTTTGATAGGACGCCATAGATTGAGAAGGGTTCTTTCCATGGCCTCAAAGTTTACATTCCGTTCGCCCAAAAATCGTCCTAACAGACTCAGGTTGTAATCGATACAACTCCCTTCTATATCCGAAGCCTTAATCACGAGTTCAGTGCCTTCCTTCTTATGGATAGACAACCGTTGAAACTCAGGTTCCATGACGAACCAAGAAAACAACCAGCGACAAACGAAACAGAGAGCGCGAAACTAGTAATACAAAAACATGCACGAAGGCATGACTAAACTTGCACCCTTAGAGAGAGAGAGAAAACGGGCAAGACTATAAATGGAGAATCCATAGAGACTTTAGATGACAATTAGATGATTAGAACTAATCTTTTGATTGTTATAATTTAAAATAACAATTAGATTATTTGAACTACTTTCTTATAATTTAATATAACCCCTTATGATGTCATTACAACCAAAACGACATTACATAATAGAAAAAAGCATAGCTAAAAGTGCAAAAGGCAATCGATCATGTTAAAATAAGATGGCGCTCCTATAAGTATATCGTAAAACATTTTCTTGATTAAGTAACAAAATGAATAAAAGTAGTAAAAATATAAAACATTATTATAAGACAAAACACTACTCGTAATTTTCTCTTATGGCCTCATTTGTTTGCTTATACACATTTTTAGACTTTCTTTTATAGGTTGCAAGATGCTTTTAGTGAAGTTTTATCTTCTCTTTTATTTTCCTATCCAAGCAACTATTACTTAAAATTTTAAAATAATTTAGATCGATTATATAATTTATTGAACAACTTATGAACTTACCATAAATACTTGCAAAACTCTTAACACTAGTTGTGTGTTTTGTTGTTTTCTATTTCAAATATTTATTTCAACAATTTGCTATATATCATATATGTCACGAATCTAATTTGTAAAAGGTAATAATAATTTTCATATCTTTACATATGGGTGGTTCCAATAAGAAATGTGCTTTTAAAAGACTTCTTTGCTTATGTAGTTAGGATGATTGACCATTCTCTCTGCATCTGTTATATATTGTTTAAAATATTTTTGCTTCACTCTAGACTTGTAACTCTTCCTTGCATCTCTAATGGTCTTTAAAGTCCATTATTTACCTTCTAATTACAGAATATATCTCTTTTGCAATGACGGTTTCTTACACTAATGGTCTTTAATAAATGTTCATTTAAATTTCATAAATCAAATAGAAGCTGTTTCTTGTTGTTTACTTTGTGAGGCCATTGTCCTGTCCTGTAACTACAATTCTTTCATTTGTCCACAAAGTTTGTACATATTGTAGCTTCAAGCTATAATAGTAAGGGAGTGCATGGTAGCGGGCTAAAAAGTAGAAGGAAGCGAAAAGGGGAAAACTATTTTTGCTTCTGATGTTGTCTCAAAAAGAAAAGAAGACCCCTGAACATATCTGTAATTTAATTGGTTTTGTGAATTGAAAAGCAATAGAAAACGACATAATATGGAAAACTAAAATCCTCTAAACTACTTGGAGATGATAATTAGTTAACGAGCCCTCCATTATCATCTTTTACTGTTGTTTAAACCTTGATAGGTCAAAATAAGATCCCAAACAACTTTTCCCATTATTATTACAATTCCTCGAGTGACCATATAAAATGAAGCTTAATCATGCTAAAATATGATATTAAAAATGCAAAAATGTAGTATTTGTTAGTTTATGTCCTACAGCCAATCGGTTGATTGTAGTTTAGTGACAATTATTTAAAGACGTTCTTTATCTTGTACAAGTTTAGATGTATATGATAAACTATACAGAATAATTATACATAACAAATGAGATTATAATAAGATTATAATTATGAGATTAATATTGCATTTATGTATTATCTCTAAATTGTTCATAGTCATTGTTTTATTAAGATTGGATATTAATAGAATACAAAAGACTAACACATATTATGCTTTTTTTATGAAAGAAGTTGTCGATCTTATAGGCTAAATTATAGAGATACTTAAACAAACATGATGGTGCTTGTTAGAGAACAATTTTATTGAACATACCCGATATGAGAAACCAATTTAGAACATTACTTTTATGTCTATAAAATTCTTATTGTGATGATTATATAAATAATCCTTTGACTTGAGGTTACCAAAGTTATCTTATTGTTATGTTTTGATACTACATATGACCTATTTAATCATGGGTCAGTCAATTGGCAGTCATTAGATGTAGCATGAATTATACGAAGGAAATTGTGTGATCAAGATATGATTCATCATCCTAAAGTAATTCGAGAGAATGTTTCGTTGTTCCTAATTAGTATTGATTTGAGAAATCTTTGGTCAAAGTGAAATGATGCTTTGTAAATAGTTTATAAATGCCGTTAATTGAATCAATAGCTAATGACAGAGAACAAATTTAATGGATTCAAAGTAGAGTAGATATGAATTTCATGCTCTATGTCTAATCAAAATATTGTATGACGAAGGGATTGAATTATACGAAAAAACATGCACTGAAAAGTTAGTCAAAATTACTTTGACATTCTTAAGTTTTTGCGTGGTCATGATGCGTTGATAGACACTAATATCGATTTATGATTATAAATTGTTTAATTGGAGAATTAAAGAAAAATTAAAAGGAGTTTTAGATTATCTAATTCTAATTCTAATTATGAATTATAATTATAATTATAATTTATAATCATTGCTAATATATTTGGAAACCTAAGGGTCTCACATATAGAATGAGTTGAAGACAACAAAGATTTTTTATCAAGTTGAATGTAATTGTAAGGTTTGAGAAACTTTATGATTAAATATGAGATATTTAATAAATAAGGATCAATATGAGATATTAGATCTTATTTTCATATTGATCCTTATTTGGGCATAATTAATATTTAGTTAAAATTATTTGTAATTGTAATTAAAATTTAATTGATATTAGAATTTAATTTCAATTAAATTACTAAAATATCTATATTATAACTAGGCTTAAGCTCTAATAGAACAAACACTTCTTGCTTAACACTCTTTGTAAGAGTTACAGAGTTCTTTAAACTCATTCTGTGGATATTATTAGAGGCCCAACATTCGTGCAACTACAATGATTACGATGGATCGATTTTAAAAATGGTTCGAAGGATACGATAAAATAAGGATTAAACTTCAAAATAAGGTACAAATTTCGATTCATGTTTTATTATAATTATGTGTTAATCATTTTATAGAATTAAAGAGATATTGATTTTCAGGAAATCAAAAAATACAAAAAAATTTTGTAATTATTTTGCTACAGTCGATATCGAATCTCGGTTCGATTTCCTAATAGTATTAGTGTTAGATTCTACAAAAGGATCACACACTTGAAGCTAATTGGTCGAGTTCATATAAACTTGTAGAGATGTAAGACTCATTACGTTAAAACATCTTGACACAACTATGTAAAAGCACCTTGAACTGCTAGTGATCCAAAGCAAACTCAAAGGAAGACGTAAACCCCGAGAGAAAACTTGAGTGATAATATGGAATTGTGAGAAAATTAAACACTATGCATTGGAATACATGTGTGAAATGGACACCAATCCATTTGTGTGGTTTGAGTATTTAGAGTTGTTTAAAATGATGTTGTATGCATTTATACCTAGGGATTCCTTTAATTTGTTATTTTGTTCTCACCCCAATTCAATTAATTTATTTAAATTTCAAAAAAATTATTAAGGTTTTACAGATTTGTAAGAGCTTAATTATAAGTCCTTTTCTTTTTGTCCCTAAAATATTATATGGGATATAATATCTGAAATAGTAACATTTGTTGCTTAAAATAGTAGCAATTTTAATTGTTGCATATATAAAATTTTAAGATAAAATTTATTTTGTTGCCTTTTTAAATATATGGCACCAAATTACTATTATCATTGCTTTTTAATATTATTAAAGACAATACTTTAAAAACCATTGCATTGTACTAGTTTTAAGCAACACATTTAAAATCATTACAAATTAAAATTTGCATAAAGCTCTTTTTGTCATTGTGAGTTTAACACCCCCTTCAAATTTACGATGGGATAGTAGATGTTAAATTTAGTTTGCTCAACAAAGCTTGAAAATAAGTGAAAAGATGTGCTTTGTTAAAAATATTAGTTGTTGAATTGGTTGAAGACAAAATTACATGTATATTACCTAAGTAACATGATGGTATATAAAGTGACAATCAATTTCAGCCTGTTTTTTAATGCTCATAAAAAGCGTCATTGTGAGAAATATGTATAGCACTTATATTATCATAATGAAGCATAGTGGTAGAGGATTGTGTAGTACTCATATCAGTTAATAACCATCGCAACTAAATTAACTCGAATGTAGCATCAATAAGAGTATGATATTTAGATTCAATAGTTAACCGAGTAATAAAAGTTTACTTTTTGCTAAGCCAAGATATAAGAGAATTGCTTAAGAAGAATTAATAACCAGTGGTAGAACAATGATATATTGGATCACTTGCTTAGCCAGATAACACCCTCGAGGAGTTAGCATAGAAGTGTCATTCATTAGCATAGAAGTGTCATTCATGTAAAAGAGTTCTTTAAGTAGTATAGGCAAATAAAAACCTAACTCAAAAACATTCTCAGTTGTCTTATTTGCATGGTAGTGCCCTCTAGTTGGAACAGAATGGCAATGCCCTAAAATCTTCAATCCTTCCAAATGGGGATCATAATAATCTGGTTTGAACAAATCTCAAATACGGGTCCTCTTAAAGTTAATTCTTCAAATCAAGAATGAATTCTTCTTTTCTGATGAGAAAGCCCCTTAGGAAGAATCCTAGTAGACAAGTAATTAGCAAAGTCAGCAAACCGTATAATTTAAGGTGTACCTCTTCAAGATTATAAAGGTGTTCTTCTAGAAATGCATCACTGATGTTCTCTTTTTCGAGCTACCACAAAATTAGGTTCCAAATTTTTAGCCTTTTTTTTAATCTATGATCTTTAACTTGAATTCATGTAACAACAAAATCCATCTAATTAGTGTTGATTTAGCATCCAATTTATTCAACAAATGTTGTAATGCAGAATGGTCAATATAAACAATAGCTTTATACACGAATAAATTTATCAACATAAAATTCACTGATAGCGATTCTTTTTCTATAGTTATGTAATTCTCTTGAGCATCCTTTAAAGTCTTCTTAGCTTAATAAATGACTAAAATGCTTGTTCTTCCTCATCTAAGAACTGTGCATACTGTATAATCACTCACATCACACATTAGTTCAAAAAGAATATTCCAATATGGAGTAACCATAATTAGGGCATTAATTAATTTCTCCATAAGAATAATGAATACATCAAACATTTTTAAGTTAATACAAAAGGAACATTTTTCTTAAGTAAAAGGCTAGAAATTTTAGAAAAGTCCATTATGAACCTTTCTTAAAACTTGCTTGTTCTAAAAAACTCTTAATATGTAGTGATTTTTCAATAGTTTCAATTTTTTCTATATCTACCTTTTTCCTTATATGAGATCTTATAACCTAGAACTATGTTCTCCTGTCCCATACTTAGTTCAAAAATAGATTAATCTTCTTATAATGTTACTCTTTTTAAATTACGAAAGCTCAAATCAAAGTATTCACCAAAAATGAAAAAGTCATCTATAAATACCTTCATGATGCCCTTTACTAAATCATAAAAAATGTCCATCGTACACCTTTAAAACATAATAGGTGCGTTGCATAACCTAAAAGACATCATCACACAAGCAATGTATTGTATAGACATGTGAATGTTGCTTTCTTCTAATCCTTTGGGATTATAGGAATTTGAAAATTGCTTGACAAACCATTCGCTCAAGTATCCAGTTAATAAAGGGAGGGGAAAGTGATCTTTTTAAGTGGTATCATTCAACTTTATATAATCTATGCATGCTCTCAACTTAGTGGCAATCCTCCTAGTACTTGTTCTTTTTATTAGGCAACACCATCATCCCTCCTTTATTCAGAAAAATATGCATAAGGCATACCTAAGAAATGTCAGAAGTAGGATAAATAACTCTTACATCAAGAAGTCTAATTACCTTGTCCTTGACTACTTCCTTTATATTTGGATTAAGAATTATTTTGGGTTACATAATTGACTTGAAATCATATTCCCTCAACATCTTATATGTGCAAAAGAGGGGCTATTTCCTCTACTTTCCAAAATGTTCGAAGCTATCACCCTCTTATGCTTTCTAAGTACCTTCAATAAATTTTTTTAGTTCACCTTCAAATTTAATGCTATAAACATCAGTAGCTTTGAGTCCTTCTCCAAAAATATATATTTAAGATGATCCAGCAACGTCTTTAATTCCAAAATAAGGAGGTCTTCAATAGAGGGCTTTAACCTCTTCTTTTTACTTCTATCAATCTCCTTAAATTGTCTTCTGCACCATAGATTTGTTAGCTTCAAGATAGGCTATTTTCTCAACCCTCATAAGGTTAGTTTTTTTCTCCTCTTCACCTTAAACAAGGCACAACTCTAGCTGGTCGTCATAGACAATTTCCTGCACAAAATTTAAAATTGCAACATCAATAGCTTTAAGAAAATAATAAGCACTATCTTGTTTAAAAGAATGTTACATAACATCAAATAGTTTAAATGTTACCTCCTTGTCCCCAACCTTAAACACCAATTTACCACCACTAACATCAATTATAACTCTAGTAGTAACTAAAAAGAGTTAACCTAAAATTAGAGGTGCGTTAATATCCTCATCCATGTCTAATATCATAAAATCAACTAGAAAAATATACTTGGATACCTTGAGTAACACATCTTCAATAATGCCTTTAGGGTATTTAATTGGCCTATCATCTAATTGAATACTCATTCTAGCTGGTTTAGTCTCTCTTAACCCTAATTTTTTAAAATAATTTATGTGGCATCAAATTAATATTTTCCCCTAAATTAGCCAAAATTTTCTCATTTAACAAACTATTAATTAATAAGGAATAGTAGAATTTTCTAGATCCTTAAGTTTTTTGGGCAACTTGTTTTGCAAAAATGGCATAACACTCCTTACTTAATGTTACAGTAGATAACTCCTCTATCTTCCTTTTGTTTGGGAGCAAATCCTTCAAAATTTTAACATACTTGGGCATCTGTGGAAGAGTCACAACAAAAGGTAAGTTATTATAGAGTTTTTTTTTTAAATTTCAATAAACTTAACAAGCTACTCATCCATGCTCCTTAGAATTTCTTTCAGTATTATTATGCAAGCGTCTTTATGACCTCTTAGAAACCAACTTGGTAAGTTGTCCAATTTAGTTCTCTAGGTTATGGATAGACGTGTCTTAGTTTCTCAATGAGATTTCATTAACCTACAAGCGAGCTTCAATTGTCTAAATAAAATTTTTCATAAGATCTTTTAGATTAGGCCTTTTCTTTTGAAGTGGATAGTGCTGCTAAAATCCTAGTGGTGGGTTTTGCCTCTATTATCCCTGTTTTCCTTAAGAAAAATTTGGGTGGTTCCTATAAATTGGATTATATGTGTTGCTATATAGATTATTCTAAGGACAAGGTGCATTAACCATTTAGTCAACATGTTCAGTTGGTTATACCACAATCTTAACATTCTTGGTCTGAGTGTCATCCCCCACCTAAATCACACTTCGTCACCTAAGCTAGTTGTTCTAGAACTAATAATCCATAAATCTTTTTACTGAGAGCTTCAACCTGAACTGCATAAGCTATAATTGCATCAATATCATAAATACTAATTAGCTTACTAGGCTTTGTTCAAATGGAATGCCAACTATTCGTAATCTTCTCAATCAACTTTTGGGCTATCTCAGGCATCTTACTATTTAAAGTACCTCTAGCTATTGCATCTATCGGTTGCCTAGTTGATGGATCTAAACCATTATAAAATATCTGAACTTGTAACCATAAAGAAAGTCTTTGATGTAGGCATCTCCTCAATAAGTCCTTAAACCTCTCTCATATATCATATAGTGTTTCTGACTTAATCTGAATATAGGAAGAGATATCATTCCTCATCTTAAAAGTTTTAAATGGTGGGAAATACTTTATTCAACATATTTCAATCATCTGGTCCTATATAGTGATATATCCCTTAGGAAGAGAATTCAACCACTTCTTAACCTAGTTCCTCAATAAAAAGGAAATTAGGCTCAATTTGATTGCATCATTTGTGACTCTCTACATACTTTAATCCACATTTATCTAAATTGTTCCTAAAGCATAACATTAATTACCAAAATCATCAGTAGTTATGAACAAAAAAACATATACATGATTCATAAAATTTATCTATACAACCATGACTAAACCGAACTAGCACATTCAAAAATACAACAACATCAACAACACAGTATAAATCCTGCTAGGACACAAGGTTTAGAGAGGTCCTGTAGTATGTAACTTTACTCCTAACTAGTAGAGAGACTGTTTGCAAATGACTATCACATTCAAAAGTATATACAACAAAATAAATTTACTCAATTTAATCTGTTGGCTCCACCTAAACTCCACTCTATCAATCACGTGCATTGAGGTTATCGACAATCTCTTTATCTCCTAACAAATAATGGCAAAGAGTGGGATGCATGCTTAGTAAGGGTAATTAGTTGTACCCTTAAAAACAAATAACTCAATATATATATACAGAAATATAGGAATTAGTTAAGTGATTAAAATATACATATAATACTAAAATATAGAACATTACTCAGCCTATATGGATAATTAACAAACATCTAAAATTTCATCAAAGCATTGATTAACACTAATATTATTTTATTACTGTCATTTATGCTTTATCCCATAATTAACTGAATTGTCTAGGCCCTTCTTAACCTAGTAGGCTTGCATTCAATGGTCTGTCACTCATCATAATCTTTTACTAAATGGAAACGTAATTAGATGTATAAATATCAACATAAAGTACTTTAATTTCTCAAACTAATTTGGCACCCCAATACCACTCTAATATCTAGTCATTAGCACAGGATTATCCTCAAGACCTAGGATATTTCGATACTATTCAAGTACTTAGCTATTGGTACAGGACATCCTTATGACTCAGAATGCCCTAATACCTACTCCATGTACACATACCTAGCCATCGCTCACTCATATTTAACTAACCTATCAATCTATAACCATCAAATGTAACATATCCTAGGTAAGCCACATATTTACAATTTACACCATTTATTCACAACCTATTATAAACCAGTCTCTATTTAATTAACATATTTTTTACCAAATTAAGGAGCGATATACCTAATACTTTGTTAATTATTTGTCAAGTAAATAAACACAATCCATATATTGTAACCATTAACCATTAATGTAATTAATGACTAATTCAAAATATGATTCGCCATAAAATAATTTTGTTATTCATTTAAAGTTTCAAGAACCGTATACTATTCTAGGAGTACAATAAGGTTACCCTTACCTGAATTTCAGATTCAACTAATTGATAAGTCCAATTGGTTCCTTAGTCTGACCTTCAGACCTAAACATTACAAAATTCTATTAGAGTAATTTAAGAAAAAATTTCCACTCAGTTATAGTTAATAATCTAACATTATTCCCTTTTCTATTTTATTTTTAATTACAAAAATGTCTTTAGTTAACATACTCACCATAATTATTAAAATACCTTTAACTATTATAAGTCTTATTTTACCCTTATTTATTTTTATTAATACAAAAATAACATTCTTGGAATTAAATTGTAATTTTACCCTTAAATTTTCACATTTCTTTTTTTACCCTTAATACAACTTAAATAAAATTGTCTTTTTATTCACCATCTCCTCTTCACGTATCTCGTTTTTTTTCATTTTCCAACAACCTCTTCACCATTTTTAATTTTTTCCATGACTTCAATTTATTGTCCTAACAGTTAAAACATACAATCTAACTATAAATTAGTGTAGGATGACTAAAACTCACAATAAAAGGTACTTGATTGTTGCTGGAATTTTTTTTTACCTATGTAAACTTTCTAAAGGATTTTGGAATTGTTAACCTCTACAATTTCCTCACAATTTGCTACAAAACAAATAAAACGAAGGAATACATGAGAAAAATTTCTCATGTAGGGAATGATGATGTATTTAAACACTTACCAGCTGAAAAATTGAGGCGGAAGATGAAGAAGATAACTTGTTTTTTATCGGGTGTTTAATTTCCCAGCTACTGGCTTCTATTTATGCCCCTTTGTTTAATTATTTTATGAGTTAGGATAGTTGTTATAATTGGGCTCTTTGGTTTTCCTTTTGTGGGCTTTACATCATTAGCGCAGCTCTCCAAAAATTTTGTTATATGAGCATTCAATTCCTTATCTTGCAACCCCTCAAATTGAACAAACTATTCCACCGTTTGAATGATATTTGGCTTGATCTCAAAGTTATTGATTATAACTTCTAACTTGACGATACTGGACTCAATTCTAGTTAACAATGGTATCGCATATTTGGACATAGTCCTCTACGATTCCACCATAATTATTGATTGTTCATCTTCAAATTCTCGCTCTCTGTCTAAGTCTTGTTCTAAAAATCTAAAGAGTTGTTTCTCAAATTTTAGACCTTTTTCAATAAATTTAGATGAATTATTTTGGTTCATAAACAATCAAAGCTCCTAAAAAGGCAATAAAATAAAGATTGATAAAAATATTGCTAAAACTTCTCTTCAACTCTAAAATATCCTTTTCATGTTTAGAGTGATCTTCTTGCATTTCTTTAACTCTTCAATTTGGTTTCTAAATGATTCCTCCACTCTACACAATTCTTGTCCTCTCATCCCATTCACCATGTTTACCCAAAGTCCCTCATTTTTAAACTTTCATCTGTATTGAAACGTGAAAAGTATAATCTTAAGGAAAAAGAAGAAAATTCTAGAGGACAGAGAATAAATTTTAGAAATGAAGATTGATATATTACTTATTTGTGTTTTACAATTTACTTCAATACATATTTGTTGCTAAGAATAGTCATTCCTACAGTTGTAATAGATACTAACCATATCCCACTCTACACAAACTAATAACATATCTCTTTATTTGATTAATTGGTGATATAAATATGAGCTAGAGATTATTGGAGACCTAAATCTAGAGCAACTCACCCTATTATCAAACTTTGCCTTGTAATAAGGTCTTAGGTTTGGTCCTTAATAACGCTACCATTAAATCTATCGTAATTTTCTCCCACTTTCTTGACAAAATGGCTAAAAGTCTTAATTTCTCTATTGGTGCCTAATGCTCTACCTGAACTACTAATAGGTCAAACACCTTGACACAAACTCTGATATATCTTTCCTTATCGTTGGCTACTAGTAATAAGGTCTTAAGTTCTGATACATTTTTGTAGTATCAAGATGTACATCATATGGTGCACTATGAGCTTTCTTCAAAATCTCCTCTCATAGTCCATCTGCATCTAGCACCAAACTCACCTCCTAATTTCCATCGCTCCATCTACTCTTAATGAAAAGTTAGTCCCACTACTCTATTGCACACTCTCTCTCATGTCCAATGCTCTCAACCCGATCAATGATATCATACTACGTTCACTCAAGCTAGCATCATGCTTAAACTTTTCCTACTCAAAACATTCGTTATTGCATTAGCCTTCCTCGAGTGGTAATCAACAGTATAAGTATAATCCTTCAATCAATGTTATGAATACCGTACCGGATTCGGTATCGGATTGAGCTCTGGAACGGAACTGTATCGGTACCGTTTCGAATTTTTTTTTAAATTTATGAAATAGTTCCTAAAATTTTTAAAAATTACAAAATAGTCCATATTGGTATATCATACAGTTGTACTATATAATTTCAACCATGCATTCAAAAATCTTAATAATAAATAATAATGTCAATTAATATGAAATAACAATAATTTTTAAATATTTTACATATAAATAATAACCACAATTAATATAAATAAAGACAATTATCATCATACAATTATAAAATTAAGAATAATACAAAGTATTTAAAATATTACAATAATACAAAAATATTTTTTAAATTTATAAAATTGTCTCTGAATTTTTTTAAAAATTATAAAATAGTCCATTGTCATATTGTAAAGTTGTAGATTATTTAATTTAGTTTTTTTGTTTATATCTTATTCATTTTAGTTTATATATATCTTTATTATATTTTAATTATTTCTATATATAATAATTATCTATATATAATATATATCAATATATAATAATTATCTAAATATAATAATTAATTGTAAAATAATGAAAATAATTCAAAATTTTGAATTTTGAATTATTTTTTTAGAATTGTTATTTTTTCACATTCCATTTCATTTTACATTTAATTAGACATAATCGCAATTTCATTTAATATATAAAATTAATTTAATAATTATTAAAGTTACTAAAACCCTATTATAATAGATGTCTAGTAATATTAAAATTCTTTTTTGCCAAAATTATAATATTACTAAAATTCTATTTCACTAAAATTCAAGGCATATATCATAATCTTGCTCCTAGTGAGCATAGGTACAAGAGCCTACCAATATTTGGGTTCTTTGCTGAAGCCAATATTGAATTGTACCCTGATTGACCAACCTCACACTCTTTGGGTCCAGGTTCTTCGTGCCAAGTATCACTTCAATGTCAACCAATTTCCCTCCTCGTTGGACGCCACAGGGGGTTCCATGGTATGGCGGAGCATCAAGGCGACGTGGCCCATCGTTCTGAAAGGCCTACAATTGAGGCTCGGCGATGGTGCCAGCACTCGTTTCTGATCAGATCCTTGGATTCCAAGCGTCAACCCACTCCTCTCCCAGGTCACGGACCCTCTCCAGCCTCACTCTCAAGACCGTACAGTCCACAACTTTGTGACCAACGATGGGACTTGGGATTGGGAAGCCTTTCAACATTACCTTCCAGAGTCCATTGGTAGGGCTATAGCTGGAGTGTTTCCCCCTAAAGCCTTCCTCGGACCGGATAAGTTGATCTAGGGTCCTTCTACTACTGACCTCTTCACGGTTGGCTCCACTTATTCCATCATAATGGGCCATGACGATACTTCCTCCCTGGCCATCTGGCAGATCATCTGGAAGTGGGATGGCCCACAACGTATCCGTTCCTTCTTATGTCTTTTCGGCCCACGATCGTTTACTTACTAATCAAAACCGGGTTTGTAAGCACCTCTCTACGAATGACGGATGTCCCTATTGTCATTTCCTTGAATCCTCGATTCATGTCATAAGAGATTATGCCCGAGCCAGACTAGTGTGGCAAGCCTTCCACCCCCACTTCATATCTCCTAACTTTTTCAGTACGTCAACCCCGACTTGGCTCACGACCAATCTCCAGAACCACTGACCTGTCTTCGGGCATGATTGGTGACCGCGCGTCGTAACGCTAATCAAAATTAAAATAACTAGACTACTACTGTAGCAGTGGCAAGTCTAGGTCGATCCCACAGAGAGTGTGTGTAAAGTTTAAGAAATGAAATTAATCGGTGTTTAGGAAAAAGGGGGGT
>JAOTIZ010000203.1:40921936-40933071 GCA_027123425.1 Erythroxylum panamense
CACGCCGCGGCGCGCTTCTGTGGTACGCCGCAGCGAGCTGCTTCTTGACGCCGCGGCGAGCGTCTGTTGGCCGCGGCGAGCCGCTCCATGTCGCCGCGGCGAGCGTCCTTTGATCGCTGCGAGACTGATTTTTCTGAACTGATATAGTTTTGTTTTTGAGTCTTAACTAATGGCATAGACCTCCAATTGCGACGATTTTTGATTCGTTATAAACTAGAGAAAGAGGTCTATAATTGATGTGAAGAAGGGAAGTTCGAATTCAAGTCTTTAAGATCTCAATTTGTAAATGAAAGTTGGGTTTAGATTGTTATTACAACCTATGAGTTGTTGTATGATAATTGGAGTATAATTGTAAGATTTCTGAATTTTAGAAATGAAATTAGTGGAGTTTCCATGATATGGTATTGAAATGGAACGAGTCATATTTGACCAATTGAGTGAAAAGTGAGTTTCGAGACATAGGAAAGTGGAATTTGGGAATTAGCGCCGGGAAGGTCTCGAACATGCATCGTACATCTTTTAATTGCGACATGTGCATCATTAAATCTCTCTGATTATGCATTTAGTAATGAGTGATCTTTTGACTGTTATAGAGGCACCGTTGGAACGACATTCCACGGATATTGCTGGGACTTCCAGGCAATAGCTCGGAAGTTACAGGGAAGTAACCTAGTTGGTTCCCCAATCTTTGTGTGTTTAAAATTATGTGCTTATGCCATGCGGAGTTAATGGAGGGTTATGTGTGTTTGATTGTGATTGGTTCCGGACCATAGGTGTCCGAAGCATTAGGTATTTGATATCGAAGTGTTAATTATGCGCAAATTGTAATTTCATGTTTCTAATGTGATTTGAGGAATATGGTATTATTTGGTGAAGCAATTGATTCTGGATTGAGACATATGCATTTCATGCATAAAGGCATGATCAGATAATGACAGCTATGACCCGAGCAGCCACCGTATTTCAGAGCTTAAAGCTCAACGCAACAGGGCCTCGAGCCCAACGTAATTCAGAGCCACAGGCTCACCGTATCAGGGCATTCAAGCCCAACGTATTTCAGAGCCACAGGCTCACCGTTAATGTGCCCGTCACTGGGACAGTTCAGGCGCACGGTCACAACACCGTAATAAAATGGGAAGTGTCACATGTGCATTGCATATACAAATGATTAAATGTGGACTGGGTGAAAGGCGAAATGCCTTATATTCGTGAAATGGTACTGCATGTGATATTTCT
This sequence comes from Erythroxylum panamense, assembly GCA_027123425.1. Classification (NCBI taxonomy): domain Eukaryota; kingdom Viridiplantae; phylum Streptophyta; class Magnoliopsida; order Malpighiales; family Erythroxylaceae; genus Erythroxylum; species Erythroxylum panamense. Next base: position 40,923,173 of record JAOTIZ010000203.1, read on the forward strand.
GTAAAAGATACTGTGTGATATTCAGTGAATTGTTTGTATATACATGAGTTGAGTGAACCATCGATGATGGTTTCTCACTGAGTTCGCAAAACTCACCCAAAATTTGCAATTAATTTTCAGGATTTGAAGAGTACCCCGTTAGACAAACGGGAGTATGTCTACTGCATACAAGTCACAGATTGAGGTCGGGATCAGTTCACGTCTGCATTAGTGTTATTCTGTTCTTGTGTAAATTTGTATTTCCACAATTTTCGCAGAATAGTGCTTTTTATTTCAGTGGGGCCCTTTTTGGCTAATGCCGTATTTGTAATGTGATTATTGAAAATGTTAAATACTGTTGAGTGCCTTTTTCTTATGATTGAAATTGTGTTATGATCGAAAATGATTTCGAACTATAGCAGGCCCAAATCGTTTACTGAATTCCGCGTATACGATTATTCCAAAAATATAAAAATCTCATACTGAGTTTTTGGACTGTAATTGAGTACTCTAGCACACCATCCTCGTGAGGCACGGGCTCGGATATCACCCTCGATGTCGAGTTTGGGTCTTGCGGGAGTGGGATGCTACAAGCAGCCACCGAGAGCTACAAGCTCAACGATTGTAATCGGACCTCGAGCTCCACAATGATTCACGGCCTCAGGCTCAACGATTAATGTGCCCATATTGGGACAGTTCAGGCGCTCGGTCACAACCACAAAATAAATTAGAAAAGTGTCACATTCACATTTTATATGCATTTGTTTTATCTCTTTGATTGAGTGAAAGGCAAAAATGCCTTATGCATGTGTGGAAATGAAATGTGATACTGATGTATGTGAGATTAGGAAATAACTATGATATGCTTAATTGTTGCATGAATTGAGTGAACCATCGATGATGGTTACCTCACTGAGTTCGCAAACTCACCCAAAATTGCAACATTATTTTTCAGGACCGAGAGTAGACTCCTAGCTCCAGAGGGACTTTTCCTGCCGTGTAGATTGTGTTGGCAAGAGAAGTCATGGCTCACAGGTCGGTCAACTGGGACTTTTTGGATGACCTAGATAGATCTGTTATATTTTTCCTCTTTCATGTAGCATTTGTACTAGGTTTTTGGAATTGATGTACAGACAGTAAACGATGACAGATGTGTAAATTCCTGATTTTGATTAAATGAAATGAGGAAAAATTATGGTTTCAAAAAGTTCGTGGTTTTATATTGATGTTTTATTATGATGCCATGTGAAGTGAAATAGTGATCGTTCGTAGCTCGCCCTTATCATAGGATATGTACCAGAATGACCTGCGGGCGTCCCGGTGTATACCCTGCTGTAAGGGGGCGCTATATACCATCTCCTTACATTCACCACCAAAATGGTCAGATTGAACGTAAAATATCAACATCTTACTGAAACGGGCCTCACCCTCCTTGCACAAGCCTCTCTTCCGTTATCTTTTTGGTGGTATGCCTTTGATATTGTTGTATATCTTATAAACAGCATGCATACCCCATTCTCAATAATTCTTCTCCTTATCAGTTATTATTTCATCATCTTCCTAATTACTCCTTTCTTTGAGTTTTTGGTTGCTCATGTTATCCTCTTCTCCGTCCCTATAATAAAAATAAGTTTTTTCATACCCTATATGCTTGTTTCTCATCTATAGTTCCCATCACAAAGGATATCGATGCCTTTCCCCTACTATTCATGTTTATATCACTCCCTATGCCCGATTTAATGAATCTGAGTTTCCATACACTTCCTTTTTCCTTTCCTCTCCTCTTAGATTCTCTGTTGCTTTATCTCCTTCACCTTATCTTCTTGTTTGTCTATCTTCATCTTTAACTTCCACTTATCAGGCGGTCATACCAGAGAACTCTGTGGCAGACTCTTCCCCTCATCTTTGCTTTCACACGACCAGTCAGGAGCTCCACTTATTGCTCAACCATGCTCCGATGGGCCCCCTCCTCCTTCTATCCTTGGCTCGCCACCCTTTAATACCCACCCAATGCAAACTAGAGCCAAATCTGGAAACCATAAGCCTAAACTTTACTCACTCACCTCAATCCACCTACTTCTGAACCCAAAACAATTGATGAAGCCCTTGCCAATTTTTACTAGACATAGGCAATGACTGAAGAGTTTCAAGTCCTTCAACAAAATTCCACTTGGACCTTAGTTCCTCCTCATCCCAACCAAAAAATCATTGGCTCCAAATGAGTTTTTCGAATTAAATATCATACTGATGGCGCCATAGCCCATTTAATCACAAAAGGATTTACCCAAACATTTGGTATCGATTTTATTGAAACCTATAGCCCTGTTATTAAGCCTGGTACAATTTATATAATCCTTACTCTAGCTGTGACCCACAATTGGCCTATATATCAAATGGATGTCTCGAATATATTTTTTCATAGGAACCTCTCTAAGATAGTTTATATGGCCCAACTTGATGGTTTTGTTGATCTACATCATCCTCACTTTGTCTGTCGTCTTCATCTTGCCATCTATGGTCTTCCTTAACTGGGGGTTTTGACAATCTCAGCCCGATTCCTCTCTATTCTTTTACAAGAATAGCTCTACACTTCTCTATTTTTTAGTATAAGTCGATGATATAATCATCACAGGTAACCACAACTCTACTATTCAACAACTCTTTCATTTCCTTTCATCCAAATTTTCTCTTAAACTTTTAGGTACCCTCAATTACTTTTTGGGCATTCAAGTTCCTCACACCTCCAATGGCTTGCACCTCTTTCAGACAAAACACTTATATGATATTCTTTCCCGTACCAATATGCTGCATGCTAAACCTCTATCCACTCCGGCTACCTCATCTACAAAATTAAGTCATCATGACAGTTCTCCTTTTGATAACTCGACTCTCTATCGCAGCACCATTAGTGCTCTGCAATACCTCACTTTTACCTACCCTAAAATCTCATAATTGGTCAATCGACTTAATCAATTTCTCCAACAACCAATTGAGTTTTACTGGCGTGCTTGCAAACGCCTGCTAAGTTATCTCAAAGGAACTGCCTCCCATGGCTTCTTCATTTGTCCCATTCATCACTTTTGTTTGACTGCCTTCTCGGATTCAGACTGGGGGAGCGATCCGGAGGACAGGAGATCCACTAGACTAGTGGTTTTGTGTCTATCTTGGTGATAATTTAATTTCCTGGTCCTCTCGAAAACAACAAGTGGTAGCTCGGTCGAGTACCAAATCCAAGTATTGAGCTTTAGCTTATACTGCTACTGAAGTTGCATGGATAATGTCATTGCTTAAGGAGATCAATTTTCAGCTTGAAGGGTCACCTCTAATTTGGCGTGATAACATTGGTGCTGCAGATTTAGCTAGTAATACTGTCTTTTACTCTCATATGAAGCACATCAAAATAGATGTGCACTTTGTAAGGGAGAAAGTAGCTCGCGGAGATCTCTCAATATGCTACATTCCAACTGAAGAACAAACTGTAGACATCTTTACAAAACCTTTATTAGCAACACGATTTGTTTATCTCAAGACCAAACTCGCTGTAAGTGACCAACTACGCTTGAGTGGGAGTGATAAAGACAGTAATAAAAAAACTCTGTAACATTATTTATACGTGACATATTTCTCTTTGCTTATAGAATATTGTCTCAACAAATCTTGATTATAAATATAATATTGCAGCAGAGCAAGAGGACCTGCATATTACGATTCTCCAAATGGCTCCTTTATTTTCTTATTAAAGCTTATCTGAGTTTCATTCTGACGAATGCAACCTCCTCAGATTCAGTCTTAAACATACACAAAAACAACTCAACGCAGTGTCTATACCTACACATTTTGTCTTGCTTTTCTAAGGAAGACAAAGAGGAAGTGAACGAAGGAGCTACTTCAACTTGGAAGAAAATTGAGGAAATGATGAGTATTGGACTGGACAGGATGAGGGCGAGAGGAGTTTCAACAAAGTTTAGGTTGGAACTTGGGTTCTGAAGAAGATAGGAACCTTGTCAGCAGAAGAATTGCTGGGTCTGTGGCTGATTCAGATTCCGGTCGAGATCAGTAGTGGACTTGACGATCAAACTTCAAATCATGGCTGGCTGTCAGTTCAGATGTCACTTCTCCTAGTGAAAGCTTATAAAAGTACTTGTAGATGGACAAACCCTTCTCTAATATCTCCTCCAATTATGTTTCTAAAATCCTAGGATTAATCCTTAAACAACTTGGAACCATCTCAGCGAAATATAGAACTGTACTTTAGTTGTCATTAGGAACAAAAATTCTATTCTTGTTGTTTGTAAGAAAATCACTAACAAGCCACCACTTTATTCCTCCAGTTGGTCACAGGTGTCCCGAGAATGGCTCGAACCCCTGAAACGACGTCGCTAGATAAGTGTGCTTAAGTATTTGACAAAGCTGTCTACCACTCACCTTTGTCTGCTGCTTCTTGGGGGTAACACATCACCGACAAAGGTCTCTCCTTTACAAGGCCGAGACGAGAGAAATGGAGGGAGTGGGGTCTCGACTCGGCCGAGCCTCCTCTCGGTACGGCCCTTCGGCGACGGCGGCGGTATTCAACGGTCCCGTGAGGAAGTGGAGGAAGAAGTGGGTCCACGTGTCGTCGTCGTCGTCTCCTGCTGCAGCTAACCATCATAACTCCCACTCACAAAACAACAACAACAACGGCACTTCTCGGCTCCTCCTCCACCGGTGGACCCCTCTCACGACGGCCGTCGATGCTTCCTCCGACGAGCCTCCCAAGCGCAAGTTCCGCTATACTCCGGTAAGTTTTTATGTGCAGTCTGCACTCAACCATCTGTGCTGGACGTGTGCTTTGCTATGCTTTTTGGTTCAATCTTGAGGTGGGTGTCTTTGATACTAAACTAGTAAGAAAAGGAAGTTGGCGTATAGAATCTAGTTAGGGAACTGGAAATGGGTTTTCTTCCCTTTGCTTAAAGCGTTTCTACTTCAAAGATTTCATCTAGTTAGCGAGCTTAATTTGCTTGGATTTTACTAACCTTGTTAAATTGTTGCTTGGCCTATAAGCTGATGTCTTGTCATCGCTTTAGTATTCGGCTTAAGCCTTTAACATTTAGCTAGAAATTGTGGATATGATCGAGCTTCTTAAACTTTGGAGAAAATGATTTGGTTTATGTGTAATGTCTGTTATGCAACATTTGGTCACAATTTTCCATTTTCAGTCTTTGTTATTGCTATTGGGCCAAGGAAATAGTGTAGGTGATCAAGAGCTTGTTATTGCCAAATATGACTCAGAATCATAGGTTTATTACTCTTTTTATCCTATAGATTGCTGTTTTGGAGGAACAGAGAAAGGCGGCCAAGAAGCTCGAGCAGGAAAGTCGTAGCAGTGAGACCAATATGCTTACTGCTCGTGAAACCTTAAGGATTGATGAGCTCAAGGGGAACAAAGAGTTGAAGAAAGAAACTCAGGTCTGACTTAGACCCTGTTGCTTATTTTCCGCAGAAGTCAGTTTCATGTACTTCCTTCCATCTGATACTTCTGCCTTGGTTCTTGTTCAAAGTTTTATACTTGCCAGGGCAGTGAATGAAAATCATAGTTTTGTGTCCTGAAGTAGGCAGATCTTTTATTGCATACTAGAGTTCAGTAAACGTTAAAGATTTTTCCATTTTATGTGCTCAAGTAAAAAAGTTTCTATTGTAGTTATGAAATGGGAGAGTTTTCTCCTGGCTTGTAGGTTGTGGGTTTGGGTCCTTGACCATAGTTGCAAAAATGGATAATCGACTTACATTTTTCATGTTTTGTTATAAGACTTATAGGCTACTGTTAGCTATGTAAATCATATATTTAGTGCAACTAATAAGAATTTTCTTGCCCTGTAGGAATCACACACAAGTCATTTGGATTTGGGGTTGTCCTTGAAAGGCCGCAATATTGAGAATAATTCTGTTAATCAAGATGGTCACTGGAAGAATGCAGGTTTAGGTTGAGAGGTTGAAGCTCTCTACACACGCAGAACAAAAGAATTGAATTCTCATGTTTTTGTGCCAGTGGCTTATGAGTCCCACTCTTAAAGGACGAGAAGCACATGTTTGTCTTGTAGAGTATCAGAACAAGCAGCTTTAGTTTAATTTGTGAGAGCAGCAAAAGTGCTAGTTAGTGATTAGTTATTGAGTGAAGACCTATGCCCAAGTTGACGTGACAAACATCCTTCGACAATTGGTAATTTCTGATTGCAGGTTATCTCCATGTCTGTACTTTAGTAACTATATGGTATCATCTATCGGAGCAGACAGACCATTCTGCAATTTTCCGTCCATGCTTATTACGTGCAATACATTGTTACCTAATCTTTTCATGACCAAAGCTTACGAGACACTTGGGAGATTAGACACCAGACAATTGAGGGCCGGGTTCATATCTCTGATCAGGCCGATCATGGATGTTTAAGTATAATAAATTTAATTCAAACGTATTTAATTATTTTTACTTTACTCGAAAAACAATACCAACGAAAAGCTATCGGCTCATCTTTTACAATTTAGTTTCGAAGACGTAAATTCCATGGTCTGCAGATGACAAGCTAATCTAACAGGAAACTGTTACATTTCATTCCGCTTGTAAAGGGAACCCTTTTTTTTTCGCAGAAAATGCCTGCCCTCATCTTCAAGTATCAGATCCTTTTCCATCCTCCCCTGCTTCTGTGTCATTCTCCACTGCTCGGGTGACGCCAACTTCAGCTGGCCGAATAACCCTATCATAGAGCATGTATCCTGTCTGCAATGCCAACACAAAGAAGTACATTAGCATGAGGCTGTAAATCCTCGCCCAGAAAAGTTAACTTCCATGAATTGTTACCATGGAGGTAAAATCTAAAATAGTTACGCCCAAAATGAAAAACATTATTCGACCAAGAGATAACGAGAATTCATAGGTGAAGAACGAAAACCTTTTCTGGAAATACACTGGCAAAGGGATAACTTACAAAAAGTAAAATTAGTAGAACCATTAAGAATCAACTGAAATCATGCATAAACAATTGAAATCCATAATCAGAAGATATACAAATAAGATTTTGAGTCAACCGATACCTTCAGAACAGCAGCAACCGTGCCTGGAGGCTTAGAAGAATCCGGTACTTCAAATGCTGCATTATGCCTATGTGGATCGAATGGTTCGTTTGATGGATCAAATTTTTCTATTCCAAACTTCTTAAACACCTAAATTTTAAAATTGAAAAGAAATCAATCAGACACTAATCCAAGACGAGGTTGCAACTGAGACCACTATTAAACCCAAAAAGGGAATGCAATCATAAGGGAATAAGAGAAGAGCATCAATGTAGTAATTAGATATAATCACCTCTATAAGTTGTTTCTCTGTCATTTCAACTCCTTCCAGAAGTGTTTTAAGGAGTGGCACTGCTCCAGTAGAGTCCTCAGAGACATCAAGTTTAGCAAAACTTTCTTTTACAACTGAAGAAGCTCTTCCTAAATTGTCTGCAACATCCAGAAGACTCTTGGCAAAATTCTGTAGAAAAGCATTGAATAAATGCACATGTTGTAAGCTGTCCACACATACAATAGCTGTCCACGCATAAAATATCATAATGAAACAGGATCCCATCAACATCCAAACATGTTTTCAGACATTAACTTATTGCTGGCCTTAAACAAACCTGTATGGCAAATTTCTTTGAGTTCTCTGCTTCACGTTTGGTCCTTGACATGACATTTTCCATTTCAGCATAAGTGCGGAGGACCTTATCTTGCATGTTCTCTATCTCTTTGTGCTTCAATTGTAGAAGTTCTTCTTTCTCAGCTACAAGCTTTACCAAATCATCCATTGATAGATCATCCTCAGCCTCCATGCCTGAACCAGAAAATGCAATCACTTAGTACTTCTTCACTTCTTTTGACAGCTTGAGATGTTGTTGGTTCAATTACAACCTGATTCTTTACTTTCTCCCGAGACTGAATCTTCAGTTTTATCAGAAGGCTGTTCATCATTTCCTTCTGCAGCCTCAGCATTTGAGGGAGAACCAGTTTTCTCCACCGAGTTCTCCTGATCCTTCTCATTAGTCTCAGGGGATGCTGATGAAGTGAATCCAAATCGGCCAAAGGGTGAGAAACTAGGCGTTGCATGATGGAACAGAGAAACCTGACTTGGGGCAAACTGGAAGAGCCATGCCAATGAACTTTAGAATGAGAAACCTTGAAATAAGATAGAAATCAATCGGAATTACATTCAATTTTCAGAGTTAGCACAAGGTGATTAGCAGTAGGAACCAAAATCAAAAAGAAAATTAGATAGCTCCGTAACAAGCTTGCCAAACTTCGGTCTGAGTTAAAAGAAAGTCACACTTGAAGTAGCCTGACATTCATTCTAGAAAGCATACATGAAGCATGCTGAGGACCATAATGAATGAGCACGTGGAATTACAATCAAAGAATAACAAAAGCCGGAGAAGTGTCAACACAATAATACTTTTTTTGTTACAATAAATTGCAAACATTTCCCTGCGATAACTTAAAAAGGAAACTTATTAACATCTTAACAATTTCTCTTAGTTGTGTGCACACAAGCAAGCAATACTAAGATAACCAATGAGAACTATAGTTACAGGTATTCATTAAAAAGAACAAATAGCTACGATCCAGCAACGAGAAGCAAAACAAAGAAAGCTTAATTTTTTAGAAAAGTAATTAACTTTTTGGATAGAAACTAACAACCCAGTATCGCAACTGAAGGCAAATAACATTAATATGAATTGAAAGGACTTAAATATGAAATAGAGCCAACTGAATAGTCTCATTCTAATAAGCTAAAAACTGCAGAACTCAAGCAAACAATAAAAAGATTGATAATTTTACACTTGGTCACCCAAAGTGAATGAGCACATCTTGTTCAACGTCTTACTCATAAATCACACAAGTTCAGAACTTTCATTTTCAATTTCACTTCCATCAATATCTGTTAAAGAAATATAAAACCCTAACAAAGCGATACTTAACCAAGCACAATAAAGACCATAACTCCTAAGTATTATCCAATTTAAACAAAATTCCATAAACATCACCAAAACACTAGGGGAATAAAAAACATGGGCATTCAGTTACACCCACCAGAGTTAAATTTTCATGAACTATCGATCGAATCTGTGTGGAGAGGACGGGCAATTGCTGCTTCTGGGCAGAAGATAGAAGAAGGAGGGCACGTCCGTCCACCTGCTTCGAGACGCGTGAAAGAATCCGAGACATCAACATGGTATGCTAAGGAAGTTGCAGAAAGATCAAAAGAGACCCGAAGGAAACAGAAATTTATGTGCTTGGACAGAAAGAATGAGTGACAAATAGGAGACTGTTGAGAAAGAAACCCTGGGGTTTTAGGGAGGTTTTAATCAAAAGACGGAATTGTCCCTAGGTATTGAGGCAGGTCTCTGGGCTTCGTCGCTATGGAATTGACGACTTTAGGAGGGTATTTGCGGCTGAGTATTTGATAAAAATTATTGCGTGCAGAATCTTCTAGAAACACTTTGATTAGATATTAATTAATGAAATAAAATGTAATAAAATGAAGTAGAATGAATTAATTAATGAAATATAATATAATATAGTGAAAATTTATTGGGAAGAGATAGCAAGGTTTATAATATAATGTGGTAAAATATTATTTAGAAGATGAATAGAATGTAATATGTGTATAATAAATAACTATTATATCTCAAATATTAAAATGGTTGTTACAAGATATTTAACGCTATGATTCTCAAACAAAAATTATGTTCAATTAAAAAGCCCTAATTCGATAACAAATAATTTTTATATATTTTTTATTTTAAATAATAAAAAAATTTAATAAAATTTTATTATTTTATTATTAATTACATACAATTTATTTTATTCTATTAAATGTGATTTAAATTTAAAAATATTTTATTTATATT
>JAOTIZ010000203.1:41014882-41042649 GCA_027123425.1 Erythroxylum panamense
ATTAATAATATGTTAATTAATATTATTATTATTATTAATTAACAATAATTAATTATTATTATTAATTAACAATAATTAATTATTATTAATTAATTAATAAATTATTATTATTATTATTATTATTACAATATTTATTAAAAACAATTATTAATATTATTAATTAATATTATTAACAAATATTAATTAATAATTAATATTATTGTTGGTGTTAGGTTTAAAAAGATGAGAAACTATTTTTGACATTTCTAATTCTTGTCCATAGGACAAGAATTTCTATGCCTAGTGTCTTGGTTTGAGATGAATAGTTGTTTTCATTTTTCAACATGATCAGCACTGTGGCTGTGGTCGTGATTTTAATCGACCATGTTTTGAAAAGAGGCCCGGGCTTGATAAAGCCCACCCACTTCTGACTTCTGAGCCCTGCATCTTCTCTTTTTATTTCGAGGAAACGACTTGAGCTTGCAATAGAAGATAGGCCAATGTATACGAAAAAGGATTTGAGTTAAAGTAATTTGTATATATAATTATCTCTGTAAAAAACAAAAAACTATAAATTTCAATTTAAACCAAGTAGAGAAGTTAATATCCAAATTAAAATATATAAATAAATTCATACTTTCATCAGCTCTTATGGTTTTAAAAACAAAGAGTAAAAACGTTAGACTAATATATAAATTATTTTAGCCCCATAAATAATTTTAATTTGGAGATGTCTACTAATTTACATATTTGTTTGAAGTTCCTTAAGAAAGATATTACGGTAAGATTGGGCATTAAGGAAAGAAAACACAATAAACAAGAGGTGGAAAAAGGACCAAGGTCGTGTCACCCACCCAATGCTCTACTATTCAGTCACCATTTTTAAAACATGAAACATAACCATATATATAAATACAAATATGGAATAATAGCTAATCATAACAATCTCAACAACAACACCCATTATATATAAAGAATACATACAAGGGAATGATAATGAAAATCTCTGAATCGACTAGCTGTAAGGCCTAACAAGCTAACAAACATCTCCAGCCGAAATGCAATATCAATATCAATATCCTGTTGGGAATGTGCAACTTCCAAATCCTGCAAGAGAAGGGAATTTCAGGGCATCTTTTAGCCAAAAAAAGTCAAAAATGAAAATCAATAAGGAGGCGATTCAGATACGTCATTGAGATGACTTAGATGTCAGAATATTTACTAACCAGTGGTTAGTGACCTAAATCTTGCCCTTGTCAAAAGTAATTAGAAGATGGGAAATAAACAAAAGTCTTATCCGTTTTGTTGAAATAACGTGTGTCAGTCATAATTTCACACCTAAATTCTGGTAGTCCTATTGGTCGCTTTCCCTTTTCCTTCCACGGTTCCACCACGCCAACTAAAGTACATATCTAATGGAACGCTTATTAGCCTTCGGTCTCAAGCTAAAACCATATTCACACATGTCTATAATCTAACAATTTCAACTCGAATGACATGTAGTCTAAGATTTTAAGTTACGAATTAAAAGTTAGATTAAGTAATTGAATTGAGTACTTACGAGGAGCTTGAGTGGCCACATATGCAGCACCACCAAAATCACAAGTGCCAGCACCACGAGCCTTCAATTGATAATAACTATTGAAGGCATAGGACGCATGAGCCTCAAGTGTATTGGGTTCGTAACACGTGGCACCAGGCTGAATCGGACCGCATTTAGCCCCTCCCTCCCCACAAGCATAATCAAGCCCATTTTGAAGCTTCTTTTGTGATGCATTCCCATTGGCCACACACCACGTCTGCCCCGTCGTCGCCGCACTGGACACGTCTCCGGTCACCGGAACCTGAGTCTTGCTCCCATTGGCCGGCTTTGACTGCGCACTTTTAAGCTGATCCAATGTGAATGGTACATCATAAACCTTAGCTTCATTAGGGTAGAACAGTCCGTAGTTCCTCTCCGAAGTTGGTCCCGATTTCTCATTCTCATTAAACAGGGCAAACAAGTATACGTTAAGTGGGACCTGAGGTCTTAATGGAGTCCCACTTCCTGTCAGCACCCTCTTGACTAGATTACCGTTGTACGAAGCGGCGTTGGCTTCACCTGCACCAACTTCCTTCGCATCACCAGCAGACGGCCACCCAGTCTCCGTCACAACAATCTTTACGTCGTTGTATTTGATGGCCGACATGGCGGAATAAACGGCGTCGAGCTGAGCCTCCAGGAGGCTGTTGTACTTCAACCCATTACCAGAGTCCACTACACCTGAGTTCTCCTTAAACAAAGCGTAGTCCAAAGAGACTTTATCGGCGTTCGCAGAGTATGCAAAAAATGGGTATGCATTCACCATAAGATATGAACCTGTTTGTCGGAAAAAATTCAACATAGGTTTGATCACTGGTTCGATTAAAGCACTCTTGAATGACCCGGAAGATGGTGGATACGATGCTTGTAGCGCGCTAAGAGCGACAGGAGACGAGATTTTAATCGCTGAAAGATTAAATTTTTGAAGGGAGTTGTAGACATTTTTCATGGCGGGTACGAGGAAGTCAGTCGTGTTGTTGGGGTCGACAAACACTTCGTTGCCGACAGCAATGGCTTCAATTTGTGTGGAGGGGTAGTAGCTTGAGATGTTGGCCTTGACCCAGTTGTCGGAAAAAGTCTGATCACCGGCAGCGGAGGATAGTAGCTCATTGGGCAGCGCTACGACTACGTTTATATCTGAGTTGGCTAGTGCAGTTAAGACCGTTGAGTCTGTGTCGTAGAGCTTGACTCTGTTAATACCTTGAGATTTCAGAAGCTGTACGACGCTGGTCGGGGTTGGGAGGTTGTTGGCTACTCTGCCATAGTTCACGCCTATTGTGCCCACTGCCTCTGCTTGCACAAAACAAAAAGGAATGAAAATAGATGAACACAGTAAGTAACCACAAAATAGGCAAAAGTTTGAATCTTTGAACCTAAGACACTGTTATAAGAACAAAGCAGGTACCTGAAAGATCAAATAAGGTGAGAAGAAGAAATAAGAGTGAGAGTGTGTGAGAGAGAGTAGCCATGTTCGTGCTCTGGTTCATTGAAAAACAGAGCACGGCTTCGTGATAAGTGGAGAGGTTAGGAAGCTGGTGATAATAACAAGGTTTTATAAGCAAATAATCACCGTTGATTATTGATTTATGATGGAGCCCACCAGGTTAAATAGTCAGCCTGGGAAACCGCCCATTCCCACTTCCCTCCCACCAACCCCACAGCGCTTCAACAAGACCGTTTCTGTACTGTTTCAGTTTGTGGTTGACAGGTTTCGATCAGTGTTGTGTCTATCAATGCCATCACAGCCGTTGGTGTCTGATCAAAGCCCAACGTCTTGAAGACATCAAAGTTGTGGGCCGACACAGTACGAAGAGGTTGGCCTAGGTTAATGCCTGATAAATAGTTAGTGGGCATAACGGATCTTTTAAGGTTATTGTATCTTTCCTTTCTTCCTATTCTTTTTACCATAAAAAGGTAAAACCTTTGTTGATTTGATTCATACGATCATGGCATAGGAGTTTACGTCTGAGTATCTTGTTTTTACTAAAATATGAACGTTGCATATAGCCAGCTGTCCTTTTTATTTCTTTGCAGTTATCATCATGTCTGGAAATACCATTAATTTATAAGCAAGAAAACCTGAATTTTATTAGTTTTCTCGACCATGTTTATACGTCATTCTCAGATTTGTTGAACTTATTAAATTCATCTTAAACTGAAACTTTCGGATCAACTTCTCACGTAAACATATGATCGGCGTTGAGTTGTGTTGATCTTTGATATTAAAAAACAACTAATTAAAGAATTAATTGATAACTTAATCTGATGTTTGGGATTACTAGAATCTAGTAGTGATTAATTAGCGAAAGCCAAGCCAAACCACCAGGATCCGAGACCAAGAGGGGCAGAGTTAGTAGAGCATCTCAATCATTGCAAGAGCATCTCTTAGGGTGGGATCGTAGGGACTTAGAATTAGTCTAGCTAAACCAGGATATCTAATGTAATCATTACAATCACTAGTCATGATTCGGTTCATATTGGAACCCTTAACCCCCAAGAAATACTGCTCGTCTGTTCATGGACGGAGCAGTTGAACCCACCATCCCTGATTGTTTTACATCGGTTCTCAAGACTTTGTTACTAAAGTTGCCTCCACATTTGACATTCGTCATCTCCGCGTGACTTCTCTTGTCAATACCTTTGATAGCTGCTGGTAACTAAAAAGAAATTAAGGTAGATTAATTAAAGTTGTCTTTGACGGGGTTGTTGATGTTTTTTCTTTTAATTCCTTATCATCATGACCAGGAAATCTCGTGGTTAATTTTATCGAGACTCTATCAAATCCAACCAAGAACGTTCTCTATAAAAGACAGGACAACACAGTAAGTTGCTTGCTTCAGGTGCTGGCGTGATAAACACTCCATAGCATGGTTCACGCAAATTCAACTAATGATTCCAAGTTCTTTGTTTGATTACGCTTATTTTATGGGTGTTGTATACCTAACATATATATAAACTAGCCTTCACCTGAGATACATTTTCTTCTGTATCTCAGGTGAAGGCTAGTAAGCAATTAATCAGATTATTATCGGAATGCACGTTAATGTCCCCATGGTAAAAAACAAAAAACAAACAAACAAACTTGCTGATATTGTACAAGTATTTTCTATATGAAGCCTAAAAGCTAGGCTATGTTGGTCACCGGCATACTATCTAGGAGACAAGGACCAATTTCGTGGTGTAGACGTTGAAAGGTTGGTTAACTTTAGATAGGAAAGAAAGATGGGAATGCATTAAAATGTCAAGCAGGGATGTCCAAATCCATATTGACTTGGTTTTCTTTCTTCAACGGCAATTGCACCTCCGACCTTATCCCATTACTTTCTCATAGTCTTCACGATAATAATTTTTTTAAAAAAAAAAGAGAGAGAAAGAGACTAAAGAAACATTATGTGCTGATTAGTTGGTAGGTTAGGCCAAGGAAAAGCTGCTTAGAGTATTTGGAGCCTTCCCAGGGAAGACCTTTTGAATTACGAGTGAGGTCGGCAGAGTTTTGGTCACCGGAAAGGGAGTGGGGAGTTAAGATTGGTAATGGAGTCGGCAGTTCTGTATTGGGAGTTACTCGACGTGTAGGAATTTGTTATTTGTACACTTCGACCGGCACGAGAAGATGCCCAAATGAAATCACTCACGTCACGTCCCGAAGTTGCCACATATGCCTCAAGCAAACTTTTTAATTTATTAGAATGTCAGACAGGTGCATTTAAATTTCTTAACTAAATCTTTTGCTAAATTATCTTAAATTTTATAAAAAGATATTATTTAAATCTTATTTTTTAGCACTAGTTCAGATTTAATCAGCACGCTTGAAATTTGTATGATATGGTAAGTATATATTAGTTGAAATAAGAGATTTTTTTAATATTAGTAACATTTCAAAAAATATTTATATAGGTCTCCAAGTTTGACAAAAAGTGTTAATTTATCCTTTAATTTTAAATATCAACTTTTTTATTATACTATAAAAAGTAACATAATAACAATATTAACTAAAATTGTTATGTCAAAATTTACATGCACAATTACAATAAAATAATAATGGTTATGTGGTATACTTCTGTCTTTGTTAGAAGAACGTGATTCAGTCTGTTGAATAAAGACCTATTCCTTTGGGTTGTTAGAGATTTTAACTGTTGATTTTATCTTAGCCACTTAGCGTTTTTTATGGCGTGTTCTGTTTCTGCTGTTATTTGTAAGGCTATTAAAAGCCACGTTCAGTTTCAATAAAGTTATCACTTAAAAATCCCAATTGTTTGTGTCTGGTTTATTCCACTGCTAAACCCTACAATCTTTAGTCTTTAAAAGTATTAACCATTATGAGATCATAATTAATTGAAAAATTATTAAATTTTGAGCTATTAATTAAATATAAAATATTAATAAATATACATATTTATTAAATGTAATTGTAAAAATTAAAATAATATTAGGAACACAAATAAATAATCATGTTAGATTGTTGAATTTAATTTATAGTATTTAAAAATTTCAAATGAAATAAATATTAATTTTTAGTTTTATTGTATTTGGAATTTTTTAATAAGATAAATAATTAATTATATATTTAATCTGATTCATGATACTTTAAAATTTTAACCTGAATGACATTATTAAATTAGTTGTACGTTTATTTGATAAAAAAAGTTTAAGGAAAATTTAGAGTTTAAAATTTTTATTATAATTTCTTATTTCTAAAAGTCCTTTTTTATTAAATACTCTTACTAATTTATTATTTTATACGGAAAAGTCACTATTAAATAATTTTAAAAGTTGCCTTTCTAAAAAACATATAGATGAGTTATTTTAAAAGAAAATTCCCTTTTGAGTTTATTGCTAAGGCATTTCTATAGAAATTTTATATATAATATTTGAAGTACTTTAAAACTTACATAATAAAGGAAAATGTTTGTTTAGATTAGATGATTTTCGTTATTCTGTCACATAGTTACCTATCCATAATTGAAACTCTGGCTCGTGACTTACTGGGAGAGCATGCTCAAAAGTTTCACGTTAAAAAGAAGCAATGGAGGATGCATCAGGCTTAGGTCCATTTCTCTATATGTTGCAAAGTACTTATTCAGGTATGGATTTGGTCACACTGTATCTACTTAATAAGGTGGCCGGAGCCTGGAAATCCAAATGACCTGGGCCTAGGTAATAGGTAGGTCTATAGTCAGTGAAAACAACATTCAAATTCAACACCTCTTTACTGTTATGATTATGAACCTTATCACAGCCATAGCCGCCTCAATTCAAATTTTCTGTCTAATTATATCCTATTTTAATCTCATTTTATTTCAAAATGACATTAGTATATGTCTGCTTCAAAATGAAATAATTGTTAAAAATTAAGCACTTGTAAATTACTCTTTATATTTTAAAATGACATTAATAAAATTCTTAATATGAAGTGATTAGTGAAAATACTAAGCTAAAAAAATTAATGGTAAATAAATACTAACTTTAAGTTTAAAGCACTCAAAATATACTATTCATTTATACTTTACAAGTTTTGAAAGCAACATCTCTAATAATTAGAGATAAGATTGCGTATTATTAGACCTCTTCAAGCTCTATATATCAACAAAATTTTTATTTAATATTGTTATTGTTATTGTTGTTACTTTATAAGGTCTTTTTATGATTACAAGGTACTTAAACTAATTGAGGGTTACAAAATACAAATATATTTTTTAATTTTATTTACTACTTTAAATTAGTTAAAAATATTTGATAACACTGGAAACTCTAAAACAATCATTTCTATTAGCTTTAATAGAGTTAGTTTAATATAAATTATTATTAAAATATATTTAGAGCAATTATATAAAATTTTATCATATTTTTAATAATTAATAAGATACAATATTTATTAAGGGGGCGCTTGGTTCACATAAAGTAATAAAAATAAAAATGAGAATGAATATAATAAGGAATGATAATGGATATAATCATTATAATTATAATTGTTGGTTTAAGATGAAAGAATAATTACTATTATCATTGATTATTAAAAATATTGAAACATAAATTAAAAATTAAAAAAATTATTAGTGTTGGTAGGAATCAAAATCATTCCTCTCATATATGGAAAATATGAACTATTATCTAAATTTTGGGTATAAAAAAACTATTCAATCAATCATAATAAACAATCAATTATTGCCGTTCAGTTCTTTCCTATTAATTTATTCTTATACCTTCTAATCAAGCATCTCCTAAAACTTAAGTAACCCGAAACTAATTTAACAAAAGATCTTTACTTTAAATTTCTAAAACCATAAAGTACTTTTCCAACGATAAAACTATTTTAAAATTTGAATAAAAGTAGGTGAAATTATTATTTTTTTTACCCACCAATTAGCATAGGTTGAATAAACCAGTTCACCACTTACTGCCCGGCCCGTGAACTTCTTCTGTCGTAAGCGAGAAGAGGAAAGCTGCTACTCCAATTTCTGCAAATTCATACTGCATAAATCAATTATTTGATAGGACTCTACAACGTGGATTCTCTGAAGTTTTAACTAAACCCACCTTGCCAGAAACCGATACAGCTCAATCTCTGGCGTGCCCATGAGCGCATGTGTCAGAGAATCGCTTAGCCACCGCCTAACATTGGTAATGTTCTGCTACAGACCAATATCTTGGTGCGCATGATACTATGCTTTACCCCATTCCATTAATATTGTCGACAAATAATTGATCTTTTTCTGATTCTACCTTATAATCATGACAGCCACAAAGAGTTACCATTTACCATCTCATGATTGTCATTTTATGCATAGTCTACTTACTCCCGCCTTGTCCCAGACATCTGATTTACAAATTTTGTCTCCAGATTTATGTTTTTTTGTCTACTCTTCAAATATTAGAGAATCGAGTTATGAAGAATCATCTTTTTTCTGCAACTCCCTCCAAACTGATTTTCGAAATAGTAATTTTCGAAATAAGTTCACTGCTACCTCTGTATTTGCAAAACTTCCCGTCTATAACAATATTCAAACATAGAATTTCACAAGTTTTTTAGTGATGTAATTAAGAAGCATTAGACTATATTTGGTTGGACATAATATTTTTAATGGAATGAAATAATTTACGATCGAATTGAATGTAAATGATTATAATATTAGAAAATCATTATTTGGGAGGGATCGAACGATGTAATATAGTAAAATGTTGTTTAGAAGAAGTGTTTATAATGTAATATAGTAAAAAGTTATTTATCATTTTACATTTTATCTTAAATTCCCTAGATCGAAGATTTTTTTTCATTTTTACTGTTTAGGATAAAATGTGATGTAATATGAAACTCTCATCTTTCATCTCATTCAATTTCATTCTGTTACAAACCATTCTCTCAAACGATGAAATAATATTACATTACATTTCATTCCATTAGTAAACCCTCAACCAAACATAGTCTTAATTTTGTTAGAACATATGCCTATTATAGTAAAGTTTGACCATTTAGCAATCTAAGTAAATATATTTTTAATTTTATTTAAACTTTATTTGAATTAAAAATAATTCTAATTAAATATCGATTTGGACCAAGTAATATCCAATATCTCATACTAATCGTTATTTATTAAATATCTCATATTTAATCGTAAATGTTTTTAAACTTTTCAATCAACTCCAACTTGATTAAATTATCTTTTTTCTCTCTTTAATCATTCTTTATTTATGACTCATTAAGTTTTTAAATATGCAGACAACTGATATAAATTATAACTCTTTTAGGATTAGATAAATTAAATAATTTATATCAACATATTAAAATTAACGTATATCAACGCATTATGATCACTTAAATATTACGAATATTAAATAATTTTAGCTAACCTTTTTGTATATAACTTTTACATATAATTCAATAATTTTATCATAAATATTTTGATTAGACATAGAACATAAAGTTAATGTTTACTTTATTTGAGTCTAATCACATTAACTCCCCTCGAATTGATATCTAAAATAGGTTTATTACTACTAACGTAGTTGTACAAGTGTCCAACTTTTAATAATGAATTGATTTGAGAATTCTATAAGTACTATAGAGAGAGGCAAGAAAAAAAAAGTTAGCTTATTGAGAGCCTACATCTATTTATAAAATGATTTGAACCTTTTCGATAATTCAATTTAAATATAATTATAATTTCAATTAAACATTAATTACAATTAGAATTATAAATAATTTTAATTAAATATAAATTAGGTCTAAATAAAATTAAATTTATTGAATATCTTATTTTTAATCCTAATAGTTCTCAAACTTTACATTTAAGGCTAACTTAATGAGTCATCTTTTTCTCTCGTCAACCATTATTTGTGTATAATTTATTAATTTTCCGAGTGTGTTGACAACATATATAGATTATAAATATAAATTGTATTTAGGATTAGATAAATTAATCTACTTTTTTTATCTTTAATGTTTTAATTAAATAATTTATATCTATAGATCAAGATTAACATCTAAGAATGTATCATGATTACCTAAATATTAGGAATGTCAATTTAGTTTTAACTAATCTTTTTGTGTATGATTTTTTCAAGTAATTCAATTCTTTTATCATATAATATTTCATTTAGACATGGAGTCTATGGTTAGTGTCTACTATATTTGAGTTTAATCGTATTAGTTATTTATTATTAGTAATTGATTTTATTAATGATATTTGAAGATTATTTTTATAGTATCATTCTACCTTGGCCAACGGTCTCAAATCAATCTAATCGAGAATAATAAATATTCTCTCTAATCACTTTAGGATAATGAATATAATTCATATTATATCCAATGACTATTAATTGAGCTACCCTTGACTAAGATAGGTCATTAGTAATATCCAAATATAACAATCTTTATATGAGATATTTTAGAGATCTAAAGTCAAATGATCACTTTTAAAATCATTGCAGCAAAAAATTTTATAGACATGCAAATAATATTCTAAAAGAATTCTTTATCAAGTTAGTTAACTGAAATTATTCTCTGAAAGGCACTGATATGTTTGTTTAAGTTTCTCTATACGATTGTTTAAGTTTTTTTATACTTTAGTTTACGTGATTGATAACTTCTTTTATAAGAAGGAAATACAACATATGTTACTGTTTTCATCCTATTAATATCTAGTCTTAATAGAGTAACTACTAGAAATAATCTAAGGGTAATTCTTAAATGAATGGGTTAATATTTAAAAAAATTAAATTTCACTAAAATTTTAATTATAATCTGAACTTTAAAAAGCGATAATAAATACTTGAACTATAATTTTTTTTGTAAAAATAGTCCATCATTAGACTCTCTATTAATGGAGCTAATGTGGCTTGCCTTGTAAGATGTTATAGTTTTCATGTTGGGTGCAAGTAAAATAAATTTTCTACATCAAATGTCAATTTAATTAATATTGAAATGATTAAGTTGAAAAAAAACACTAATATAACGTATTTTACTTTGTTTTTGCAATTTACATAAGTCATAGTGTATGCCTTCTCTCACCAAGTCTATACAAATTACTTATAATCACACTATGAGGGTTACATACATAATTCTAACTCTTGTCAATTGTATATTATAGTGGAGGTTCAATGTTACCCAATTTCTAGTCCAAGCTAAAAGGTTCAGTAGGTTATTGCTCATCTTTGGTGGATTCATGTTCATTCTTAGCCTAGTAAATTGAAGAGAGGTCACACTCACAATCTTATCTATGTCTGCTTTGTCAAATGAAGTACTAAGTTTAAGAAGCTTCCTGATCCAATTGTGAAAGGAGTTGCTGGAAAAGCAAGTGCCAAGCATGTTCTCTCATCATCTCCTTAATTAGTTCCAAGTAGACAAATACATGTGGTTTAATAAACCAACATATACTTACAGAGACTTCATTTCATGTGCTAATTATATGGGATTGGAATGTTGAGTGAAACTTACCTTAATTCGTTTAAGATTGTTAAAACATAATGTAGAAATAAACAGTAAAGAAGGAACGATGAAGGCTTTCTGTATTTCTGTATGTTCCAATGTTATGTACATCTATCTATCTATACACTTTAGTTAACTCCAACTAAAGAAACAAAATTAACTAAATAATTATATTATTAATGTACATGATTTTAGGAGAAAAGTAAGGCTAAATATATAGTGATGTTTGACTTCCATATATAATGTTAATATCCCCCCTCAAACTTAAGGCGGTAGTGAAGACGATAACTTGAGTTTGGAGAGAAGATCTTGTAAACATCAAGGTGGATATGATTTGGTAAAAAGATCAGGAATTTGTGATTGAGATGATGTTTAGACAAGTTATATAGTTCTTAGAAGCATATGATGATGCACAAGATGACAGATCTTGATGTGTTTAGTTTGTTTATGAAAGACTTCATTATGAACAATTTGTATAGCACTATGATTATCAAAAGAGAGAGGAACTGTTGAAGAGAAGGAGATACCTATGTCTTGATGTAACCATCGTAACCATAAAAGTTCAGAAGTAGTGTCAGGTAGGGCTTGCTATTCTACTTCAATGCTTAAACGAGAGATAATTGTTTGCTTCTTGTTTCACCAAAACATACGAGATGTGCCAAGAAGAAATATTAGCTAGTAGTAGATCGACGATCAGTTAGATCTCTAACCTAGTCATGTAAGTCCAATGAGGATTAATGACTAAAGTGAAGTCCATAAAATATGATTCCTCAAATGTACTGAATTATCAGAGAATAACATAATAGTCAGTGAGGTTTAGACATGAATTGATTAACAACATGAACAACATAAGCAATACCTGGATGAGGACAATAATGTATACAAGACTACCAATTAGTTGTCGATAAAGTGTAACATAACATAGAGGAGTTCCAACGGTGGCAGAGATATGATCATTAGAATCAAGTGAAGTGCCAATAATCTTAGTGTCTGTAAGGCTAGCATGAGAGATAAGATCAGTAACATACATGGCTTGAGATAAATAGTAGCTTGAATCATCAAAAGAGACTTCAATACTTTAAAAAATAACTCAGGGGAACTAAATCTTTCATTTCAAATTATTAATGAAGACGAGACTTAAGGTAAGCAATTCACTAAGTGTCATTACCAGTCATTATCATGTCATCAACATATAGAAAGAGAAGAATACACCTTGATCTGCTTTACAGATAAAAAAAGCATGAACATGAGAGTTGGACATAAAGCCAAGACGGTTGATGGTGGAACTAAAATTTGTAATG
This sequence comes from Erythroxylum panamense, assembly GCA_027123425.1. Classification (NCBI taxonomy): domain Eukaryota; kingdom Viridiplantae; phylum Streptophyta; class Magnoliopsida; order Malpighiales; family Erythroxylaceae; genus Erythroxylum; species Erythroxylum panamense. Next base: position 41,027,667 of record JAOTIZ010000203.1, read on the forward strand.
TGTGCTCGAGGAGCTTTCTTAATACCATAAAAAGCTTTGCGAATACAACAAACTTTATTAGGTGAATAAGTATACCTAAGTAGAGGTTACATATATACTACTTCATGAAGATCACCGTTAAGAAAAACATTAGTGACATCAATTTTAAACAATCCCCAATGCTTACTGACTACTATTACAATAAGACTGCAGACAAAAGTTAGGCAAATGACTGGAGTGAAGGTTTCCTCATATGCAATGTCATATTCTTAAGTAAAACCCTTTACAGCAATCATTATTTGTATCTTTCAATTGATCCATCATCTCCAATTTTGATTTTATAAACTCATTTACAGCAAATAACATATTTATCTAGATGTAAGTTAAATTAGTGCCAAGTGTTGGTGTTGGAGGGAGCCTTCAATTCTTCCACCATTGCTTATTGCCATAAAGGGTTAGAGTTGGCCTTGCGATCTGAATTGTGTACAAAAACTATGTTGGCTTAATAATTTAATACATACAAAATCTTTTCGTTGCATAAGCATACAAATAGTAATTAAATGGAATAAAATCATGTTAAAACTTGTTAGTTAAATAGTCGATTAGTTTTAAGGGTAGAAATATTAAAGCTCCCTTTAATTTTATGACTTCCTAAAAACTATTTTATAATTTAAATTTAATATTGGTCGGGTCGGCCGTGTTGGGCCCGAGCCCAGTCAAAATAACCCGTGGGCCGATCGGTCCATCCTTTAAAGACCAATTTAATACCTAATGGCTACGTCAAGCCCAGGCCCAGTCCGCACTCTCCTCAGCCCGTCCGCAGGTGAGAGAGTCCCATGCAGACGTGAACTCGTAAACCTAGCACATACACTATATAAGGTATTATTCAACCATAACGAATGTACGACACAGATAACCCTGCTCTCTTAGCTTTTACGGCAACCCTACCTTCACAAAAGAGACTGACTTGAGCGTCGGAGGGGCTAATCGGGACATAACCCCCGACGTGCCTTCTTTATTTTGCAGGGATATCACCGTCGGAATCATCACAGAAGACAACCAACTCATGGATCCAAACGGCAACGTTCAGTCTCGCCAGAATCCCGCTGAACCAGGATTCATACATAATTCTCTAAGATTAACCAAATTAGGTGAATTTTGTTTCATATTTTAGATGGGTGATATTATTTTTAAACATACTGAAATTATTTCTTTTGAGGTTGTAACCGGTTAGTTTTGGTATTTCTCAGTTATAGTACGTCATATATACATATATACTCAATTACAATTATATGGCTAATTATTGATGTCAAATGGTAAAAAATAAATTTTTTATTTAATAAAGTTGGACTAACGATGATTGGGACAAAGCATTGTGCTCTGTATATATAGATACTTAAAGTAAAAGCATAAAGCAAGATCCATGATTAAATTAGCCGAGTCGAAAACACGTCCTGCGAGCACTTTGGCCCAGGAACAAGAAGAAGAAGAATGAGAAAGAGGGATAGGTATCAGATGCTGGCGATGAAAAGAAGAAACACGTTCTTCACCATTCACCTTTATCGATACTACTCTTTGGTTTCTCACCTTCATTTACACTCTTAACCTTCATCTATCTCTCCCGTTCTCCGTCTGTTTCTTTTACATATATGTACGTATTTATATTGTCCGAGACACAAGCTGTACTCAACCCCTATATATCATAGCCAGAAGCCAGTAGTTACTGCTTCACTTAACACAAACCCAGATACCTTTTACATGGCTACTTATGCACCTCTGTGGCTCTCCACCTCCCCATCCACATTCTCGTCGCCGTTTCCAAGAGTTGGTAGACCATTTAGTTGGTTAGCTTCACCAAAGCCACAGCAGGTTCTGTGCAAGAGACTCAGTAATTCGAGGGCTTCGTGTATTTTCCGGAAGGACTCAGAGAGATTTGGTGGCCTCAGAACTAAGGTTAATGGTAATAAGGACGGTGCTGGTGAGACGAAGGGTACTCAGTCGGAGCCTGCTTCGTCCAACAAGACGGCTGAGACAGACGGGAAGTTGACGAGTGCTCAGACGGAGTTGACGAGTGCTCCGACGGAGCAAATTAAGTCCAACAAGACGGAGAAGGTAGAGGATAAGTCGACGAGTACTCCGTCGGGGTCTGTTTCGTCCAACAAGACGGAGAAGGCAGAGGATAAGTCGACGAGTACTCCGTCGGGGCCTGTTTCGTCCAGCAAGACGGAGAAGGCAGAGGATAAGTCGACGAGTACTCTGCCGGAGCCAGTTAAGTCCAAGAAGAAAGAGGAGAAGGTGAAGATTACTCCACCGGAGCCAATTACGTCCAAGAAGACGGAGAAGGATGTGTTTGAGACAGAGGAGAAGTTGGCCGAGTCTCTGGCTAAATACGTGGCTGATTTGTCTGAAAAGTACACCCAAACCAGAGGTTTTTTCAACGTAGTCTTGTCTGGTGGCACTCTCATTCGGTCTCTCAGGTGGATGACCATTTCTTATTTGCTTCAACTCACCTTTTTTTTTTTCAGAATTCAATGCCTGATGGCATACTGCCTTCCACACTCACAAGCTCATTCCTTGTAATACATAGAAAAACATTTTCAGTTAATTCAATAGAAAAGAACGATACATTTGAGAGAGAGAAGAGGAGAGGAGAGAAAAGGAAATCAGAGGTCAAAGTTTTCACCAAATGTCATATGCTTGCTACATTCTGCATACTAGAATGATTTCCATTTTCTTCTCATTGTTTACTGTTAACTGAAAGGAACGCCCTGATAAGACTAGGAACTTGCAGGAAACTACTGGAGCCACCATATGTAAACTCCATAGAATGGTCGAAATGGCGCGTCTTTTGGGTGGATGAGAGAGTGGTTCCAAGGGATCATATCGACAGCAACTACAAAATAGCACTTGATGGTTTACTTTCACGGGTATTTCTTCTGCTTCCTTCTGTTCAATCTATTTAAATGTGCTATATATAGCTCCACTGTTTCCTGAGAAAATATTAGGGTTGGATTCTTAGCTTTTGAGAACTGAAAACGCTCGCACTTTTATATGCATAGATATTATGCAGACTAGAAATATATATCTCCATGTCACTGTATTTATTTCTGTTCAATGTATGTAAAAATTGAACTTTGATATCATATGATGCTCTTCTTTTACCTTTAAATTCGGCTAATTAAAATAAAATCTTTGCAAAAATCCTTTTGGCAGATTCCAATTCTCTTACGTAATGTTTATCCCATCAATGATTCCCTTTTGGACGAAGCAGCTGCTGATGATTATGAGGCTCGTCTCAAACGACTGGTTAACAACAGGGTCATAGACACATCTCCTGTCAGCGGATTCCCAGTGTTTGATCTTATTCTTCTAGGTATGGGGCCAGACGGGCATGTGGCTTCACTCTTTCCAGGGCATGCTCTTCTCAACCAAACTCAGAATTGGGTTGCTTACCTGGACGATTCACCGAAACACCCTCCAAAGAGAATTACCTTCACCTTCCCTGTGATCAACTCCTCCGAAAATATTGCATTTGTGGTTTGTGGGTTTAGCCACGCTGATGCTGTGCACAGGGCATTGGAGAGCGGTGAAGATTCTGTTGTAAAGCTTCCTGTCCAAATGATTTCACCTCAGGGACTGGTGAAGTGGTTTTTGGACAAAGATGCAGCTTCCAAGTTGAAGAAAATAATTTAATTAGCTTTCTGGGACTTGAGCAATTAAGGGTTATCGAGAAGTTGCTTTCTTATCTTGATTTGTATGAGGTTGGTGGATATTCAATAGATGTTTGTGTCTAATGTCGTGGGGAGTCTTGTCTCGTCGACAGACACATGTCCTGGATTAAGTTAATTATCTAAAGCATCTTTATTCAGAATTCTCTCCTGTTTCCTGCCTGAATTGTCACTTGTTTATATCTGAAAACAAGCATATTCTTGGCATTCTTAAAACATATAGCTTAATATGATTCAATGAAATTTGGAAATCAAACTGTGGCATGACTGCAAATTATTGTATGATTGCGCCGAAACTTCGATGGAATCCCAAGTTTGGGATGGTCGCTAAAAGGAAAACCATTCGCACAACTCTCAGAGGATCAACCAAAGCTATAGAAAATGTCTACAGAAGAATATTGTCTATATATGCCTAAATCTGTTACATTTTTCTTGTCTTGGTATCAAAATGTATTGTCACGTAACTTAGATTCAGAAGAAAGAAACAACTACACATGCATGGTATGCTTAAACATCATCTCAAAGAATTACTGACAGTAATGTACATTTGTGGACGATTTAGAACACCAACAATTAACTCATCTTCAAGCCTCTAGTTTGATGGCTTGATGAGGCTATTAGAAGGTAACTTGCAAATTCGGGACTTACAAGTGGCCAAGGTACATGTTACTAAAATCTTTCCTCAAGTTGGCGTTTGGAAAATAGTTTCAATATATAACAATGTCTAGCAATATATATATTTTTAATTTATCAGTCACTATTTATGCTATAAGTAATTAAAAAAAAAATTTAGCTTGCAATATGTAGTCAAAATTCCGACAGGTAAAGTCCTGAAATGCTTGAGTCACAAGAAAGCATTTAGCAAGTGTAAACTCGCAATGCACCGAAAGAAAGAAAGAAAAAAAAAGTGAAAAGAAAAAAGAAAAAGGAAAAGAGAGAGCATGGGGTGCATTGCAGATTTTCTCAATGCAAGACAAAGATTTACTTGTCCTTCACTTTTGTTCCCATCTGGCGTTCAAGTAACTAATTTCTTCCACATTAGCCTCCATGAAGGAAGCGAGAAACAAAAGGTAGATTTGTAGAACAGAAGAAAGTACCAAAGCTAGAACAAAAGCAAGCCAAAGCATTTTGATTATTTAAGACTCCATCAATCATCACTGTCATGTCCTTTGATAAAGAAAAAGAACAGAAATCGTTGACAGATGGGTATCAGATACTAAAACTAAATTAATCAGCAAACCCTTTAACAGTCTTGAACTTGAAGCACTTCCAAGCATGGTTAACGTGTGTCTCCCATTACAAGCTTAAATACTCCGAGAGCCAGCCAACCATGCATCAAATCATTAGTCATACATCAACAATCCCTTCAGATCTCATCAAACAAAAGCTCCACACAAGTTCCTTCCATGGCCACTTCACCTCTCTCTGTGACCACTTCTCTACACACATTCTCCTTGTCGTTGCCAAAACAATCCAAACCGTTCTTAGTGTCACCCCAGAGCCAAGTTGCATACAAGAGATTTGACCGCTCATTTGGATTGAGGAATGCTTCTTTTATTCATCCAGATTTCCAAAGATCCAATGTCGGTAGTACTAAGGCAGGAGGATGTGGTGGTGCTTTAACTGCAACTCCAAAGAAGAAGGTGGAGGTGTTTGATGCAGAGGAGGACTTGGCAACGTCCCTGGCTAATTACGTGGTCGACTTGTCAGCTAAGTTTGTCAAGCAGAGAGGCGCCTTTAGCATTGCTCTCTCTGGTGGCTCTCTCATCCAGTCCCTCAGGTAATTATAAACTGAGAAACTTTGGGGTAGTTAAACTAAGACGTTCTTGTATGAAAAATCGTGGATTTGCTTGCGAAGCATGTTCTTCATTCTCGTATAATTGCACTTCTTGTCACAAACAGTTGACTTAGACTCTGCATTGTATCGCCGAGAATGATTTTTAGCATTCCATTGCACGTATTAGATTTTATGGATGAAACGGTTAAGTATCGGTGACTCCCGCGTTTCAATCCTTAGTAGTACATTTTTTTTAGTCGAATGGATTCTTTTGCAGGAAATTGGTGGAACCACCATTCATCGATTCAATAGAATGGTCAAAATGGCATATCTTCTGGGTGGATGAGAGAGTCGTTCCCAAGGATCATGTTGATAGCAACTATAAATTAGCATTTGATGGCCTACTCTCTAAGGTATGCGTTGCATCTACTTTGATTTAGTACTGTTTAGCTGCCTAGATCCCTTTACAGCATTTTTGCAGATGGGCCATTTGGCTAATAGAAATCTGTAACTGTTCCTTCTTTTAATTGAGTTCGCAATACAAACTTTAGCATTTTAGCCCTTGAACTAACCAATTCTTTTCTGATGAACAACAAGAATTCAAGTAATATGAATCAATCAGGACCAAGATGTACAATGGCAATAGTATTCCGTTTGTTACGGTCATCTGAAATATTCTGAAGAAGATGTTAATCTTAAAAAAAAAAATTTATTGCACCGTAATTTATTCCAAGGGCAGCTAAACTAGCTCTATCTCCCAATGGTTGACAGGTTCCAATCCTCCTCAGTAATGTCTATCCCATTAATGATGCTCTCTCAGCTGAACGTGCTGCTGAGGACTACGAAACTCGCCTGAAGAGCTTGATTTACACAAAGGTGATTGATACCTCTCCTGTGAGTGGACTTCCGAAGTTTGATCTCATACTTCTTGGTATGGGACCAGATGGTCATGTTGCATCCCTCTTCCCTGGTCATCCACTTGTCAAAGAACAGCAGAAATGGGTGACTTACATTAAGGACTCACCAAAACCGCCTACACAGAGAATTACCTTTACATTCCCTTTGATTAATGCAGCCAGTAACATTGCACTTGTTGTATCCGGTTCTGCTCAGGCGAATGCAGTTCGCGATGCACTGCGTAAGAGCCAAATTTCTGAAACGTTGCCTGTTAAAATGGTATCACCTGAAGGAGAGCTCAAGTGGTTCTTGGACAACGATGCAGCATTTTGAACTCGTGAAGTTGAGAATGGCTCAGCTTTAAAAGCATATTTTAATAATCATGTCAGTTCTTTGTTTACTTCAGTATGATGTGTGCTTACCATTACATTACAAGTGTTACTCCTAATGAGGTTATTCTGCTTCTGTAGTAGCCTCAGAAGGCATATCTTAAATTATAAATAAAATTTTGATCTTTAATGTCTTTCTAGTTAAAATTGATATAACTACTCGGTTCTCAATCGCTCCTTATCTTCCAAGCTATAGTCAGTACTTGCTTTATGTTGTCTTTATACACTAAGATGGTCATTCCATGACTTTGTAGTAGTGCATTACATACTAAGTTGGCACGTATTAATATATTTTTTTTCTGAATTTCCTGAATATTGCAAGTTAATTACGCAGAAACCGTAGAGCTCCTTGCCTTCTGAGGGATATAGTCCCATATTGTTAGGGATGAAGTTCATACGCACAGATTTTCTAATGTACTTCTACTTACCTACTTTCTGTCTTTGATTGCTAATCATAACATGTCACATGGATCAAAACGCGTAAAAGAGCATCCGTTTACCAATGTTGTTTTTCATTTCACTGCATCTTGCTTAGGTTGTCTTAGGTTTGGTTAAGAATAAGAACGATAGGATATTGAAATTATTATCACGGTAAACATTCTTAACCAGTTCAGATCCTCTTTCTAATTTTACACAATCAAATTATGTCCAATGTCCAAAATGACAAATTGGACACTGTAAAAATGGACATAAGATCTCTGCTCTTCTTTAACAGGTCGGATTGTATTTAAAGTTAAACTTTTTAAAGCTTGATTATGACATTTTTTCATTTCTATTAATTATTTCTACGAATATTCTTTACTTTCTAATTATTGCATTGTTCAACTTTTTTTTTCTTCTTATTTTGGAGATATAACCCAGGTTGGTCCCAAACTTCACTAATTTCTTCCAATCAAGTTCAGAAATTGGAACATGTTTGTACGTGTTCTTTCAAATTTTCAAAATTATGGTTCGATTCCTTCTCTCCACTACGCCATTATGCTGTGGAGGAAGGCGTGGTGAGCTGATGTTTTATCCCTGCTGATTTACAAATCAAGCCAAACTCGTTAGATAAAAATTCTGAACCATTATCCGTCCTCACCGACTTGATGTTAAGGTTCGTCTGGTTTTCAATATAGACTTTGAACTCCTTGAACACCTTAGCTACCTCTCCCTTGCTCTTCAGACAGTAGATCCAGGCGTATCTGGAGTAATCATCAATAATCAAGAGGAAATATCTGCTTCCACTCAGGGAAGCCACAGGCATGGGACCACAGACATCCATGTGCAATAGCTCCAATCTTTCTTTAGCTCTCCAAGTTGCCTTCTGAAATGGTGCCCTAGCTTGCTTTCCCATCATGCAAACTTTGCATGGCTTATGCACGTACGGTGTTGTTGGTAAGCCCTCGACCTTATTCTTTCTTCTCATTGCTTCCAAGCCCTTCATATGATAATGCCCGAGTCTCCGATGCCAGAGATCTGGTTCAGTTGAGTCTCCTACTAGCGCTTCTTGATGCAGCTCTTCGGGTTTCATTGAGAAACTCTTATTCCTCATTCGAGTGCATAGAATTTCCTGTCCATGATCATCAAAAACTTTACAAGTGTTCGATTCAAAGTGCACGGTCATACCTTTCTCGATTAACTGTGCTACACTCAAGAGATTATGCTGGATCTTTGGGACATATAACACGTCCGAAATGATCTTGATTCCCTTCTTGGTTACAAGCTCTACTTCACCTTTCCCTTCACCGAATGTTGTGTCCATTTCCAAGCTTCACTCGTGCTCTTACTTCTTTGTTCAGAGTCTTGAATAACCTTGGATCCGGAGACATATGACTTGTGCATCCGCTATCGATTAGCCAGTCTGTTGGATAGTTCTTAATTTGATTTCCGATTACCATGAAGAGTTGCTCTTCTTCTTCTTCGGTCACCTGCACATTGGCTGCCTCCTGTGGTGGTTCTTTCTTGCAGATTGCCTCCATGTGTCCTTTTTTATGACACCTTCGGCATTCTACATCGGGCCTCTTTCAGCATCTAATGGCAAGATGATTAGACTTACCGCAATGTGGACAGGGATTGTAGTTAGTTACCTTATCTCCTCCTGTATTTTTGCCCCATGCTTCTGCCGTGTATGAGAGCCTTTATAATTCGATCCACCTTTCTTTTTCTTCCTCTTGAATTTTTCTTGAGTCTCTGATTTGGCAAAGACTTGATACGCACCTTCTTCTGTAGCTTCAGTCTTTCTCATCAAGAATCTTTGTTCTTGAGCTTGCAAGGCGTTCACCACTTTAGCAAGCCTCATTTGCCCTATATCCTTCGTATTTTCTAACGAAACAATTGTTGCTTCGTATTTTTCAGGAGCCGATACCAGTAACTTCTGTACTAGTCGTTGATCCTTGAACTCGGCTCTTAAGAGCCTGATTTGATCTGCCAACTGAATTAAGCGATCACAGAAGTTCTGAATCATTTCATCCTCTTTCATTTGAATTTTGTCGAATTCTCTCAAAAGATTCAAAACCTTCATGTTCTTTACTTTCTCATCACCCTCGTATTCTTGCTTCAAGAAATCCCATATTTCTTTTGCCGAAGCCAATCCCATAATTCTAGTAAAAATCGAGGGTGATACTGATTGGTACAGGCAAGATTTGGCTCGGGCTTTCTTCGTCACCCTCTCCCTTAGCCACCGTAACTGAGCGATCGGAGCATCATCTGGAATCTCAACCACGTAATCTTCATCGATTGGTTCCCATAAGTCCTGACCTTGCAGGTAAGCCTCCATCTTGATCGCCCATATTTGATATCCTTCCCCATTGAATATCGTCGGTTGTAGACTAAGCGTTGAGCTCTCAGCCATCTCCGAGTGTTCCACGCTTGCCGTTACACCTCGCTTGAGAAAGAGTTACTTTCTGAGCCAAGTTCCTCACCTATACCCCCACAGATCCCTTAAGAATTATGCTCTGATACCACTTTGTTGTTACCGATCAATCATACACCAAGACAGCCGAGGAAGAACAACGTAGAGTAAAGAGATGTTTTAGAGCGAGAAGGATTTTCAAAACAGAAGTGAACAGAGTAATGTCAAAAACTCAACAATTCGTTGAGGTTTACTCAAAGGTTATTAATTGTCACTTTTCAGAAAGTTCTTAATCAAACCAAACTGAATTACAGTATTTATAACGTTCAAATTCTAACTATCAAGTAACTAACTAATCTAGATCTTCTGTGATCATCTTCTTGAACGTTGATGCATGGCTTGCATGTTTAAGCTCATCCGACGTTAATCTGAACTTCTGAGACATCTCCAACAAATATACGTAATTCTAATATTTGTTATTTACTTCTTTAATTTTTAATATCAGAGCACGATCTTGATACTAATTTTGCTGGTATACCAAAACTTTTTAAAGGTATTATAAGGAAGCAAGAATAAACACACAAACACGTATTCACATTATTGTATATATATGTATAGTAATTTTCTTACATGCGTATTTGAAAACATAACAAAAATGAGGTGATCAATGAGCTGATATTTTAGGAACTCGGATTCAATTCTGTCCCATGTTTAAAAACTTGTGTTCAATATCCAAAATCGTTTTGAGCATTGACAGGGTTATTTTGGATGTGGAATCTGACAACTCTCCTATTGCAATCAAGTTGTGTTGCTTTCACGTAATAACTTTTAACAGCAGCTTTTCTTCAAAACTACAATAGCAGTGAAAGTTGGGGATGATCTGATAATAGTTACCTGCGCCATCTATAGAAGCTGTAGAATGTGGAAAAGGGCCAAGTACTGCACAATTATGACAATGCCTTGTGAATTACGAGAGAAGCAGACAAGAAAGGGACAGTCATGTGCACCGGTCTTCGCATCAAATAGTAAAAGTCATGAATTAGCAAGTAATCCACAAAAGGTTGCATTTCAGTCAAAGTTGATGGAACACTTGCTTCTGATTCCGAATTTTCCCCTTTCTCACCAAACAAGCAAACCTTCTGAAGGATTAGAACTATTGAATGAGAGGTAGCTGAGTGGTTAAAAAGGTAGGGACAAGAGGCCCTGAGAAGTACAGAAAATAAAGCAACTTCAGCCCTGTTGTCCACAGTTATCGCCAAGTCATTAACGAGCTCCACCGTCTCCATTAAAACACTGGAAGGGTCGTAAAGACTTTGAAATTTACTGAAGAGATTATAAAAAAGGAAAAAGAGGTAAAGGACAGAAGACTCCACATTTCTTGCCAGCTTGTTCTTTACTCTTGTCCTTTTACAGTTTTCTAATTCCAGAAAACTAACTTACCAACTTCATTTTATAACTCTTGAAAACTAACTGGAGTATAGAAGTCAAAATGTTTAGAAATGAACATTAACTAATTCAATAATTTTTGTCAGGGAGACATGGCTAGGCCATCATCATGAATGATACTAAAAAGGTTGAGTTAGCTATAGATTGTGTACATGAAATCTGTATGATGCGAACGTGAGGACAAAATTAAATGCTATGAAGTACTCGGCACAACATTTATTCGTATTCCTATGCACGCTATAATACTTACGGCCCTGGGAAACTTTAAACAAGCTATAACCTTTCCTGCGAAAATTCAAGAATCCAAACATACAAAACTTCCCAAAATTCTAGGCTGCTGGTTAATCTCTTCTCTCCGTGACTTTCTTGCACTTGAAGGAAAAGGAGAATGAAGACAAAGAATCATGATCAGTACAAGAAAGGGCTGTGGACAGAAGAAGAGGACCAGATTCTGTTGGAATACGTAAGGGTCCATGGAAGAGGCCGATGGAGTCGTATTTCCAATATTACTGGTAAAATCTGGAAATCGCGTAAACAAACTAAGCAATGTTCTTTCTCTGTGGTGTTTTAGTGATGGTATTTATTTCCTAAATCACATTTTGAACTATGTGGTGACCGATTGTGGTTGAGTGATCTCAGGTTTGAAGAGGTGTGGGAAGAGTTGCAGGCTACGGTGGTTGAATTATCTAAGCCCCAATGTGAAACGCGGAGGCTTCTCGGAGGAGGAAGATGACCTCATCATCAGACTCCATAATCTCCTGGGAAATAGGTTCTTGTGTATACATGTTTCTTTTTTTTTTTCCTTGTCTCTTAAGGTGCCTTCTTTAGTCATGATGTACAGTCTCTTGCTACTAGACAACTAGACTAGGAGACGAGTTGTTTAGTTAGATAGTCTTCTCCCGGAATCTGTAAGACTCAACTTGGAGGTCCCTAAAAAGAAAAGAAAAGGTCTAACAAGAAATTTCAGAGAACATGCATTTGACGATTGAATTAGTGTTTTTCCTCGAGTATAACCAGAACGAGATTCCTAATAAATGCTGAAGCTTCCATCTATGTGAATGAAGGTGGTCTCTAATTGCCGGCAGAGTTCCAGGAAGAACAGACAATCAGGTAAAGAATCACTGGAATACCCATTTGTGCAAAAAGCTGGGTTTAAAGAAGCAGGTGAAAAGAGCTGTGACCTCCTCAAGAACGAAAGTTTCAATTGAAAACCAAGAAATAAGGTACGGATTGTCCAAGAACTCCGATTTTCTTCATGAAGACAACAACTTTACTATGACAAAAGACAACCCTTTTACTGTTGCTGAGACATCAATTGGAGGAACGCCGTTGATCGAGCTGCTTGGAGCGGAATCACCACTCTTTTACTGGGACCAATTCAGCTTCAGTGGCACAGATCTAATGAATTCTACCAATGGATACTCGCCTGAGTTTGTTGGTATAATCGATCAGTGTCATTTTAGGGATCCAGTATATCTGGATGCAATTTGTCCAAATCCCGATTAACAAAAATTCTATAAGTTCATTTGCTTTTTATATGAATTAAGAAATTCCTCAACTGGTGCTACAGCTTAACTTCACTAGAAACCTTAGATCATGTTCCAGAAATTTCAGTAGAACTCCATTTCAACCATTAGTCCTTCCATTGTTAACAGAGTGCAACAATCCAAGTCAAAAAGAAAAATTGAAAAAGTAATTACTTGAGCAACGTTCCTTGTCAAGCATTATTGGTTAGGGGCGAACAAATTGCACTGAAAAGAGAAGCGTACGGATGACAAATCCTGGAAGCTCATGCAGCTACAGAAGGTATGATGTTGAAATCAAGATCCCAAAGCTCGAAACTTCCCTTCACGAAATCGTAGTGAGCACCTTTCAGTGCTAGAGCGTTTTTAATCACAGCCTCTCTCACGAATGGATATGTTAATAGGTTTCCCAGTGATACATTCACAGCCTCCTGCATTGGGTCAACAGAAACAATGCATACTAGTTCCAGTCGCTTTAAGATACCTTATAGAAAGCATCTAAATATGAATATAAAGCTCCAGAGCCAAATTACTAATGTAGCCAAGCATTCCTTTGAGCGTTTCTCACAGTTTATTAGCTGGATTTAGATAGTGTATGGTAATTTAGGAAAGGTCAAGAACATATAGAGTTTATGCTACATCTACATTCCTTTCATTTTTTGTGTATATCGTCTTAAGTTTTCTGTACCATGGTCTGTTATTACAAATGGAACTGCAGAAATGAAAGTAGAAGATCCATATACTCATTGTTAGAATTATCCCATACCCGGATATTAGCATAACATCAGGGGTTACTCATTTAGATATAGATCTTGAAATGTCATCGTAATAATTAAATCTCGTTATCTATGATTCGTTGGCTAAATGCGATTCAGCTTAGGCCTTGTGATATGAGCCTCACAGTCACTAAAAAACGAGGAATGATCATTTGATTAATTTTATGGTGTTTTATTGTGTCCAGTAAATCTCAGCTATTTATTTCTGCGAGACCCGCATTTATTTATACGGGACCCACAAAGAATTAACATAAATAAATGGCTGAGATTTACTAGACACAATAAGACATCATAAAACTGGACAGAAGATTTAGACTCCCAAGAAACTGGTAGCCTGGACGAACCCTTGTAAGCATTGAAGCAAATGCCTAAAAGATAACAGTCATGATCTCGGAATCTTTTCTTATGTTACTTATTTCTGCCTTAATCTAGCTTTTATATATATATATATAGATATATGTCTATAGTATTTAAAAGAACAATTTATCAATTTAATATAGAGGGATATTGAGCAACTTGCCTTCTCGCAGGTGTAGCATTGCTCCTCGAAGCTTAAACTATTCCATTCCGTTTTCACCTTGGACTTGGCGGTTGAACAGATTTTCACCCATTGTTCTATGAAATCACTGAATATTTCACCAAAAGAAACGTATTTTTAAATGACATGCACAAACATTGGTATATCTGTTCTTTTAATGAATAACAGCTTTCACTCCACTCATAGAAAAATATCTAATACAGTATCAATCTACTGAGATCCAAATCAAATATGTCCACCTAGTGCAACATGAAAAAACCATGATATTACTAAACTGTATCAGTTCAAGACCATAGCAACATGTGCTTTGGTCCATTTTAGGTAAATTCTTAACGACTTTAAGAAAGATCATCAGGGTGCTTTGTAAAGTTATGGCCAACATGTTCCTCAAAGTTCTTTCTGTAAAGTTGTTTATTCGTTTCCAACTATTTTGGTGTTTTCACGTACAAGAAGCGAGAAAGAGACCCTTGTGCCCCAGTTTCAATTGACGTAAAGTTAGAAACATGACAGGGAAAGGAAAGCAATTATTGTGCTGTTACATTTACCAAAAGTAAAAGATTGAAACTATTCTTGTTTTTGTAGGCTTTCTAGATTCCATCAAGAACATGGCATATCTAAGAAATAATACATCGTACAGCTCACTAATACCTATCCATAAAGAAAAAGATTATCTGAAAGTGATGTATGCACCCATTACAAAAAAATGAGAAGACTATCCCATCAGCACGGCACTGAAGGATAACGAAGTACAGCTTTAATGTTAGATAATCACAAATCCTGCATGATTTTAGACTAGGTACCTGGAAATGGTCCCATCATCTGGAATGGACATGAGCCCCTTTATACCACCACAGCGGCTGTGACCAACGACCATAATGTTCTCAACCTGATTCCATAGCCACGTGGATGTGATAAGGAAGTTGATGATAAGTTTGGGAAGAGAAGAGACTGGACAAGTACTTGGCTTCTAATCCATGAACTTAGATATGATCACGATTTCATCTTTCCCGGGACCTATTTCTCTGTCTTCAATTACTCAAGCTCCTCTGTATCTCATGCATTCAAGTCATTCATTTGACTCAAATGAATGACTTGAA
>JAOTIZ010000203.1:41042749-41055280 GCA_027123425.1 Erythroxylum panamense
TGGACCGATGGACCCATGAGTCGTTTTTATTGAACTTGAACCTTGCACGACCGACCCATCCAATTATTATCCTCAACTTTCGTTTTCAATTTTTTGTAAATATAGATAATTATCAATATTATAAAAGTAATAAATATATTTTTTATTTAATTGTAAGGATCACTAAAAATTATCACCACTAGTCATGTGGTTAGTTCTTATAAACACATATAAGCATCCAACGACCAAACATTCACGTAAAAACTTTAATCCGCATAAATGGGGAACAGATCTTCTGTCCAATATTACCCTGTTTTATTTTGTCTATAAAATTTCAATAATTTATTTTGTGGGACCTACGCGGGGTCCACGCGAGACCTACACAGAATTTATATAAATAAACGGCTGAGATTTATTGGATACAATAAAACACCATAATATTAAACAGGAGATTTGGAGTCGCAAAAATGAGAAAACCAACTCCATTAAATTACGAGCTGCACGGCACACGTTCAATAAAAAAATTTAAGTTGTTCCATTAAAGACTCAAAAAGAGATCTCACAATCTGGAAGTAGCAGAGATCCCAAGAGGAGGATTTAGCGGCTTAGATCCTGATGTCTCCGTGTGGACTTTACCACGATTTTCAGACAAATCAGCAGGTGGATTATTCTCAGACATTGCCAACTTCTTCGCCATATCTCTCAATTTCACTTTCAAGAACTTCCCATTGCCCTTTGGTATATCATCCATGATCTCCACTTTCTTTGGAATCATGAAATGTGGGAGCCTTCTCCTGCAATAAGCAATGATGTCAGCTTCTGTAACATCATCTGTGTTGTCATTCGATTTCTTCCTAATAGTAAGAAAAGCACATGGAGTCTCTCCCCAACGAGGATGTGGCATTGCCACTACAGCAGCCTCGAGGATTCTTGGGTGAGAGCAGAGAACAGACTCGACTTGAAAACTGCTAATGTTTTCACCTCCAGAGATAATTATATCTTTTAATCTGTCCTTAATTTCCAAGTAGCCATCAGGGTGTATCACACCAACGTCTCCTGTAGCAAACCAGCCATCTTTAAACACTTTGGATGTGGTCTCAGTATCTTTGAAGTACCCTTTCATGATACTGCTTCCTCGTAGAACAATCTCTCCCATTGTCTTGCCATTTCTTGGCACACTCTCCAATGTGTTGGGGTCTCTAACATCAACATCATCGAGGGTCAGTATGCTAATTCCTTGTCGAGCCTTGAGTTCGGCTTTGTGACTGCTTGGAAGCCAATTCCACTTGTCTCGCCACTCGCAGACCAGAGCTGGTCCTGTGGCCTCAGTCATGCCATAAGCGTGTGTGATGTTGAAACCAAGTGGTTCAAGCCTCTCGAGCAATGCCGGAGGCGGAGGCGCACCGCCAGTGAGGACTTGAACAGGAGAAGAGAAATTGCGGCGTTCACTGGGTTCTGCTTCAAGGAGGATGTTAAGCACGATAGGCGCACAGCACATGTGAGTGACTTTGTGCAGAGAAATGTTGCGATACATTTCGCCTGCGGTGATGCTCCGGAGACAGACATTGGTGCCACCGCGTGCGGCGATGCCCCACGTGAAAGTCCAGCCGTTGCAATGGAACATAGGGAGGGACCACAAGTATACAGGTTCTGTTCCCATTTCCCATCCTAGAAGCAGACTGAGTGTGCTAAGGTAAGCGCCTCTGTGACTGTAAACAACTCCTTTAGGCTGAGATGTTGTGCCTGAAGTATAGTTCAAGGCTATTGGATCCCATTCGTCTTGAATCTCTTCAGGGACGTAGTTCGGATTGCCAGCCTCAACAAGTTGCTCGTACTCCAAGTCTCCTAGTCTGCAACCTGACGGAGAGTCGATGTTATCGATGACAATCACGACAGGACCAGGGCTAACTCCTGACTCAGTCAGTATTTGAAGAGCTTCTCCAGCCAAAGTCACGTACTGGTAGTCCACAAAGAAGAGTTTTGCTTCAGAGTGGCGGAGAATGGTAGCTACATTCTCCGAGTCCAGCCTGGTGTTGATCGTGTTGAGTACAGCCCCTGCCATAGGCACCGCAAAGTGCATCTCGTACATAGCTGGGATGTTTGGTGCAAGCACAGAGACCTATATATATACGAGAAAACTTTAGTTGGAGTCTTTTATCTATGCCTTCCAAACACGTTTGACATTAGATCTTTTTCAAAAAATACTTACAACATCGTTTTTTGCAATGTTCAATGACCGGAGTGAGGCTGCGAGGCGGCGGCACCGATCGTAGGTTTGGAGCCATGTGAAGCGAGTGCCATCGTAGACGACGGAGGTACGGTTGGCATAAACCTTGGAGGCCCTCTTCAGGAAAGTTAAGGGTGTCAGAGGAACGTAGTTTGCGTCACATTTTGGGAGGTCATCCATTTTTCTCGGCTTTGGATTATTCTTTCTCAAGGGCAGATTTTAGGATGAGAGATCCCGATCACGGGCGTGCTTGTGAAAGAGAGGAGATCGTCTGTCTAACCTTACCCGGTCCTTATGTGTAAGATAAAAACGATAACGTTTCTGAAAGAAGTTGATTTGAGATTTGAGTAGACAGTTGGAGAGCGGAGATTAAATAGGAGCCAACGTGCTAATTTCATCGATGTCTCACCACCACCGCATAGTCTATTCAATTATTCTCTTCCACAATTTTCAAAGTATTTCATAATTATAAAAAATAAAATAAAAAAATTCATAATTATTAAAATTTTTATAATAAAAATTCCACAGTACCAATATTTAAACTCGCAATATAATATTTTGTAAATAACATTTTAAATAAAATATTTGATAAAATACTAATTTAAAATTAAATGACGAATATTTAAACTCTTGAAATTTATGAAATTCTAATTTTAGAGAATTAATAAGACTCAAATTCTTAATTGATTTCTTTAACATTTGGTAGAGATGACAATGGCCCTAGCTCGCCCAAACCGATCCAATTGCGGGTAAGCCTGTGTCCTAATTGGGTCGAGGCTATCCTGTTTGTAGCTTGACTTAATTTATCATTTTTTAAAAAAGTAAAAAAAAACTACGGTGTTTTGTCACTTCTGATAAAGCCATGGGTTCGGTTTTTTAAAAAAATTAAAAAAATGATATCGTTTTATCACTTTTGATTGAGTTTGGTCCAGTCCTACCCGTAACCCAATTAGGCCAAGCAATACCGGCTCATTGGTTGGACAACTTGGACTTGACCTGTTGACTTCAGGCCAGGCCGGGGTCGGATTAGCATCCCTAATTAAGAAAGGCAGGGTAAACGAGGCTTGATAATTATCTGAAATGGGATGTATGTAGAAAGCTTTTTTTTTTTTGTTTACAGAGGAAAACACTCAAAACTTATACAAACTAGCTAGCGCATGGCTCTGCGGTACATTGCTCCTTGCTTGTCCCGGTGCATAAAAACCTGAACTGGCAATGGCAACTCTTGAAGAATATGTATGCCTGAGCTGGCTAGGATTACGAGGGCTACCAGGTTATCCACGCACTGGTTCCCTTCATGATGCACGTGCTGAAGTTGTACCTTCTAATCTCTTTGAAGTAACTTGCGAGTACCTGTCAACAAAAAATTATTTACGTCAATCTCTGTAGAGGAAGACGATAGAAGATTAATGACTTCTAAAGAATCTACTTCGATCATGATACGACAATACTCCAGCAACCAAGTCAGAATGAAGCTCGAGTGGACTCTTCAGAGTTCAGCCGTAAGTGGTGAACTTCTCTCAATGCGATATAGAAATCCTCCACACCACTGTCCGTGCTAGTCATGAATTAAAGCACTAGCGGAAATTACGAACGATGCTTGCTTAACCATTCCGTTGCATGTAGAAAGCTTTGATTTCGAATAATTGAGAACGTATGCATATTTATGATTATGATTCTTTTTTTTAATTGTAAAATCCATAAGTTTTTGAATACGATGAAAAAAATATTACATACGTAAAATAAAATAATTTATACATATCATACATTTTGAACAAATTATTTAATAAAGTCAAGTAAGGGATTGGATTAACTTGATGTTTGTAAATCTCTGAAATTGGGAAGTTATCAAAAATAGTTTGTTCCATCGATTAAATATTTCTAATGGGACAAGAGACGTTTTTCCCACCTAAACTTGTGTTTAGGCACTGAACTTATTTCTAATGCCCATCTGCTCTTCTTTTCTTTGTCTCCTTTTTTTTTCCACCTTAGATTTTGTGAGAAAGTAATTTTTCATTTCCTAACTAGTTAAGGTTTGGCTTAATTAAAGTTGCAAATATCATACCAAAATTTATATCAAATTTGATATTGATACAATATAATATCGTTAATTGTTAATATCAATATAATTTTAGATATTTTTAAAATTATTAAATAATTTTACATTTTATATAATTAAATTTTGGTTTTTTATTATAGTTAACATTAAAAATGTTTCAAATTTTGATTTTATTGAGAGCATATATAGTAAAAATAGAAAAAAAATAATATAAGAATATTTTAATAAGATTCCGTCAATTGAGCCTACCTCCATACTTGTCAACCAAAACTAAATATTTCATTATTGAGTACTATGATGATGAGTACAACAAATTAGATATATCTGTGTATATAAATGGAAACCCTAAAAATCTAACTCAATTTAATCATAACTAGTAATTCTTATAATCATTCAAAAGATACAAATCTACCAAAAAAACATATTTTTAAGTAAAATTGATTATATTAACACGATTGTGAATCTCATTATTTAGTTAAGTAATATGAAACAAGCTTTTTGGCATGTCCTTATTCTTCGATTGTAGATTCTCCTACCTCTCTAGACGCTAATAAACGATCTCAGACATAACAATGTCTCAATTTCACAAATTTTATTGATTTCTTTATGTATAAGATATAGTTTGTGATATGATCATGTCTTTCTTCATAAGCATCTTTATCGTACCAATATGCTTGTGTCCTTAGTATGTGTTTTCACCTCTAATTCCACGCCTATGTCATAAGTCATGTTCATCTAAAAACTTCTCAAGAAATGTATGTTTCCGTCTTGAAACTCCAAATTGCATTCTCATGTATGTAAACCATACACAATAATCTCTACCTTAGTGAATATACTATTTAGGAGTTGGGTTTGCATCTTGAGATATTAATCAAGTTCAAGCAATGCTTGAACTTCTCAATTATAAACAAATTTGTTAACATGTTAATTGTATTTTCTGAAGTATTAACCTTTTCTAAAAAGATATATCCAAATGCAATCAACATATTGATCTTATGAAACATCATAATATATTTGCCAAATAAACGATACTTTGATTATAATAATGTATTTGAATTATACCTTGACAAGGCCCATTTTCTTCATTAGCCTTATAAGCCATAATGCACGCTTAACAGTCTCAGCCACTATCATGTATTTTATTTCAATTATAGACAACGTAATAATAGACTATAATATTAATTTTCACTATCATGATACTGATAATCGTTAATATTGAATCTCGTTTTAGATGATTTTTTATAAAATTAAATTTTAATTTCTTATTATAGTTAAAATTAAAAATATTTCAAATTTTGACTGTTGAAAAAATTATATGACAAGGATATAAAATAATTAAAGAAGGAGTTAAATAATAGTTTTAATGAAATTCAACTAAATGGGTGTACCTACGTGCTCAAATTGCTTCCAATCCGGTATATCATGAAAGAACAAAGCACATAGAAATAGATTGTCATTTCATCAGAGAAAAGATTCAAAGAGGGCACATTCAGACCAAACATATTTCAACAAATGAACAAATGGCAGATCTGCTCACAAAAGGTTTAAGCATTCCTCAGCAAAAATATCTGGTTTCCAAGTTAGGTGTGAAAGATATCTTTCACCCTCCAACTTGAGGGGGCATGTTGAGAGTTGTTATTTTATTGTATAGATATTTGTGCATCGTTAGTTTGTAATTAGTTAGCACCATATAATTAGCTTACCGATTAGTTACATGGACTTTGTATATATATCTCCTCTGTTTCAAGTGTATAGTGACAATTGAGAATAAATTCCATTCTTTATTAAAACTTTCTTCTTTGCTCTTCCTCTACTTTAACAACCTTTACATTAAAAACAAAAAGTTACAACATAAATGACTTTAACGTTATTTAATGTTAAAGTCATTTAATGGCTATGACATTTAACGTTATAACTTATAAGAAGATGGTACCATTATATGAGAGGGGGCCCACTTTAATAATTCTCCACTAACGTTATTTATGGTAAAGCGAGCACCATTTCAACATTTTTAACAATCTCAGTCTACATCTATAACGGCCTAGCTACAGAGTCGATCATTATTAACTTATATTATATCAGATACATGTTTGTGCTTCATCATATAGAGGGGGCCCCTCTCATAATGGGCCCTGGGCAGGTGCCCTGCTGGCCCCTGCCCAAGGCCGACACTGACTTTATCCATATTTATCCAAAAATTCTATGACTATTTCTAATTATTGGAATTGGTTGATTAATCATAGAATAAGAAGGAAGCACATTGATTGGATCATTGTCCTTGATATGTTCTCTAAAAAGTTAGTAAGAGGTTTGAATGATAAAAAATTGGGTGAAAAAATTAGGTTTTAGGTTGAGTTAATCTAAATTAAGAATTTAGAAATTTAATAAAATTATTTTTAGTTATATTTTATTAAAATTAATTTAAATTAAATAGGTTTTATTAAGAATTTAAATTAAAAACTATTATAATTTAATAAAATCATACACTTAAGCCCCATACTACCACATGACATAAATGTTGTAGTGGAGCCTACATAGTGATTAAAAAATAAATATATGTCACAGCAGTAATAATGTAAATTTTAATTTTGTTAATTTTTTGTCAACTCAGGGTTCATTTATAATATTTTAAAAACAATAGGATTCAAGTTGAATGCTTTGAAGTGTTGGGATTCAACTTGCGTTTTGATGAAAATGTTAAATTCCGAAATATACTTTTGGTCAATAATAATACCATGTAGCTACAAACCATGAAACTAACATTTTATGATTTTTTTTGAAAAATAACATTTTATATTTTGTAATATAGTGTATAAACTAAAAAATAATACAAAAAATATAATGTCGTATTAGAGACAAATTTTGGATGATATTGACTTTTTTAGGCGGGTATTGGTGAATACTGATGGGCACTAAATATTAACGCAATACGATAATGAAATTAGAAACAGGTAATAGTCTTACTCTTTGTCTCTTACAAATCATAAAAGGTGTTATCTTCTCCCTTATATGTCTCTGATTATCACTAGTCATCGTCTTCTCCATTGCCAAATTTCTTTTTCTCTCTCTTTCCATCTTCTCTTCTCTATCCACTACTGGTATTCTTTTAATTCTCTATTCTTGATGTGGGTTTGATTTACCTATTTGAGTGACAAATCTTATTGATATAGTGTTGCATAATCGCATTTATTGGCTTATGTTTCTTTACTGGCTTACATATAAAAGGTGTATGTACTATTTGTTTATTTTATTATGCTTATTTAATTGAATTTATTTTTACAAATAAACAGATGAAAGTTTAAGTACCCATGATAATCTAACCTTTTTAGAAAGCTTCAATGATCCAAGATATATTTATGTGGGATTAGTTCTTAGTATGAAGAACCATATGATATATTTGTATTTGATGAATATTTAAAAGGTAAGAAAATTATCAGGTTAATGAAATATTATCTAGGATCAAAGGTAACGTGAAAGA
This sequence comes from Erythroxylum panamense, assembly GCA_027123425.1. Taxonomy (NCBI): domain Eukaryota; kingdom Viridiplantae; phylum Streptophyta; class Magnoliopsida; order Malpighiales; family Erythroxylaceae; genus Erythroxylum; species Erythroxylum panamense. The sequence continues at coordinate 41,050,493 of JAOTIZ010000203.1, forward strand.
TTGCAAAAAAGTTAGTTATAATGTCAAATGGAAGAAGAAACTTTACTTGAGGAGTATAAGCATCAGAAAAAAAAAAAGAAGATAAAGACTTAACTGTGAAATTGGTATTAGTAGTTCGTTTTGTAGCAATGATGATGATATAAATAATATTGAGACTAGAATTCCCAAGAACAAGGGAATATCACAAATGATATAAAGAAAAAAAGAAAACAAGTGCCTAATAATTTTACACTATAAACACGTCTTAGAGCTCAACCTTTTAATTTGTAATGCATTACAATTTAAAGAAGCAGTTCATAATGTAAAAATGGTAATGGCTAGATGGTAATAAAATGTAATTATGACATTCAATACTGCCTAATTTTAGTATTACTAACCCATAGTGGATAATATTGTCTCTTATGATCTAGGATTTAAAGCTACTTCAATGGATGTATATTGAGGTAATCTTCTAAACAACATTGGTAGTGAAATACAATTTGCATGAAAAAAGGTCAAGGTGACTCATATTTATTTATTCATGTGTGATGATTGGAAAAAATAAAAGACATGAGTCAATTATAATTTATGTTTTATTTTTTAAAAGGGATAACGATTTGAAGTCAACCGATACATCCAGCTTCCTAAGAAATACTAATAATTTATTAGGGATTTTTAATGAAATTTTTAGTGAATTTGAAATTGTAAACATTATACAATTCCTTAACAATAATGATGTTTCTTATCAAGTAGTTAAAAAGAGGTTGTAAAACAGGTATAATTATTTTTACTAGACTCTTTATGTTAAACATTACATTAACCTAATGCTAAAAAATTATAGGAGACGATAGATGCTTATTATTATTAATCAAGCCATATAGAAAGTGAAAATAGCCACTAATTAAGTATATTTATAATCATACATGAGTATTGAATTTGATGCAAAAAGACCTGACAATGGAAGGAATTTATGTCTTCTTATTATTACAAGATTGTGCAACTAATTTCTTATTAATTCAGTTTTTTATTTAAATGGAAAAGAGATAAGAAAATCGTTTGCAAGTGATAGATGATTTACATTTTAATATGTCAGGTCTAATGGTAAAATGGAGATTTTTAGAATCATACTTAAAGATCATGAATTTTGATCCTAATGTTAGTTTGTCATTTGAATTTAGTGAAATAATTAAGGCTAATATGAAAATATGACTTTTTTTGTATAAACCTTATCTTACATTTATTAACGAGAGGTGGAAAAAATAACGTTACCCTATGTTATTTAGCAACATTTCTTAATCTAAGTGACTATTTTATACTAAGTTTCACAAAGCAAGCTAAAGTTAATAAAAGAATGCTTTTAACCATCACAACAATTATTTCAAATGACATAATACAAGGCCTCTTTATCTCACGAATGGAGGTAACAAAGATGCCAGTGGTGATTTCAAGATGTCCATTGCAATATGCTAAAAAAATGAACTTATTCCAGGCATACATTTCTTCAACTATGTTTTAATCTAAAATTAATCATCAATTTATTTTATTTATAAGATTACTTTTGTTGTCTTACAATTACTTAATGGAACTAATTTCAAAATGATATTCTAGAATTGCAAAGCTTATATAATTCAGATTCTTAGCCAACGTGTGAATGCAATTGAGTGTGACATATATTGAAATACATTTGAGTTCACTTATTTAAGGACAATCAAATAGATTAAAATAGAAGAGATTTAATGATTTGCTATTTGTTCTACACATCTTGAAGTTTCAAAAAAGGTATTTATTATCATTTCTAATTTAAAATTAATTTCTTATACTTTCATAATAATTTAATAATTTTATTTATTTATTTAATGACTCTTAATAAATATGTAGTTCTATTAATCTAATTTTTCCTAATTATATCGATCTCTTAGCTGATTAGGTTTTAGAAGAACAAAATTTATAAATGCATGTAAATTAAGAAATAAACTTGGATGGAATAATATTGATATTTCATTTGTTATATTCAGTTTGACTAATAGTAATAATAAAACTCTCCTTAAGGAGGACTATGTAGACTAGTATGATTAAAGTGGATATAACACAGAATGACATTTTAAATTTGTTATTTTTCTTCTCTTGATTTTTAATTTCACTTGATGCATGTAATAAGTTCTAAATATGCAATATAAATATGAAACTTATAACTATAAATATCTTTATTTTAAATTTCTCATCTATTTTACTATATTTTTAGCCATAAACTATGATACTCTTACTATGCGTGATGTTTTGTTGCAATCAATTATAACATTTTAAAAACTTGTATGGTTTTTAATTTTATAAATATGAAAGTTAAATGATCTTTTATTGTATTAATTGTAATTAATGTTTGATACTAAATATAATTGATATTTATTTATATAAGTAACATATGAAAGGAATGACACTTTTTAAATCAATGTTGCCTTGATTAATAAGAACTAACTGATAGTTGTTATGCTAAATTTACATGAATATAATTTTTGGAGATAGGGGCTGAATTAAAGTTAAAAAAAAAAACACAATATATTGAAAAATCACTTTATAATTTTATAAAATTGAGGAAATATTTTATAATTTTAAAAATTATTCAAAATAGTATCTATCGATACTATATCGTAGTAGAACTAAATCCAATATCAGCCCTAGTACAATATTCACAACATTGGTCAAAACCATAGTTAAAAGCTATTTAATTCATAAATGTTTCTACATGCAATCAATGACGATAACAAGTTTTCTCTGTTTCGGCCCTGGTCTGGTGCCTTGTGACATACGTTTATGAAGGTACCAGAAGATTTATAAGCTGCATCATATGACAATGAAAGCTCCATAAAGTTGAATAAAGTGAAAACGGAAACAGAAAGCGTACCCCAGAGAAAAGGGCGGGCGTGTTAAGAACAGAAATCATGCGGAGCAGCAAGAGAATCTGCTCTGCTTTGATAAGTCAGACCCATCTTTAACAAGACTTACTCGATTAACAGTCAATTCAGCCTTGTATGAATCAGAGTTCAGAATTTTCTTGCTCATGTTGTCATAAATCTCGCGAATAACCACCTCAAAAGCAGTCTGAACATTGGTTGCATCAAGTGCAGATGTTTCCATGAAGAACAACCCTTGTTCTTCTGCAAGGCCTTTTCCCTCCTCTACAGACACTTCTCTGATATCTTCCAAATCACATTTGTTCCCTACAAGTATTCTGGCCAATGTGGTATCGCAATGCACTGCAACATGGGTTGAAGGAGGTGGTTAAGTTTTGACACTTTTTTCTTTATCTTTTCATACGTAGAAAATTTGAAAATATATAAGTAAAAAAATCCCTAACCCCTTTACACCTATCAGGATTCAAATCCTGATAGATTAGGAGGTACAGGAATGCCAAAAACTACTTACGAGCTGGAAAGATGAAAACAAAATACAACAATCTCAATTCAAGGAAAGTTAATGTCTGCAAAGTTTTACCCAAATCTTCATATCCTCCATTTTCCTTGAAATATTCTAGAATAACAAAAAAGGATTAAGACAACATAGACCAAGAATAAGAAAGTTACCCTAGTCCACGCTTGGTGCACACTGGCCGAATTATCTACCCAAGTAGATAAAAACAAGATTGTAACACTAAACACGTAAATCCTAATCTGTGTTCTTCTACAGTTCCTTATCATCTAAAAGACCAATTACCAAAATTTATTACTTTGTCAACCAAAACCAGAAATGGCAATCCGTAATTTTCCAGAAACTAAAGAACAATGCAAGCCTCATTAGTATTCATTCACCTACTACTATGTATAATACACATAACTTACTGCTAAGTTCATCAAGCCATCTCTTGGTACTATCAAAGCTCGTCCTCCTGGTGATATCATAAACAATAAGCGCACCAACGGCTCCTCTGTAGTAAGCAGAAGTGACAGCTCTAAACCTCTCTTGACCAGCAGTATCCCAGATCTGTGCTTTGATTTCTTTTCCCTCAATATCCACTACCTGGGTTTGGAACTCAACCCCTATTGTCGCCTTCGAATTTGTATCAAACTCATTCCTCGCAAACCTCGACAACAAATTGGACTTGCCCACCGCAGAGTCACCTATTAGGACGATCTTGAACAAGTACTCTTCCCCTCCTTCCCCACCTTCCTCGTGACTCATTGCGGTTTTCTCTTTCGACTGTGATTTCCTGTGCGTGTGTGAGTTAGTCTAAAATGGTGGTACGGGTGAGTGAGCTCTCACCTTTATTGGGATTTATGCGTGTGAACGTGAAGACGAGAAAAAAGATAAAAAGAGACGGGCTGCGTAATTGGCGGGAGCGTTTTTGTGAAAAAAGGCTTAGCCTTTGACTTGGGAGGTTTAACTTTGCCAGGTTATTGTTTTGTGTCCTAAGAAAATGATACCATTTCTTTGTATGCTATATAGAATGCGATGAATACCTGTCTTTTCTTTAATTTCTTCCCAAAAGTAGATGGTAACTGGATCAAGGCAACTAATAATAACAGTATCTTTCTAGTAATTGGCGGGAGGATTATAATTGTTGCCAGTTTGAAGTAAAGTCTTTTCGAGTAAAATCAGTTCTATGGCACTCAGACGCTCTCGTTTCAACTCAATTATTGCTTTTTTTTTATTGAAATTCTATGGAATTACGAACGACAAAACCTAGAACATCACAAGTAGGAGAGGAAGCTTACCAACTCATGGTATAAATTTCTTTCTCATTAAGTATATATACTAAGAGCGACCGGATGGACGACCACGCAATCCATCTCACTCGTCCATTTAATCTAACGGCTT
>JAOTIZ010000203.1:41129803-41146251 GCA_027123425.1 Erythroxylum panamense
GTCCAGTAACACAAGCTGATTCTCTGCAAGCCAAAAATATCAATCAAGTGAACGTTGCAGCGGGGAAATTTCCAGTGCCTAATAGAAGGTCATGTTGATTAATTTACAGGTAAAAACATGTAAGGTGTTAGTAATGTCGACGTTCATAGTTCTAAATGCTATTGCTGTAAAGTTGCAAAATAATCATGTCCTTTATATATGATACAGCTGTTAAGTATTGTTATTTTGAGTCTCAATTCCTTTTTGTTGTGTACAATTTTTAGTTCAATTTAAGAGATTTCCTTATATTTTGTATTTTTTTGTTAGATTTAGAGTTAAAAAAGAATTAAAAACATAAATTGAGGTGTAGATAGAGAAATAAAAGAAATTGACAACAATATTCCTAACAATAAGAAGTGGACACGTTTAATAACAATTCTTATTTCGTAGTCTTTCTTTTTCCTAAAATTATTTAATTATATTATGAATCTTATTAAACAATAAGAGTTAATTAGATTACATGTTTATAATTAGCTCATTATAAGAAAAGACAAATATTACGTACCATCATGAATATTTGAAGTAATAATAATAATTACAAATACATAATCTAATTATTATTATTTATCAATCTTCGATCTATTTAAAAATAGGAACAAAGAAGCAAGACAACTCATTTAATTTAGTTAAATATGAGTTAATGAATTGTGACGTGGCAAATTATGAACCCTTAGTTGCTACAAAGATTAAAGAGACTCAGTAGTCATGTATTCACTATTTAATTTAGCAATTGATTATTTCAATCAACAAACTAATCAACGCATTAGAAAGCAACTGAAACAATCATAACACGTAAGAATAGAGGAATAATCCAATATCTAAATAAATAAAACGATTTGCATTAAAACTCAAATATCTCATAATACACAAAGTTCTAAGAGTCTCAATTCCTTTCAACTAAGAAAAATTAACTCAACCACTAAAGGCCATATTTTGTCACTGATTTCGATTGACGAAAGGAAGCACAAAAAATAACGAAGAAAATGAAGCAAAATGTCATTCTCCTTATATATATATATTTGTGTGTGTGTGTGTGAGATATGTACCACTCTTGAAGTTAATAATTAAAAAATTCAACTAATTGTTCAGTTCAATCATAAAAATCTTAAACTGTCTAGTTTTTTAATTCAGTTTTTAACTTTTTAATTCTAGTTATTTTAATATATCATATGTGCCACCCTTTAGGTCGATGATTAAAAAATTCAACCAATTTGTTCAGTTCAATCATAAAAATCTTAAGTCGTCCAACTTTTTTGTTCAGTTTTTAACTTTTCGGTTCTAGTTATTTTAATAACTCTTGTTATTAAAAATCGATCAATTTATTAATAATCGATTAATTTTTATTAATTAATAAGTTCTTATAAATAAAAAATTTAATTATTTTCATTTAACAACTTCTTTTTTCAATTAAACTTCAAATTCTTCAATAAATAAGGACAATTCTTTTTCAATTATTTTTCATATTCTTAATTTTATCAATCTTTATTCGATTTTATGACGGTCTAACTTTTTATCTTACCATTTTAACTCTCAGTCTAATTTTTAAAATATTGTTTTAGGTGAATTTTATCTCTTTATTTTAATTCTTTGACCTAAAAATTTCATCTCACATATTTCTCTACAATTTGGTCATAATAAGATTTAAAAATCTTAGAAACTCTAAATTATTTAATTGTAAATTTGAATTATGTAACCTATAACTGTTAATGAATGTGCCATATCTAGTTGTCAAGAACATTGTTGTCAATTTTCTCCTACTTATTTAAGAAAAACTTGAGCATTTTAATTTTTTGTAACTCCAAATCTACTAAATAAATAAATAAATTCTTTAAATTGAACCAAAAATTGCCCCTAATAAAGGAAAATTAAAATTCAAAATATCAATTTCTAATAGCTCTATCAATAGAACTTTCATATATCAATTTCTTAAATTTATGGATGAGATCTTTTGACACAAAGTTAGAACTTTCATATATCAATTTCTTAAATTTATGGATGAGATCTTTTGGCACAAAGTTAGAACTGGGTTATGGGCGCAGAAGATCTCATCTCACATCCTTCAATACTCATATGATCAACAACAGAAAAGGTTTTCTGCTTGCTTATTACTTTATTTTCTCTTTTTCACATCCCATCATGTCCTTCACCTGCAGTTGCAACTTTAACTGAACATACAAATTTCTCATTATTTAAATATTATGCAACTGCAACTAAGCTACTCCACAAGAACAGATCCTCTGCTCCACTCCCCTTGTGCCAACCCTATTCCACCGATTCTCATCAACACATTTCACCCTATGCCAACTCTGTTTTACTCATTCTCATCCACACAGAGATCCTCTGTTCCACTCCCCCTGTGCCAACTTTGTTCTACCCATTCTCATCCGCACATTTCTGTTCCACTCTGTGTGAGGATCTCTGTGTGGATGAGAATGGGTGAAACAGAGTTGGCATAGGGGAAGTGGAACAGAGGATCTCCCCCGCTACTACACACGATGGGATATGAAAGTACAAATTAAATTGTTTGTCAAGGTTTATGTTAAAGTGATGACTTTGATAAAAAATAATAAAATTCATGTTGAAAATTTAACATAAATTTTAATATTATGTTAAAGTGATGACTTTTTAAATTTAATTTAATTTTATGTTAAAGTGAAAGATCCAAATTAAAAAAATTCATGTTAAGGTTTCGTTTAAATCGTTTAGAACCAAATTAAACTTTGATAAAAATTTTAAAGACTGTTTTGACCTTTTTATGATTTTTAGACTCTAAACCTACTATCCAATGTAGAATACTATATTTTGGATCATAAATAAAGGATTGTCTTCTTACTTATCAATACATTGTTCACATCCTCACCTGAACTTATATGGTATTACATGGATCACGTTTTGAAGTACTCAAACTCTTTATTAAAATCAAACCCCTCTCATTTATATCTATTTTCTTTTTCACTTTTATAGGCTTTAAACAATTTCATTCATAGCCTCATATTCACCTTCATTACCAACCACATATTCCTTTCTTTTCTTGTGCTTCCTTTTTTGTATTTTGCTTTGACAACTTATAGCTCAATATCATCTTTGTCATTTCAAATTCTAACTCAGTCAAAAATTCACTCTATAGCCTCATTTTCATTTTTCATTCTCACCAAGTTCTTCAATAATATAAGCACTCTTACCGCCTTCCTCATGATCAATGTTTAGTTTCTCATCACTAGAACAATTAGTAGCTTAACCACCACTACCTCCATTAAATGCACAAGCAATTGAAGTTCCACCACGAACATTTACATGCTTATCAACACCATTAGTAACACTCACTTTAACACCATCAATAACACAATTATTAGTTATTAATCCCAAATTGGCGCCCAAGAGGGGGGTTAATTGGGTGTTTAAAAAATTCAAAAAAGTTTTTAACCAATGTACTCAATTAACAATAATCAATGTAAATAAGGATGAGAAATTTGCTTAATATAAATTAATTAAATAATTTAACAATAATTTAAAGATGATAGGGAAGAGATAATGCAAAATGATTTATGGTAGTTTACAAACAACTATTGCCTATATCCACTCTCAATACTCTTTTTAGAATTCCATTTTACTTCTTTCAAGGCGAAGAATAACCTTTATATAATTTTTCTCCGTAAAGAAGACCTTTATATAGTTTTTCTCCGTAAAGAAGAACCTTGCTTACAATCTTCTTCCAAGGTAAAGAGAAAATTCAACCTCACTTGAATCACCACCAAGTACAAAAATATATTCCCCAAGCCAAATATTATAATTCAAAGTTTCTCACTTTATCATTTGATAACTCTAAAATGACTTCTCTCACAAATATGATACAATAATGGTCAAAAGATTGAAAATACTTTGAAATGTGTGTATACAACACTCAAAACCTCATTGATGCTAAAACTAATGAGAAAACACCTATTTATAGTGTTTTAGGCTCCTACTATTAGTTGGAGCCAAAAACCAACCATTATGACAGCTATATACAGTGCACTAGTTTACTAAAAGCTCCAATTCACTAGTCAATGAAACATCAGTAGACCAATAAGCATATTGGTTAACTAATATGACACATTAGTCAGATAGCACATTAACTATTGTTACAGCAAACTTATGATACATCAAATTTAATTACTTTAACCTATATTAGTCGACCACTAACCCATAAAAGTCGATCAATCACTCCAAAAATATGATTTTAACACTTTCAAATGCTCAAACTTAATTTTATTAACACAATTATGAATTAAACTTTCCACAAGTATTCCCTAAAATTTATTTGAAAGATCAAGAAGCTTTTATATTAAAAATAAAAGCTTTAATGCCTCTTGATGAATATAAAGGCTTGTGCAATGAAATGTTTTATGCATAATGAGCAGTTTAGAGCATCAAATTCACAAAGTGAGATTACAATTAATATTACAAGCTGAAGAATAAACTTGATAAGCCTTGATCCTTTTTTGTTGTTGATTTGATCTTCATTTCGATATTTGTAAATTTTAACATTTCTTTATCAACTTCACAAGCTATCTTCTTAAGTTTATGACTTCAATTTGTTCTTATATTATTCTTTATCAAAATAATAAATTCACTAGTAGTAATTATATATTTTTTATCATCAAAATACTAATTGGAACCTATCTTGGTTCAACAATCTCCTATTTTTTATGATGACAAGACATTTGTGATATTAGAGAAAATAATAAAATTGAGCACACAAACAAATGTCAAGATAGTAATTAGTTCCCCTTTAATTTATGCATAAAACATAATTTAATATGAATAGCATAATTCAATATCAATAACAAAAACGATATTCAAAATAAAAAAAAATACATACATTAAGGTAATATAAATTTACTCAAACAAATCACATGAAAAAACAATTAGTCCCCCTAAATTTCATCTCTCTCTTTGAATATTATTACTCCCCCTAATCTAATATTACCAAGCTTTCTCCCCCTTTCGAAAATCATCAAAAAGAAATCATTATCTAAAAGTGCAAAAAGTAAAGTGTCATGTTTCAATTAACTTAGTAAAGAAAATCAAAGTTTATTTGGTCAATATTGATTAAAATTGTCACTAAAGATTGCTATCAAATATTTAGGGAGTTAAAATAAAAGGTCAATTTTGATACAAACAATCCTAATTATATCTAATTTAAAAAGTTCCTAATTTTAGTATTGCACCTAAGTTGAAAGATTCAATTAAATCACAAAGGGCAAGTTTTGATAGTATTAGAGGTTAGAATTATAACAAATAAAAAAATAATTGCAACATCTTTCAATCAATTTTTAAAAGTGTATAATTTGTAAAAACCCAAAATTTCAAAAATAGAAAGATGAAAAAAATGTCCAAAATACCAAAATTGAACAAAGTTAAAGAAGTATTAACATAATTATAAAGGAAAACAAACTTAACTCCTTTCACAATTTAATTATGAAGAAATCAATGTAAAAAATCTCAAATAAGAAAAAAATTGAAAATCCCATATATAAAATTCAAGAATGACAAATTTTCAATTTGATGTAGTTTAATGAGATTTTTATGTAATGGAGAAAGTTGTTTTCAAGGAAAGGAGTGAATTATTTGGAATTTTAAAGGATATAAACATAAAATATGATAATATAAGAAAAATGCAGAGGAGAGATTAAAAGTAGGAGAACTGGTCAACTATATGACTTGACTGGTCAACCAGTATTGATGTTTCCAGAGAAGCAAAAGTGAGCGGTAGAGGCATTGATCAATGAAGTCTATCGAACAAGTTATTTTGGTTATTTATCAACCAAGGATGGTGACAAACTCTCCTCAATCTTTCGGGAAAGAAAGGAGTCTCAGAATAAGGGAAATTGGTCGATCACTGAAGGATACTGGTCGGCCAATGTGGTTGTCTAGGTGACTAGACAAGTGATCCAACAAAGAACAAACTCATTAGAAAGGTAAAAAACATGATTTTTGGTTACAGTTGTCGATCACAATAAGATATTAGTTAACCATTATGCTCTAGAAAGCTTAAAAAAACAACTTTAAAACTCAAATTTAAACATTAAAACATGTAATGAGTTATTGTATCAATCAAGAATTATCAAATTTTTTTAAAAAGACTTAAAACACACAAAGTCAATCAAGAAAAAAAAGAGAGGATCTTTATCATATTGAATTTCCATTAAATATACCTAATTATTCTTATTCTTATTTCCATTGAGCAAAATCTTATTCTTATTTAATGAATTAGAAAAATTATTACGCAATTAATATAAATTATATTTTAATAACCTTATTTTTTATATATCTTTTAATTCTAAGTACAAAGGTTCACACTTTAAAAATAATTATTGAACACCTTCTTCATAATCCAACCCAAACAATCATCACCAATGATTTATACTCGAATCACACATAAATGCAAGTTATTGCATATTTTTAAATTATAAACTAATAACTACCTTATATAGAGCATTACTTATGAGAGATCTAAATGAAAATTATTTTTGGGTTTACAATCCTTTAGAGTCTTCTCATCTGTCTCATCTCTTTCACCTAGTTTAACAATTGTCTCTTCATAAAAATCTTTGGTGGCCAAATTCTCCACATTCTATCAACATATTTTAGATTTTTTTGGATGTGGAATGTACATGCATATGCTTGAATATGGATGCTCCATAATCACTGATCACATTAGGCAACAGTTCTTCACTATACAAACATTTTTCCCTAACAAATGTGGTTCTAGAATTGTCTTTACTTCCATGGTTATATCTTATTCCATATCTATCATTGAAATTTTTTGAGCTCCTAGCATGTTCTTTAGTTTTTCACTCCCTTTAGTAAACTTAGACAAAGAGTCCTTAAGGGAATCTATCCTCCTTTTTTTCAATATTTCATTCCCATGCCCTAATCCACTAAATCATTAATGTCATTAATAATCACATTTTTTGGATCGTTTAATGTTATTCAATTCACTTTTCAACTTTTCATTCTCACTCATGCATGCACTTTTCTTTTTGCCTTCTTCTCCTTCTTACAATTTCTCTTCTCGTTATCTTTGAGTCGATGATATTGTGATTTTATATAGCGGAGTTTTCTACATTCAAAATAAGTAATACTAGAGGATTTATGTTTTATATCACTTTTGCCTTCCTCAAAATTCTTGGGAATTATTTCTTCAAGAACTTGTCAAATTTTCTAATAAGTAAGTCAATGTCTTCTTTTTTGCTTTCACTAGTTGATGTCTTTTCCTCTTTGCTTGATTCTTCCTCCGAGGCTTTAATCATTAAATTATTTTTCTTTAGAGGCATCGATTCTTCTTGCATCTCTTGAAAACTCATTGCGTACGTAAGAAGAAATCTAATAAGTTTCTCAAAATATTGTTAGACCCTTGGATTTTATATAGTCAACATTTTAGCTTCCCTTATCCTTCGAAGTAACCTAAGCATCTTTCTTACCATTTTAACATTAATATAGATCTTTTTAAGCCTTTTGAGAGCATTAATAATATCAATATATCTAGCATACGTGCTCAGTATACTTTAATCATACTTCATTTGAAACAATTCATATTGATGTGTTAGTAGGCTTACTTTGCTCTCTTTTGCTTAATCGGTTTTCTCATACGTAACTTCTAAAATATGTCAAATTTCGTTAGCTAACTCATACACAAAGACGCCAAAACAACCGATAATACAAACAAATAATATTATGATAAAAAAATTATATTTGAAACCTTAAATTATTATAAATGATTAATTTTGCATATTAGTTTACCTCAATTACCAAATATTAAAGAGCCTTCTTTTTTTTAATTTAAATAGGCCAACTAAAAGACAACATTATCCTTTGTAAGATTACATCCTCAAACAAGAGAGTCACATTGGTATAATGAAGCAATTACACTATAATTATCATCATGTGAAAAGAGAGTGAGGGATGTTTTGGACATTTTATACTCTTGTTTAAAGGAGTACGCTACTCAACTACTCCCTATAAATTAATCCATTATTACCGAGATCAAAACTAATTGTCCCAAAAGAAAAGCCTCAACTCCACTCCTACATTTCCACAAATTAAACAACTTGAAATGATAAGAGAATTGTGTACATACATCAGCACTGCATATGTACAGCCATGTCCACGGTTAAGCCAGCTTCCATGGCAAACCAATGATCACATTTCCAAACTCTGTTTAACTCTCGTATTGACTGTTGAGGCCAATAGAGATAATGTTCGTAGTAGGAATAGGATTAACAATTGACTAGGTGAGAACTCTGAATGGATTAATCTGCTTAGTTCACCAGCATATGATCAAAGCCTCCTCCAGCATGAAGTGCTGGAACCCTATTCACTCCAACATTATTAAGCAGTTGTTGCAGCCATCGCCTTGTTGTCAGATCGTCCTGGAAGTGGTATTAGAGAAGGAAAATTAATCTTCTTGTAAGATATTTTGAGACAATATGCAATCTAAAATCAGAGAGTAATTGTTATATGAGCACTACTTACACGAAGGCAACTGTTGAACGTGCCATCTCTTAGCATATCTGGCAGGCAACTTCTCAGAGCATCACAGGCCCTGAATACCAAATACCAAAGCATAAACTTAATTGAAAAACACAACCATTCTAATGAAAATTGAAAAAACACCATTGTAGATCAATGAATCAAGAAGAAAAAGAAAGCAAAGAAGAGATGCAAAAAGGAGAAACAAAATTTGGAGGAGACTTTTAAGATTCGATGCAACGTGCCTTGGATTATCTGACAGTCGAAGATAACATCTGATAATGTGTTTCAACAACCGATTTGAATGTTGGTCGGCAAGTGATGTAACCATGTTCGCCAGGACTCGACCTACTGCAAAGAATCGTTCTGCTGTAGTACAAATATAGTCCAACCCCACATCATCTAACAGAATCTTTTGAACTATAAATGTGGCAACCTGTCATATCAAAGGGATCGAGACTAAGATATTCATCATCCATAGTCCATCAATATTTGTAGACGGATCAACCTGGTTTTTGATATGAGAGTAAACAAAAGATGAATTGATGATATGCTAGATATTCTGTTTCAGATTTCACGATCTTAAGATAAAATTTGACACCAGCAATAGAACTCAAGATAACAATGTGCTTGCAGCTAATTGTTCATCACAAGAGATAAATTGATGAACATTTCAATCATATTCATGGGGACATGGGTCAAGAAAAAGCCTAGCATGTACCTGAAAATGATTCAAGTAGAAGTGAAAACAATTAAGGAAAAGGCAAATGTACTCAACTGTTTTGGACAATTCACTGCCCATTTCCATGGTTCGAAGACATAGTGGAATAATCTCAGTTGATAGAAGAAAACTTATAACCTCTGTGTCATCAACCTGGTAAAGAAAAGAGAGGAGTTTGATATAACCTTTCGTGCACATAATTTTTGAAAGACAAGACGAATTTTTCATTAGAATATGATGTTTAATGAACCAAAGAAAATGGAAGGAAAAACACACTCCACCATTAAGTGGAAAGGAAGTGACAAGGGAACTAGTTAAGCAAATGCTGGCGATGATTGAGTACCTTCACTAGGGCTCCAATGACACCTAAACTGGTAAGCCTCAAATACTCAAAAGGCCTTGACTTGCTAGTTGTGTTAAGAAAAGGGTACAGATATAATGGTATATGAGCTGCACAGAGGATGTGTTTAACATATTAGTTCGAGGTGCATGATCTCACTGGAGAAGGTTTATAAAATCCTTTCAAAAACAATATCTAAGGATATTCTGCAATCACAAAGGAACATTTTAGCTTCTTAACCGATATAGATCTGAGAACAGGATGAAGAACCCTACCATTCAGAAACAACATCCTTGTGTCTGGATGAGACGCCACGCACTGTATGTACATGAACATTAAGAAACATCAATTCTAATGAATCAAGATTACTTTACAATGTAAACAAGCATATGTACACACAAACAAGAAAACAGAGAAAACGTCAGATATGTTAGCAAATTACTGTCTGAACCATCAGACTCGTCATAGCAGAAAATGTTAAAACATAAAATGTGGAACCAGTATTCATGATGCTTTCAAACATAAATGTAAGACCCACAAATCTCAACTTCAGTAAGGTGTTAAATGAATGTTATGTAACAAGTCATTGTTGTTATTAGATATGCACATATATATGGTAGAATGGTGTATATGTCTGTGTATTAAGAAAGGTTGAATAAGATATTGATGATGTTTGAGATGTTCTCATTAATGAGTGAAAGAATTATAGACTTGAATGAGAATTATGTGCTAATATAAGGAGACTTTTGTGGGTACTAGGATAAGGCAATTTTGGTATTCTTGATGTAAAAGACGAGATAAGTGAGGTTCGATGGTGTCAAGTTGAGAGAAGTCTAGGAAAATAACTTACTAGCTCAATCTCAAGGTCTACTAAATTGTTGTTTGGCATAACTTTCCCTAAGAAGACTGGATTGAGGAGACTTGAGCAGCATTAGAATGTTAAAAGGACCTATAATTCGTAAGAAATGACCAAAGTCTAATTTGGCCTCCTTGTTAACGCCAAGGCAAGATTAACCACTGTTTAGGTGGTTCATCATAGATAGCAAAACAGAAATGGTTTTTTCCATTAGCTGCATACAGAGGATAGCCGCTGTATTACTAATTATAAATAGATTGTTTCATCCAAAAACTAAAGAGGATCAGTTTTTACAACCCTGGAGAGCGAAGGATTTTTAGAAAGAGGGGGCTCATGGGACATGAATTAAGAGGGAAACTTGAATATTTCACTTAGATCTTAGTGGATCTTGAAAGATCTTCAAATATTAGGTAAGAAATAGAAGATTTGAAGCTAAGACATTAAAAGTGTGCTGGTTGGAAGTCAAAATTTTACATATGGCATTAGCATACATGTTTGATAAACAGTTTATTTATGTATTAAAATTATGAAAGAGATGTATGGCATTTGTCTTAGTTATTGTATTAAAATTATAGAAGAGATAATATTGATTTTATTTGATGAAACATTTCAAGTTTTAAAGCCAATTTGATGAATGAGTATTAAGACTGTGCTAACAGCCTTAATCATCAATAGGCAAAATATCAACGAGTGATAGAGGCAAAGCAGTGACAATTAATTACATTGAACCCTTAACACAACCTCATCTAAGACATGAGGCATGTCAGCAATATAGTTCCTTCAAAGGAACTAGGAGACCTTCTCCTCTCAAATCATAAAAGAAAACATACATAAACAAAAGAACATAAAAGGCCAAGATAATTGCAGAATTAAAATATAATATATAATGGATAAGAAGAAAGAGAACATTTGACCTGCAGAAGGGCGAGAGCATTGCAAACACGATTTGATTGTACAGGACTCAGGGCTGGTGGTGATAAAACAGGGTATATCGAAACTATCTCCTGGAAGTGAGAAATAAAGATGCAGAAAAACATAAGTCAAGCACCTTAACAATCAAAAACATTGACAAGATATTTGAAAAAACATATTGTTAATAAAGAAACAGTAGTAATTACCAGTGTGTGTGCGTGTTAACTTTCCTCATGACCTCTAATTCGATGTACAATCAGTCCAACAATTTGCAGACAACCATTTAGAAAGCTTAAAAAATAAATCCCTAGTCAACAGAAAAAGGGGCCATTTGCACAAAAATTTAACTTGGACCAAAAGTTTTGTAGCATCCGAAAAGAACTCCAACATTGTAAAAGAGTTCAGTTTAAACCCCAAATTGACAGAACCATAGATTCCCTTGTGATTCTGTCAAATTCAGACATCTTGACATTTTTTAATTATTTTTTATGGGTTCCATCCCATTTTCGAAAAAGGGACCCACTAACAGTTTTAGGTCTGTTTTAGGGCTGTGTTTCCCTCTGTCCATCTTCGACCCTCCTCTATTCATCTTCGCCAGTATCGGTCAAACTTCATTCTATATATGGGGCCACTTTTCACAAGCCTTGAATTAGTATCAGGGGCTTGGCTGCAAGCTTATGCAACCTTTTATGGTGGTAGTGATGCTTCTGGTACAATGGGTAAGCATATTAAATATCCTTTTGTGTCCTCTAATATCTGTAATTCAAAAGCTATGTCAATGTCAGTGATCAAAGCTAATTGTGAAATGGATTACGTGGGCCTTGTAGGCGGCGCTTGTGGGTATGGAAAATTTATCCGATGGGTATGGAATCAAAGCAGCTGCACTCAGCATGGTTCTATTTAATAATGGCAAGTCGTGGTGGCTGCTAACAAGTAGTCTCCGATGCAACCCAGGTCTCTCAGTGGTGCCTCCAGGGTACATCCATTACAATCACTGCTACAAACTTCTGCCCACCAAATTACATTCTCCCTAGTGAAAATGGAGACTGGTGCAATCCTCCAAGAACACACGTTAACACGCCTCAACCTGCCTTCAACACTATTTCCAGGTAGAAGGCAGGAATTGTACCTATTGTGTACCAGAAGTATGTTCACTAATTATATATCTTATCTTAACAATAAGATGGATAAATCAAGTTTTTTCTTGTGACAGAGTGAGAATAAAGAGAAGTGGCGGCCTCAAATCACCATCAATGGAAGGTATTACTTTGAGCTGGTACTCATATCGAACATGGGTGGAGCTGGAGTGATCACCCAAGTTTAGTCCAAAAGATCTAAATCAAATAGATGGGAAGCCATGACAAGGAATTGAGGTGTCAATTGATAGAGTCTAATATCTCAATGGTCAGACCTTGTTGTTTAGAGTCCACACAAGTGATGGGAAGATCCATACAGAGGAGAAAAGGAGATGGAGAGAGGAGAAGACATAAAACTGTTAATGAGCCCCTTTTGCCAGCTGAGGTGTACAATTGGCATAGTGGGATCACAAAATAATAAAAAATGTCAATCAGAATCCAAAAGAGAAACTAGGGTCCCGTTAATTTAGGGTTTACAAAGTTTTTACAATATTGGGGTTCTCTTTTAACACTATCAAATGTTTGGATCTAAGTTAAGTTATAGTGCCAATGTCTAAATCTAAGTTGGGCTCAAGTTGCCCTTTTGGCCTAAATAAGAAGTGAAACGCATTATCTCAACAACAAAAGATAGAGGACCATTCTATTAAACCACCAAGTAGTTTGAACTAATAACAAAGTCAATTTAGACCTTAAGAAAACTGTCATTCCCTCATCCTATCATGCAGTAATCCACAATTTTTTAGTTCCTTGTCAGCTTGGATATGAGAATTGCAGAAACTGAGAGTACTTTCTAACATTGATAAGGATCTAACCTTTTGCATAATTTCTATGAAATCAAACATACTAGAGAACGGAAAAACACAAGATTGAACCAAACAAGGGAAAGTGGGAGACTGTAAATAGGCAACATTACTATAAATAGCATACCTGTAGCAAGGCAGCAATGGTACCAAAAGAATTCCACAATAATGGAGCCAAATCTTGAAATAATTCTCTCTTCTAAAAAAATAAAGACAAGAAAAAACAAATGTTCATTAGGCATACCTGTATGAGTGCAGCAATAGTACCAATAGAATTCCACACAAAAGGAGCCACAACTTGAAATAATTCCTTGTTCTAAAAGTCACTTAAGGAAATAAATTTGAAATAATCTCATTGATGACGATGATTACTACAGTTTGTAGACAACTTTAATTCACAATCTACATATGCAGACCTTGACTTCACTTACCTAACCACAAACATAATCACTTGTATGTTATAGGGAAAGATGGGTTACTCTTAGTAGAATATAGGTGCCAATAGGGCATTCTTTGTTGGGCTCCCTGTCTTATCTTGTAAAAAGATATAAAAATTACCATTTACAACTATTTCTTTAATTTAGATCCACATCCTATATGAGTCTTGCTAGCAAATTAATTATAGTTAAATCTCAGAAAAACATTCATCAAAGTAAATCTTCTATAGGGATTAGGTAGAGTTCAGATTATATGTCGGAAGAAAATCAGTTGATAGCTTTGGAAACACAATATCCTTAGATACTATCGATATGTATGCCATGGAACATGAAGTTGTAGGATACAACAATGCTTGATATAGACCCACAGGTGATCCATTTAAATCCTTCAAAATGGAATACATCAATCTCAATAAAAGAGATGGCACAGATATCTCAATCTCCAATAAAAAAGGGATTATTATATAATCTACTGTTAATCTAGAAAACAAAAACTGATAATGCAAAAGAACTGAAACCCAAAGCCAGCAAGAAAAATCCACCAATGTTTACCTCTATTACCTGTTCTAGTATATGAAAATGATATGGCCAGCCAAAGTTAACAAATAAAATGCTTATACACGGTAGTTTTATAAGTCGATAGTATGTACACGATAATTTTATAAGTCGAAAGTATGTTACTAGCCACAAATTGGTGTTATATTTAATGCGAACTATCGTTCCTACCCCAGATTACAACACAATGCACAGAACCAGAAACTGAAAAACTAATCGAAATCAAACATAAAATAAAGCAAAAGTTCATTAACTAGTTACAAACTTTATTCCAAACTTTCAAGAAGCAATCTTTATAAAGAAAAGCTACCGACTTCCTATAATATACAAACACATATCCAATCCCTAAATCCCAAACGTTGCTCATACCGAATTCCCCTATAACAATAAGAAAAGGAAAAAAAATTACAAAATAAAAGAACCATCTTCCCAAACAAGATTACAATCTGACAAAATTGCCGTAAATCTTCACCGTTCTGTTTCATTTCCCAAGAGCGAAATGTTGACAGAAGCGCGAAAAGAGTCGTATTCTCACCTTAGAAAGCTCCAGAAGGGCGTTTTCTCGAAGATCGGGGTTACTTAGCTCAAGAACCAAATGCTCTGCGGACGCCATCTTCCGGTCCTTGCTGGCCGGAGCTCCTCCGGCTTGGGACGGAACAGAGGCGCTGGGCCCGCCAAACGCTGCGTTCATAGAGAGGGATTGAGGGAGATTCGTCATCTTTTACCACCAAAGTTCTCAACTTTGTTGTGTCACCTTTCTCGCAATTAGTTTATATTGGCGCCGGAAGAGATACACAGCAGTAAGTGCGACTGATGTTCTGTACCGTTTATAACAGAGTTAAATGTAACATATTGAGAAGTTATCTATTTTGAAAAGTTATAGCAAAGTTTTAAATGTAATGTAATAAAATTTTGTTTGATGATAGGGTTTATAATATAAAGTAATAAAATATTATTTAAAAGATTGATAGAATGAAATGGAATATATAATAAATGTAACATATTGAGAAGTTATCTATATTGAAAAGTTATAGCAAAGTTTTAATGTAATGTAATAAAATTTTGTTTTATAATATAATGTAATAAAATATTATTTAAAAGATTGATAGAATGAAATGAAATATATAATAAATAATTATTATATATATTAAAATGGTTGTTATTATTAATTATATATAATTTATTATTAATTATATAAAAATATTATTATTAATTATTTAATATATTTTGTTTTATTTTGTGTGATTTATATTTTAAAAAAGTATTCTTTCAACGTTAGCATTTGTCTCCCGATGATAAAGTAAATCTTTCCTAATAAATTCTTTAAAGATTTCAATTGCTATGCTATGAAATGTTACACTGTCAATAATTGCATTTTTATAATGATCGGTATTCTTCAATATTCTTCATTATCTAATAAAAATTTTTGAACTATACTTGTTGTTTTATAAATGATAAAGTTCTATAAAGAATCTTTTTGAAGAGTATCTCATAAAGGTTTTTCAATTTGTAATAATAATTGTATTTTATTTGACCAATCAAGGATTGCTTCTTCGGGATTTGTTACACAATCAATATTAAGTATATTTTCTGATCCTATTGTTACATGCTTTGGTGTATATTCAGTAGGGTATTTTCGTATTTTAGTGCCCTTTTTATAATATCCTTGTCTATTGAGAAAATCATCAGATGTCCAATTCCATGTATATGAATCTTGATCTTGATTTGCCTTTTTTCTTTTATCACCGCTTATATGTTCTCGTTTTACAGGTTGTTTACCTTCAGCTACATCTTTTGCTTTACTCCATCATCTCTTTCTGTCCACTCCAACTGGCGAATTATTTACCGTTTACTTGCCTTCTCGTCGATTGTGGGTGTTTCGTTTTCATGTAAAGAAACATAGTTATTATAATGGTTTCGATAGCCGAATCACCTATGCTCTGTTGTTCGGTGCCACAGGACTCGACACAATCTCTTTACTCATGGCTATTTTCTCTGATTGGACTGTGGCTTCTCTTTACAAGATTGACAAAGTGCTCGATTCTCGGTGGAGTATGTTCACTGATATTTGAACTTGTGACTTACTGGATTTAAAGCAAGTTCTTTGTAATTACAGAGTGATTTGTGATGAATTAGTA
>JAOTIZ010000203.1:41146351-41163680 GCA_027123425.1 Erythroxylum panamense
AACATTTTCAATCAACACAATACAATCAATAGAATTTCAATAGCCAATTGGGGCCCATTATAAATACAAAACACTTTAGTCATAATGTCTTTATATTCCGCCATAAAAACCTTTATATACATATTATACAAAAATTTCAAAATACAAATTTATACAAAAATAGGAAAATACTAATGCAAACGCGAACTAATCCTGACCTCTATCCCTTACTTGTATGCTATAGGGATATTCTCGTTTGCCTAATGGGGTATTCTTCTGATCCTGAAAAATATTTACAAATTTTGGGTGAATTTTGCGAACTCAATGAGTAACTATCATCGATGGCTCACCCAGTCACATAACAAATAATTCACATTCACAACATTTCACACTTCACATTCAATGCACTTTAATCATTCATATTATGTATATGTAGTACATATGAGACTCATTTTTTATTTGTTACTTTGTTGTGACCGAGTGCCTAAACTGTCCCGTATCCATTAGATATCTGGCTTATTACTAACTGCCCCTTATCCATTTGGGGGATATATGGCTCATTTTACATAGTGAGCTTTAGGCTCTTAATCACTTTTGAACTCGAGGTGTTGAGCTTTAAGCTCTGATTGGTGGCTACTCTGGTCACAACTGTCATTATGTTTCATGCATTCATGAAATGAAATGCCTCAATCACATTTGCATATTCTCATTCACTTACATTCACATATCATCGAACTGTAATTCGGCATTCAACATTAAAGTTGAGAATCACTTTTTCATTCATATGCAAATGCACATTCAAAACACATTTATCATCAAATCGTGGTCCGACATTGAGCAATCATATTATGTACACTTATTTCATCTCATTCTCATACTAGTAGCACTTTAATATCCAAATCAAACATCACAATCATCGGACCTTCTGTTCGGAAATCAATACAATCATTCACATTCATATGAGCATTTAGTTGTCAATCAATGCAAAATTCAAAACAAAACAAACAATGAATGAGACCATCTAGGTCTACTCACAGTATGCTCCAGATTAGCATTTGCTTCCAAATTCTGGAAACGCCTGAATGCAGACACTTAACCTACACAACCCATTTATGCAAGACATACATTGCACACTCATTAATAATGGCACAATTATAAGCATTTATTCATGCACAACTGTGTATAAGGACTATGTACAATGCATGCTCAATGACAATTTTGGGTACCTAACCAACTTCAGAACTTAATCACTCATCATTTTTTTGAATCATACACTCAATCCTTTGGTAATTTGATGTCAATAACTCATCCACTAATTTTTTAATACATACTCGTATGTGACTAGTGAAGAGGAAAAACAGAGTATATATATATATTACAATCAACTTTCTACTTAAATCTCAATATTTCCTCTTCATTCCTATTTCATTTCAGCTTACAAATCATAACCAAATAAAAAATCTATCATTTTTCATAATCATCCTAAAACCAGAACATTCACACATTTCATCACATTTTCTGCACTTCTTCACTTTCAATTTTTTTGCATTTCTAACTTTTGTATTTTCTTCATTTACTCCTCTAACTATAACCACAATTCTTAACTACCTTCTAAAATTATTTAACATAGAATCCACAATTTTCAATTAATCCCATAACAATTCAATTATACCCGGAATGTCAATGAGTGCATGTACAATTATTTTCATGTGTGCAAAAATTTAAATCCACATGCATGTATGCTGGCATTTTGCTGAGCATGAAATGCAAATTTTTCTAACTCTCACATTTCTATTTTCTCCATTATTGAAATCTGAGTTCTAATCCTTAATATGAGGATGGGATGTTACACCAGCTCCGTAATGAGATAGATGAGTTGAAAGAGAAGGGCAGCACCTTATCGCAACATTTAGAGCATCCTCATTCACCAAATGAATAGCATAATTGTAGTCATTTTGTATGAATTAAATACTTATTGTTGTAGATAATAATTTTTTCGTTATCAATTAAGATAATTTTACTTTATATCATCAATAAACTTTTTGTTTAAACAAATTAAATGTAGAAGCAAATCAAAATATTATCAACAAATAACTAATAATTATATAAATTATACATCAATCGTAAGATTATCAAATAAAATTAAATGCAGAGAAAATTTAAAAAAACAATATTAGTAAATTTACCGATGGAAAAATAAAATATGTCAGTAAAATGTAGTGAATTTATCGGCAGACAATTAAGTTCCATTGGTATAATTAGTCATGAATTTACTGACGAATTTGGTAAATCCGTCAGCAAATTTACTGACAAAGGAGCATTGTACATTGCCAAATTTATTGACCGAAGCAAATCTTCCGTCGCTAAATTTACCGACAATACAAAAAAGTCTAGTTTGATAACTGGCATATCATAGGACTTCTAGAAAGATTTTTATTAATTATATCATGCATAGAAGGCCCCTTTTTTAGTGTCAAGGTTAAACAATAAGTAATTCTGGCTAATTGCTTCTTCTCAAGCCTTCCAGAGCATCACGGAAAATCTTCTTAGCTGTAAATAAAATTTTCATAAAGAAGATAGTCATTTGGGTAGGTAACACTAGAAACACTCCCTCCACCAAAGCTATTATGTCTTAACACTAGCCCCAAGTCAAATTGTTGCAAATAATAATCTCATTTGGTTTCCAAACCATGTCCTAGAGTTTAGTTTCATACTATGGATGACCATCAAGAAAAAATTACAAACTAAGATAACCCTCATTCATAAATCTCCCCTCCTTAAGTTACATGTTTTGCTCAATAACTTTAGAAACTATGAAGCATCTCCTCTTTGATTGGTGTTACATGTCTTTTGCTTAGGGCCCTTTGCTCGTCAATTCCACCTATTATACCAAGACTCAAACTATACTTGGAATGGTTACTTTAGATCGTACGTGAAAATCAGCAAGAAATTAAATTCCATAAAATTGTCTTCAACATATATATATATATATAATAGAATCTTCACAACACCCAATACCAACCTCATATCTTCTATAAAAAATTAAAGGAAAATTATCCGAAGTTTGGTTAGCTAAATATAGTAGCTCTAGCTCTACAATTATCTCCTTCTTAAAAGACTCTTAGAACATCTAACTTTTTAATACGTTCAACTCTTTCGCTACTATGGACTACTTACATCTCCAAAATTCTCAAATGACATTTCATTAGTTTGTTCAATGGTTAGTAATTTTAGCTTACCGCTTCTCTTATTTTGTAACTCACTCTCCTTTTTTTACATTAGAAGTGCTTAATTAATAAAAAACAAATGGACAATGCGAGCATCAATGATAATAGTTGGTGAATTGCCTTTAAATTTCACCAAGTTCAGTCAAATTATAGGCATTAGGAATGTATTAAGGATTACAGTACGTAGACTTGGATGACTAATCAAAGGGATGATGTAAAGATTAGCGAATTTAGCCAACGGAAGCTACACTATAATCTTGCATTCTTAATGACAATTTATCAAGGCTTACAGTGTAAAAATCTAATGAGGTTTAATTCGATAATGTGCTACGTGGACCATGATTGGTGAAGCACAATTATACACTATGAGAAAATGAGAGCACTAATGTAGTAAAAAGTGGTAAGCAAACTTAAAACTATGATAATTATTATAATGATATTAAGAAATTTGGTAATACATATTGCAAACTAATAGAAGTTGAGCTTTTTCATAATCATTATATTAGTAACTTTTATGCTTATTGTAAGCATTGACATTTTTTTTCTTGTACGTGAGTACAAGAGGAACATAGGAGCACTTCAACGATGTTAATATCTCGTCTATTATTAAGATCATAGGCCAAGTTAAATAGTTAATTGCTCATCTGCTACATAAAAACTCAAATGATATTGTATATTGGCTTCAATAAATTGCTTGTGATACTAATTATTGGACCCTTAAGTCTAAATGAAAAAATCATGCAAGCGTTAGTTAGCCTTAACTGATCTTTTCCACACGGGTTAATATGAAGATGGCATATTGATAAGGGAAGAAGGTGAAGTACTACGAGTAGGAGAGGAAAATAGACATCAATGATATCTCATGAGTAGGCAAGTGTTGGCACACATCCGTGTTTATTGACAAAAATCATTGATGGTGAGTACGATTTAGATGCAAGACCGAATATGATTAACTATACTAACTCCCGCTAAGTCTAAGGATATACGAAGTCAATTGACTTTGATGAGGAAGTTTGAATGTACGAAAATTTATAAAGTTTATTATACAGTGGCATTACTTAACTTAATCATGGAGCAATGTTACCACAGCATATGTATGTTTGGATAGATCATGCATAAAGATGGCTTAGGATAGCTAACCAAAGATTCATTTAGGCACTTTTTAGTTTAAGAGGGGATGATGTAACAACTACGACAAGAACTTGGAGTAGTAGGCCTAAAAAAGTGGAGGGTTACCTTGTAAAGTTGGATCACTTGCAACTTCTAAAATGTTTAATTTCTCACTAAGTAGAGTTAGTAGAAAAAGTGATAACATCCACCAATTTAGTGAGTTAGTGGTGAAAGTGGGTGGTTAGTTTTCTAGATCCCTAAATTCTTATGAACCTATATAAAGATGTCATGTTTAGTTCATTTGAAGATAGATTTACACTCAATCATTTGTTTAGAGAGGGTTTTAAAACTTTGTGATGAAGTTCTTTGTAAAGAGATTCGAGTAAAAAATTATTGAGTGTTTATGATAGAACGCCTCAATAAAGAAGTGGTTTCAAGTCCCTTTAAATTGTTTATTGCATTTGAACACAAAAAATTAGTAAGGAGAATATACTCACTCAATTGCTAGGCTAAATTCTTTAGAAGAGTCGTATTACTTTATTAAAAAACTTACAAGATGGGTAAAGATAATATTGAATGAAAACATTACAGCGAGTTAATGTTCCCAAATGAGAACTGAGGTGCACGATCAGGCACGTCACAGAAACATGAATGGGAAGATCATACATATTCCTTCAAACTTTGAGATTTTCTTACAGAAGCATAATGTAAGAAAAAATATATATATAACCATCTTGACAAAACCCTAGAGAGGTAACATAGACAAAAAATAATAAAATACAAACATTTGCATGCAGCAAGTAGGTGGCTTGAGGATTTCAATGCAATGCAATAATGAAACATCCATATGAACTCTTGAGTCATACAAAATCACCTATAACTTTTCACAACTTTTTATCAGATCCTTTAATGTTCAAGTTGAACCACTTCTTTTTGCCTGACTTATCCTTTCCATCTGAGCTTCCATCTTCCGCTGGACTATCAGTTTTTGAATCTTCACCAAGAACTTTGCTTGTACTTCCGTTACTATACGTAGTAACAGTCCTGGCTACAGTGAATGAGGCATGTATAGTATCTCTCTGTTTAAGCAGCTCATCAACCTGCACAGGAGGCCATAGAAAAAGTTTAACCAAGAAGAATGGACCTTGTAGTAGTCATGCAGGATACGCAATTCTAATTAGATTAAGTACATCAAGACCTATGGATGCTTTCAGAAAAACCCTGACATTTTAAGAGTCTGGTAGCAAGTGAAAACTTTAGGACTTATGCAACAATTTGAAAAGTTATAGAATTGAGATAAGATTGTTCAAAAAAATTCACAGCCTTTCAAAATGAACACCCATTCTTGTGCAGGAGACGGAAAATCTGTTGGCTTACCAGTCCCATAAGTGACAGACAAAAAAAAAACAGAATATTGCAGCAATCAAGGTTTCGAAACATACAGATTGTTTTTCCTGTGTGTATCTGTTGGTTACTTCTTGAAAGCGTGTCAAAGCCTACAAACAAAAAGTCAATCAATCACAAGGATAAGCATGAACAGCAGAAAGCTTGTAGAAACCAGATTGAAGTCTACCTGTCTGTATTCTGTCTCAAATTGGCGTAAATCATTTCTTTTTCTCAGAATCTGAGCCTCTATCTCCTTGAGCTTCTCAGTGGTATCCTCGTAAGTCTTTGCACAAAGTGCTTCAATTGTGTAGGTGGCAGTTTTGAAAAAGTTATCGCCTGGAAAAAATACACCAAGTCAGATTAAAGGGAGGATAACTGACTAAGATCAAGCAAAAACGAGGGGAAAAATAATTCAGACCATAAACAGCAAATATGTGAGTGCCAGCTTTTAGTTCGGAAACTTCACAAGGCTGAAGTCCTTCCAACCTTT
Organism: Erythroxylum panamense; assembly: GCA_027123425.1. Taxonomy (NCBI): domain Eukaryota; kingdom Viridiplantae; phylum Streptophyta; class Magnoliopsida; order Malpighiales; family Erythroxylaceae; genus Erythroxylum; species Erythroxylum panamense. The sequence continues at coordinate 41,152,544 of JAOTIZ010000203.1, forward strand.
TAAAGAATGCAGCATCGGGATCTTTAGCCATTGCCAACTAGTCACATCAAATACAGAACGTTGTTTCAAGAGTTTTTTTTAAAAAAAACCCAAAAAAATAAGACAAGCAGCAGAAAAATGTGGATCACATTCACACCGCATTAATTGTTGAATCCATTCTGTACACTTGAAAATGAAGAAAATACATCCCTGCAGATGTCACTTTGCCTGTTTTCTCACTATCTTCCTGCAGAAACAATATTATATTAATTTTGCACACTCTGATGTCTTATCTAATGAGAGAGGTTCATCGTGGTAAATACAGATGTAAGAAGGGATTTCAAGTTTCCAACATTGTATTACAATTCGAAAATACTCTAAAGATATTTCCACATTTTCTTTTATCACAAGTGAGTTGCTTTGTTTAGATTATGGTAAAGGCGATACACATTCTAAAGTTTTTTATGCAAGATTTTCAAATGTCTTTTCCACCCTCATCCAACTTAGAATAGATTTTTTATGGAGAACATAAAAATTCTGTTTTATTTCAAGCTATACATATAGTTGATATTTGAAATCATACATGTATTTGTGGCATCGCACAACATATCTTTGATGTTTCATAATGCAGTATTCTGTAGGTAGTACAAAAATAAAATATGTACCATTAATTATGTTTCTAAAATAGAGCAGTAGTTTTCAATGTTAAGCAAATGGAAAAGAAAAATATAGAATAGAAAAGGAATATTATGAATTAGGATTTAGGAATATAAATTTAACCCTTACTACCTCAAACTCAGCCTAAAATCCCATAATATACCAAAATAATAAGTACATCAAAAGCCAAGTGATATTGAAACAACTAAGTCTACCCCCATGCAATTCAACAGGAGAATAACCAATGCCACAAACACCACACCTCATGTCTTAAGAAACAATATGTCAATGTGTTGGTATAAAGTACGCCAGAAACAAAAAATATGATCATGCTCGAACCACCCATACTTCCAAAGAAATGATACAAGCATTCTCAAGCATCACTACCTTCAAAATTTCTCCGGGTCATATGTATTCAGCGATTTATAGGCAGGTTAAATGGTTCAAAAGGACACAGATGATAGATTAAGCGGTAGTATAAGTTCGCTAAAAGAATTATCAACTGTTTAAGCTGGGTAATTACATGCAAAGAGCAAGTAGCAAAATCATCAGAGCTAATATCATTTCGTTAATGACATTCTAATCAAAAGTTCTTGAATGATTTGAGGTGTTTGAATGTAAACAAATAGTCAAAGCATACTATTAAATCTTGAATCAACCGTACTATTTTTCTCTGAATCATTTTCCCCTCTTCTCTGTTTACTCTAATTTATTCTTCACATATTATTTATTACCTTTTCCTTCTTTCAGCCAATCCTTATTTGCCTATTTATTCTCATATGAATGACAAAGAAAAACCTTTAAACCAACTCGGTGTAGGAAACCACCAAAAATTTTGCTTGTTTGTATTTATGGTGAGACAAGGTTAGTGACATTGAGGATTCAGAGTATGAGATTATGAAATTACAAGGGCCCTTTCCATCCAAACTTGTTAATTATCATGACATACAAAACTGCAACATTGCAAAAGTGAAACACTAGGACAAATGCAAACCAAGGTTCTATTTAAAGATACATGAAAAGACCACAAGATGGAAAGAAAAAAATTAAATAAAAACGAAAAGTAGAAATTAAAGCTCAAAGAAAGGAAAATAATATTCATAAACTCAAAATGCAAACTCAAAATTTCAAAAGGAAAATGAAGAATACCTGTAAGGCCAATCCATAACCACCATTCACATCTTGTTCAAAATACAGAAGCTGAAAGTTACACCAATTCAACACAACGCTTTAACTATTGTAAAGAAGAAAAACTAAACACACTACGCACTCATCCCACCACAAATTGGAACCTTAAATTTGCTTTGTGCAGTGGAAGTTACTCTCACAATAATCCCTGATTCAGCTTGTTGCTCATTTATTGTGACACCAAAAAAATGGGCACACTGCTTCTCCACCTGCATGGAAAAATAAAATGAGCAAGAATAGTTGGTGTGAAAGACACTGGCTAATATCATTTAGTAAAAAGACTTAAGCACCTTTCCACTAACTGATGTTCCAATAGGAAGAGGTCTCACAGTAACAGTTCCATTCAATGCTTCTTCAAGCACGTTGGCAGAAATTGTAGTTTTGATGGGGACACCAAGCTTGCTGTGAAAAATTAAGACAAAAGACATTAAGATAGCTGAACAAAACACAAGCCTCAAATTTCAACTCAGAATCACCTGAATAATGCAGCAAAGACTGTATTAACAGTTCCCAGATTAGATAAATCAATTTCCATATCCATGCTTTCAGCATCAAGAGCCTGATTGACATTTTACGTTAGTCCATAGGAGAAAAAAAATTACATACACACATGAGAAAAAGAAAGAATTCATACAAATTCATACTCCAGCTAAGAAGAACAAAATTGGAATCCTCTAGCGCTAAGTCACAGTGAGTATAAATGAAATGAATATTAGTGCTGCTGAGTCCCAAATTAACTTCATATGGCCCAGAATATCCATACATGTGTATGTCAACAGGAATTCTAAAAGTAGTACAAAAAGATCAAGAGTTGGAATAGCTTCAATGTTGTCTTTATGCTCCTAGATTGATTCTAACCATTGAAAATTTATGCATTTTAAACAGAGATACAATGACAATTTCAGCTCAAAACATTAAAGAGCTGTGCAGAATGTTGGTTTCCTTTGATCTGGAGGCTACAATTATGATTGATCAATCTTTTAAAATTTGTCTGATCAAGTTAAATGCAATTCCACTTGGTACCACAAAAATGTAACAGGATTAGAATATCAGAAAGCATCACGTTAATGAATGTAGCATCTGGCATCATTTACATACAAATCACTGGGCATTCCACCACATCAAACTGCAAATGAACAGAGGAAAAAAAAGATGTGCCGAAGTACCTCAAATCCTGCACTATCATACTGCCTCTTTTTCTCTGGATCAGATAGTATGCTGTAAGAATATGCAACCTCCTTGAAAAGCTCTGAAGCTTCAGGATTGTTCGCATTCTTGTCTGGATGGTACCTACCAATAGTTTACATTAACATAGAGGCCAAGTCTAAGTGCAAAATTTACGAACAGTGCAAAGATAACAAGTATCTGTTAAAAAGGAAATGACAAAGAGCCTCAGAAAGCAAATAGAACATTTTCTAAAGATTTTGCGGAAATCCTGAACAGTTGTATTTCTTTCTTATAATCATCAGTACATAGATACACGTATATATAGAAATAGAGCTAGCTAATTTAGGAAACTAGTATCTGTATATAATCTTCTAATATCTATACATAATCTTCTAATATTTGTACACAATATCAGATCTGATACATGTTATCTGATCTGATTTATTGACTTTTAGGAGTCAATAATATCTTAGGAAATATTCAGCTGAATATTTCCCAACACTCCCCCTCAAGCTGGCTTGTATATGTCTTCCATGCCCAGCTTGGTAACTAGATCATTGAACTGCCTTTTGTGTAATCCCTTTGTGAGAATATCAGCTACTTGTTGTGATGTTGGAATGTAGGGAACACAAATTGATCCTTCTTCAATCTTCTCCTTGATAAAATGCTTGTCAACCTCAACATGTTTTGTTCTATCATGCAGAACAGGGTTGTGAGCAATTGAAATTGCCGCTTTGTTGTCACAATATACTTTTATAGGAACTGAAATAGGAATTTGTAGTTCACTAAGTACTCTTTTAATCCACAAAACTTCACAAATTCCATGTGCCATTGAACGGAACTCAGCTTCAGCACTGCTTCTAGCAACCACACTTTGTTTTTTACTCCTCCAAGTAACCAAATTACCACCAACAAATGTGCAATAGCCTGAAATTGATCTTCTATCAATTGCACTTCCTGCCCAATCAGCATCAGTATAAACTTCAACTTGGAGTTTGTTCTGCTTTCGAAACATTATACCTTGTCCAGGAGTTCCTTTTAGATATCTTACGATCCTGTATACAGCATCCAGATGTTCTTGGCCAGGAGAATGCATAAATTGACTTACTAAGCTTACAGCAAAAGCTATATCTGGTCTGGTATGGGATAGGTATATTAATCTCCCAACTAGTTGCTGGTATCTCTCCTTATTAATAACATTTTCAGGTTGTACTGGTCTGAAATTCACACCAGTTTCAACAGGAGTTTCAGCTGCCTTGCATCCTAGTAACCCAGTCTCATTCAATAGGTCCAGAATGTATTTCCTTTGGTTTACAAATATTCCATCCTTAGATCTAGCAAACTCCATTCCAAGGAAGTATTTAAGAGGTCCGAGATCTTTAATCTCAAATTCTTTGGCTAATCTCTTCTTCAACTCTACTATTTCAGGTACATCATCTCCTGTTATGATAATGTCATCTACATAAACAATGAGAATAGCTAGCATACCTGTTTTGGACCGTTTGTAAAACATTGTATGATCAGCTTGACTTTGACAATAGCCATAACCCTTCACAACCCTTCCAAATCTATCAAACCATGCTCTAGGGGACTGTTTTAGGCCATATAATGATTTCTTTAATTTGCACACCTTATTTCTCCCATACTATGTTTTAAAACCCGGACCGGACCGACCGGTCGGTGGTCCGGTCCGGTTGATCATTCAAAACTGGCTATAAATTGACCCAGTCTGAACCGGTCAAAACTGGTCAATTGACCGGTCGGACCGGTCCGATCCGACCGGGCGGACAATTTTTTTTATTTTTATTTTTTTATATTATATATAATTAAATATAATTATTGCATAATTATTACGTCACACCGGTTCGATCGGTGGTTGAACCGGTCGAACCGGTCAAACCGGTGACCAGTAAGGCCACCGGTTCGATGACCGGTCCGGGTTTCAGAACATTGATCTGAACCATACCCATTGCAACAAACAGCAATAGTAAGGCTTTCCTTGTCCTTTTTCCATCATTCTAATTGCTTTGTAACTAGTGAATGATCTATTTGCAAACGATAAAATAAGCCTGTTTCATCTATATTATAGATATCCCTCCAATGAAATTTGTTCAATTTAACTCGAATTTCAGGTACAACTTCTTCAATATTCTCCATGACAACTGATCCGCTTTCACCAAATCTTCTATAAAACTTAATTCCATGTCTCACCTTGAACTGTTCTAGCCAACCATTTGAGAAGTTAAATTTTGGATTTGCATTACCATACATCTTCTATAGAAACTCTCTTGCTATAGTTTGAATCATTTCTCCAGTCATGTTCACTTTTTCTTAATATTGGAGAAACCACTCATACAATATATTTTGCTGATTTGTGCCTTTTAATATTGTTATTTGTTATCTCTTTTGACAAATACTCTGCTGACTTTTTAAGAGTATTTGATATTGTTGATTGACTAATAGAGAGATCAAACTTTTGTTGAATCCACCGTTACAAATCTTTTTGACTTGAAGAGGGATGCTAATTTTTGTACTCACATAATACTTTTCTCATCTCATCAGTTAGCGTAGACTTTTTTACACATTTCAGATGAGTAGCCATGGAAGAGAAGATATAATATATGAATTTTTATGTTTTGGTATATGAAGTTAAAGTACATGTATACATTTACTTTATATACATTTACTCTATACAGTACTGTGTATTTGAAACAATTTACAACACTTTATATTTTAATGTACCTACATGTAATCTATTTTGAATCACGCTAACCTAATATTAATAAATTTATTTTTGACAGGATTAATAAATTTAGATACAATGCACCATCATTAATTAATTGTTTATTTATTTTCTTTTCTTAGTTACAGGAAAAAAAATTAATTGTTTAATTTGACAAATATAATGTACAAAATAAAAATTATTTTATAAATTAATCAATATTAATTTATCGATAAATTAATAACTTCGTATAAGATAATAATTTTTTAGGTCATAAAAATATTCATTTATAGAGGTTTTACTATAATATGAAACCTTCCGCTTCCAGCTCATTCCATTCCACTTCATTCCATTATAAAACTCTCGACCAAACAATAAAAGTGAGTTACGTTCCATCTCATTCTATTACTAATCCCTCACCCAAACAGAATCTTAGTCCTCTACGTATGCATAAAGTATGTGTCATTATAATTTGTAATTTCATAATTTATTTAATAAAATCTAATAATTGAGAGATTAAGCTTTTAATTAAGGTTAAGGAATTAATTGAGACTTTTTATAATATAACTTTTAGAATTTAAAAGTAAAACAAAGATGATTTTAACAAAACAATAATAGGTTTTATTAAATTTAAATATAATTCTGCAATGCACGTTTTTATGTAAGAAGCATAAGCGTTGATGTAAACAATCGTGATTCGTGAACCTCGAGTGACTCTCTCTCGCTCTCTCTGTGCCTTCTCTACTTTACCTTGAATTTCTCAACAAAGAACCAGAAAGAGAGGGCAAAAAGGATAAGAGGTAAGTCGTTTGTGAAGAAAACAGCGACTGCTAACGACGGAATCAGAGAAACCAAAACGCCAAAGAACAGGCAGAAGTAAGGAGGGAGAGAGATGCAAAGTGTGGATAAGCTTTGGGTTTACTACACATCTATTATTTATTAATTTTACATTTTAGAAATATTGGTAACTTAATTAAATTAAAATTATATATTAATTTTTATAATATACTGATATGAAAATTAATGTTCACGTATCAGACATTAGGTTATATAGCATGTCACGAAAAGATTAATATTCGACTACTTTCGCAAAATTTTAAAAATTTTATTATTTTATTAACATTTTTTAAATTTCGATTATAATTGCAAAAGTTAATAAAGTTTGCAATTTTTTAATTAACTTTACAGATGTAAGAAAGGAAATTCAAGAATCATCAAAGCAATTGCAAACTATAATTATTAATTTTATTATATAATTTTGAGTAATATGCGAAAAGCTTAAAAATATTATATTATAAATTTAGATTACTTATTTTTAAATTCTGAAATATATAGAGAATAATTATAATAACCATTAATTTATATATAGATAGATCGACAATATCTTAAGTCAGTTTTACTTGTTATAAATGGATGCCATTTTTCTTAACCTTTTTTTTAATGTTTTTATTATTATAATAGAAGTTTAATATTTTACAAGTTTAAAATAAAATCCTCTGTTTTACAATACTTACATGGGAAAATTATTTAAAATAACGTTTTCACAAGTATATATTTTTATTCAAATATGACGACTTTCTTATAAATATATATTAAAACACTTTTCATACTTTAATATGTAAAATGTTTATTAATTTCTAATAAAATAATCATTACTTTCACCATAATGTATCATACATGTATGTTTTCATAATAAAAGTTACTTTTTTATGCTTCTAAGCATTAATATATTAAGACTAATAAAAAGAATAATATTTTTTAAAAAATTTGTATAAATTAAATATGTTAATGTAGAATATTATCTATATATGTAATGTCTAAATATGGAACATAAAATAAAAAGTTTAAATAGATTACGTCAGTCACAATATTAATTCATTTTGATACATGTATCAATAAAAATAAACTTATTTATATAAATATTACCTATATAGATGTACTTATAAATAGATTTGGGAATCGCTTGAGCCTAATTTTTTTTTATCAAGATCATATATTGGATTGGTTTGAGCTAAGTTTAAGTTAAATCAGATTAGGTCAAGTTAGACCCTTTAAGCTCGAAGTTTAATTTTATTTTACTAAGTAGTGGCGAACTTGAAAATTCAATCAAATTCGGCTTTACATGTTGACTTCAAGTTGGGTCAGTATGGGCCCTTTTAAAAGCCTATGGATATAATATAAGTCCAATTAATGAGACAATGAAAATTGTTAAGATAATTTTACATAGCCTCTAAAATAAATGAAAATTGATATCACTGATATGTTTGAAGTTAAACTCACTTCTTAATATGCATATTAAAATTTTGACTTTTATATTATATGTTAGCTATTATAATAAAAGTTTAGTATTAGTGAAGTTTAAATTCTAATTTTCTTTAAATAGTGTATACATATAAATAGTGACAATAACCTTTGTTGGACCAATTGAGGTCTTAACTCCTAGTTTTGATATTAACAAAATATGGTCTTATTAATAGATTTATTTTTGGTGATATTAGCAACTTTATTATAATGGAATTATGCAACATATGAAATATAAATTTCAATAAAAGGGTAAAGTAAGAAATGAATCAATTAACTAACCAAAGGTTACAGCAAGGGAGCATATATGCAATTCAAGAGAGCATTAAGGTAATTCAAGACAAGTGGACCAAGAATAACAAAAAATGAAGTGACTTTAAGTGTGTCAATCATTTTAATCTTATATTGGTCATTCAAATAAATTAGGGGCTCAATCTTTATGATCATTTACGTGTAAATTATATTGCATATACTTTGATATAATCAAGAGAAAACTTAGAGAAGTTTTTTCATAAAAAATACCCTTTTGATCTTCAAACAAATTTTGGAAAAACTTTCAAATTGATTTTGAATCAAATTTTTATCAAAGAAAAGAGTTTATAATATTTGAAAGAACTTATGTTATTAAAAGTTAAATTTAGATAACTTAGTAAGTGAATAGGGGTTATTTAAAAGTTGATGGTGTGTATGATAGTCAAAAAAATCAAATTAACATCAAAGCATAATTGTATCCATGACTTTAAACTACTTACAACTTAAAACGCATGCAATAAAAGTTGAATATTGTAAAAAATACTAAAAATTGATGCTAAAGATTCCTAAAGCTACCAAACTGAAATAAAAATAACTAAATAATTAGGTTGCCTCCCAATAAGTGCTTATTTATGAGTATTTTAGTTGGACTACTTACTCGTGCTCTTCAGCATTGTTGCTCCTTAGATGAAGGCTTGATTCTCCCCTTCTTTCTCTTCTTACTCATATGTTTGTTAACTTACAAATAAATCTTACATTCCACTAAATAAGGCTACCTATCTCCCCTTGTTTTCCTTGCATGATATAAATATCCAATGTATCTTTTGTGATCATTTCTTGTATAACATAAGAAAATTTATAATCAATCACATTTACAGAGAAACAAACATCATCTTCATTATCATCTTTTTAAGGATGTCTCATGGCTTCAAATATCTTACAAGTCACTTTCTCATTTTCTATCTTTGGGATTAACTTTTCATCATACACATCAATCATAGCCTTAGCAGTACTTAGGAAAGGTCATCATAAGATTAAGGGAACCTCTACATCATTCTCCATACCTAATCCAAAAAACCAATAAGGAAAATGAACTTTTCAATCTTATCCACAATATATTTTATATCATCCCTAGGACACTTATTTGACATATCTATTAATTGAATGCTCATCCTAGTTAGTTTAGATTCACCTAACCCGAACCTCTTGAGCATGCCATATGACATCCAATTAATTCTTTCTCCTAACTTCGCTAACATCCTTTCAATGGAAAAATACCAGCATTTCAAAGGATAGTGAATCTCCATAGATCCTTTTTTTATGGGATAACTTATTCTACAAAACAATGTATCACTCCTTACTTAATGTTACCATTAATAATTCGCCAAGCCTCATCAATAGGAGATCATTTGAGTATTTGGTATATTTTTGCATATGTAAAAAAGTTTTAATAATTGATATGTTAATATGTAATTGATTCCAGAGCTTTAAAAACTTACCATATTTGGTTTCCTTTCTATTTATCTCAAGCCTGCTTAGGAATGGAATATTCAATTGTTACTGTTTGACAACTTCCTTCTTTGGCTTCTCCTCTTTCTCTTTCTCCTTCTCATCATTCTGCTTTATTATAAAATAATATTTTTCTTACTTTCTTTCTCTTCTTCTTCAACTTCCAGCACCTTTATATTCCTCAGAGTCAATTTATTCACTTGTTCTCTCAAATTTAACTCAATATTATTAACCAAATTACTTGGTTGCCTTTTAAAGATAAGCTTAATAAGTTTTCTAGTCTAAATTTTCATGTTATGGATGGAGACTTATTGGTTTTGAAGAGTCACTTTAGCACTTTTTAAGTAAGCCTCAAATGCAGTAATAAATTTTATCATGAGCTCAAGATTTGGATTCTCTTTTTATGATTACTGCTATTAAAATTTGAGTGGAGGCAATTGTCTCTACAGTCCTTGATTACTCTATAAAAAGTTAAGATGGTTCCTTTACCTTGAATTATAGATGTTACTTAGGATTACCTTAAGATTGATTTCCCATAAAATAATTTGCTCAATTAGTTGTCTCATGATATCAGATGCTTAACATTTATGGTTGGGTTTTTCACCATTAGAAATGTCACATGTAATCATTTATACTAGATGAAATGTTAAATACTTATTATCAAACTTTTTGTTTAAAGCTTCTAACTTCGTCTCGAATGTGATCACCACATTAACACAATGAATACCTCCTGATTTTGGTTTTGGCCTCTTATTGCTCCACTAGTATTTATTCTTGTATATGTTTGCAATCAATTGTTTTAATTGTTATGGAGTTTTAAAACAGTGGTCCTACTTAAAGATGCATCATCAATAGTTGGATAGCTTAATCCACTGTGAAATATTTGCATCTGCAGTCCTAAATCAAGTTTATATTATAAACACTTTCTTAATAGCTCCTTCTATCTCTCCCAAATTTCATACAGTGTTTCACTGTAGCACCCCAACCCGGCAGGACCCGAACCCGATATCGTGGGTGATATCCGAGTCCGCGTCACACGAGATTAGCAGGCTACGGCACTCAATTACGGTACAAACTCAGTATGCAGTTTTTAAAACGTTTTAGAACCAATCGCAAGTGCACAATTCAATAAAACGAGTGGGTCTACTTAGTTCAAAACCTTTTCAGTTATATCACAAATCCAATCACAGAGAGGTCCGTGAACAAATTGCACTTTCTTGAAAACTTAATACAATTACGGCTTCCGCCCATTTAGGACCTACTGACGCAAAAACAATAAATTGCGGAAATCAATAACTATACTGGCCCACTTTAAAACGAATGCATTCAATCAAAACACAATTTCAGTAGTCACATCTCAAT
>JAOTIZ010000203.1:41168590-41179356 GCA_027123425.1 Erythroxylum panamense
TTTAAAACTATTTATATTTTATCTCATTCTTGCAAAATATTTATTTCAAATAAATATAAAGTATGAATTATTTGCAGAAAGATAAGTCATGTATCAAATAATGGTAAAAGTAGCTCTAGTTTATACATATGTATATATGTATATATATAACTAAAATTTTAAATATATATTATATAAACATGATATGAGGTTAGTGTATATATAAAGACAGTTGAATTACAACAAAAATAATAGTTTCATATACATTAAATTACTTTCACCTATTATATATATATGCATTATTTTTCTATATATTTAGAGTTATTAAATCTATAACTTTTATATTAAATTATATTGTAAAGTAATGTTTAATGTGCACAAGTTTTAAAAAGATTTATGTATATTGATAATTTTACACAAATATTAAACAGCTTAATTTATATTAATAGTTATACATAAAGAGAGAGAGAGAGAGATAAATGACTAAAGGTGCATGCCTCATTTGGTAGATTAGAGGGTATTAACTGTTTTACTATGTCAAACAGGTAATTATTTTGTTTAGGAGGTTAATTTTGTTAAAACTTCTCCGTAAGAGCGTTTTTGGTGATCAGCTAATAAATTTTTGATTGGTTTACAATTGTACCTTTTTTTAAAAATAGTGGTGAAGACCTTTTAAAAGATACTTGCTATAATAGTTATTATAATTAAACGTAACTAATTAAATATAATTAATTAATTAAAATATAATAGAATATAATTAAGACATTCTATATTTTTTATTAAAATTATAAACATAATTTTTGTAAAATTAAATATCTAAAATATAATTTCTCATGAGATATTAAATAATTCCCTCATAATTCATTTAACACATAAATAGTTAATACTAAACAACAAATTTTACTAAACATCTTTAATAAATAGTTTATATTATCTTCTGATTAAATTAATTGATATAATTCGCTATCAACTAACCGCTAATAAAATCAGTTAATAATTAATACAATTTATTATTTTCCCAAAAGGCCATAATTCGTACCACAAGAAGTAATTCTTACCGTTATCTCTAATAATACTACTTTACACCCAAAGTTATAAAAATATCATTACACTGTAGTAGTGTTACGAAAATAGTACTTGTTAAAAGGAATGAAAGTGAAGTTTATGAAAAATGAAGTAATACAACAGAAAGGAGATGATGGCCTTCTATATATATAATATGAAAACCAAATATTCACTCCTATTGAGTCAGTACTCTGTAGAATTTACACGACATTACTACACAGTTCAACAAGAAGCTTCGCTTATTGAGCTTGTTGAACAACTTGACATGTTGAAATACTCTTTAGCCCTGCATCAAGTTGCCGGGTTCTTGCATAGGGTCAGAAGCTTCAGTCTCTGAATGACAACTATTGAGCACAGTTCAATATGTCTACTCCACATCAAAGCTCAACACATGAGCACAGGTTACTTGGGGAAGTTTAATGTGTGGACTTCATTTACATAGGATGTCTCAGATTCGTAATATGCGTTTTAATTTGTAGACCTGCAAATATAGGAAAAACTTGGTCAGACATTTTGCAGACATGGGCAGCAGTCAAAAAAGAATTTCAATCTTTATTCCACCAGGTTAGAGGTGGTGCATCACGTAACTACAGCACTGACAACTATAGGTCCGCATAACAATTACTTGATATGGAGAGTAACAACATAAGAACAAATGTCTACACAATCAGTATTGGTTTAATGCATAACACTAAACACAAATTTGGACAGTTTTCATAGTTATCAGTTTCTTTACTAAGATCATCACTCAATGTAAGTGTCTTCCACTCTTCTCTTTCCTTTTCTATTCATCATATGTTCATCGCAAGCAGTATGGTAGGTTGCTTAGAAGCCAAGCAAGAAACAAGCATTTCCGAGTCCAACTATTGCATGTCCAATCCCTAAACAAGAGAAATTTACAGAATAGAATGCATACGAGAGACATGCTCATTCCACAAAACATGGGAATAGATGGCTAATGAGAAAAACTACCCACCTGGGCAGTCCTAGAAGGCAGGGGCACCTCCAAGCAGTTTCCAAGGCCATCAACTCTTGTAGATACAAAGAAGAACAGCATAAGGAAAGCTTAATCAAATCAATACGAAGAGAAAGAGAGTACAAAACTCTAATTTACAAAGAACAAAAAAAAAAGCAACAACCTTTTGTTAATGGTTCTCTGAACATATTGGTTAGCCTCTACATGCCCCTGACCTCCATACTTCTTTTCATCAGTATTCAGTATGATCTGTGTAATCAAGAAAAGAATTGGATGTCTAAGACAGTGTCTGCAGAATTTTGAAGGCAAAGTTTTTCCACAAACTTAAAGTTTTGTAGACCAAAAATTCAACTGTATATGATGGCTATCCCAATATTTGATCCTCTACTCAACTAGAAATAAGAATTCAATGTGAAACAAAATCTACAGAAATATAAGATCCGTCCAGTTTGTAACTTACTTCATACTCTCCAGCTTCTTCTACACCTAAACTGTATCTTTCATATGCATTGGTTGGATGAAAGTTGAATACAAAGAGAAGAGGACCTCTAATATAAGCTATTACCTGTAAATAGCAGAGAAAATTCTTCTTTTATAACTTATTTTAATATTCACTAATTCACAGCCACCACAAGTGATGAAGAATAGATATCAAGGTAACATCAACAAGACAGGCCCAATGAAGTTCATCAAGAAAAACCCAACCTATTCACATCAATTTCAGAGTATTGAGAAGGAACATCTCAACCCTCTAAAACACATTTCATGGGCAAAATCTTTCTTTTCAAAATAGGATTTTCTTTTTCCCTCATAAAACATAGGATGCTTTCTTTGCGGATGGCACACCCTATCTTCAAACACAGAAGCAGCTTCCAAAGTGGAGAACATTTGAACTTTTATATGCATGCTTACATTTGAACTTTTATATGCATGCTTACAGTAACAATCAGCAATTCGGAAGTTAGAAACTTATGAAGTTACACTGAAATGCATAGAATCATCTGGCCCTGAAAAAAGTATACATGATTATAATATGCCATATACAAATGAGCATCCGATGAAACATAAACTGCATACCATGGTGGTATCATTTATGTGGTGAATGTTTGGAAAACCCCTTGAGAGCACTCTTCGGTTTTCATCTAGGTTCATTAGATCCTGAAACACAAGGAAAAGTTACTGAGCTTCTTCTTAGTTGAAAACAATTCTAGCATTTCCTCATACCTCGTACAGTGGTACTTCAGATCCATGTTCAACAGAACAAATTCAGGTCATATTGTACATCTAACTAACTATGTAGTATGAAGTCATAAGATAAGCACCTTGTCAAAGGAAAATAACTGTTGGTGCACAGCTTCATTCGCCAGTAAATCCCAACTACGATTAGCAAGTGAATAAGAAAAATTGTTGCTCGGCATTGGGAACTCAACCCTCTAGCAGATTGGAAGGTTGTTAATAAGAAGAAACATGAATGTCAAGATCACTCAGTCCATCTTCTATTAAGAACTTCATAAACAAGATTAAAAACGTGAAAAACACCTTGGGATGTCCAAATTCATTTCCAATGAAATTCAGGTAAGCCCTCCCCCCAATCGTAAAGGTAAGCATTCTTATCATCTGGGGCACAAGACGAGAAAGAATAACTCAATAACATAAGCAGCATACAAGATCCACTACATTCTTACCCAACCTAACTAATATTGACCAGTGAGGGAGTAAGGGAGATAGGAGAGGGAGAGAATAGCTGGTGTCTAATTCTAGGTTATATTAACTTCATGTACAAAATAAAGAACACAAACAGTTTAAACTCTTCACTTGACCTTTAAATGAGATGAGTGAAAAAAGGAAGAAACGAGACGGAATAAGTCATACTTTGTGCAGACAAGATCCTCTTATCAATAATTCTTCTGAATTGGGATGCTCCTTAATGTCACCGAACAATATTTCTGCAAATGATTGGCCTCCAGAGATCGACTGCCAAGCAACAGGTAATAGCAGCATGTAGTCATTAATTAAAACATAGCAGTCACAGACAGAAGTTTAACTTATATAAAACGAAGTTTTTTAATGACTTGAAAGAAACTGATATCGAAGATTACTTGGTTGTGATTTTCAGCATACAAAAGCATCTTATCAGCATATAGTTTGTTGCCTATTAATGTGTTGACAATCTGCAAAAGAAGTAAATTTAGTACGTATAGGAAATAGAACATCCAAAAGTGAAACACTAACACTCTCTGGTAAGAGGATCTATAGAGAAGGGGATGACCTTGCTCATGCTCCATTGGTGGTCTGGAATATCTTTAAGAAGAGACAACCACATCTCTGTTGCAGAGGTATTGACATAATAATCAAATCCCAATCCGCCTTGTGTAGTTGGTTCACATACTCCAGGATAAAAAGTTGACTGATAGGAAACCAAACACGTTATCATCACATAATTGACCTTTTGTTTCCATAAAAAAAAGAAAAATGACAGTAGAATAACATGTTACTAACCAAGTTTCAGTACAATAACAGTGGAGCTAACAGAAATATTCTAAAATAGGATATCTAACACAAAATAATGATATTAAATCTCTAACATAATAGGTTTTACTGAACATCATCAAATTCCTTTCAATCCATGAAGAATTGGAACCTCTATCAAATGACTGTTCACCCTTAAAAAGCTAAAACTTCGTCATATGACTCTTCACCTTTGGAAGAGTTTCATCAAGACATTCATGCTTGAACTGCTACTCATGAAGTTGATCTGAGGCTCAAAACCTCCATTTTGTCAATTAAAAGAACCAAAAAAATATAAGACTTTTAATTGGGTAAAGTTTTATCAAAGATATGAAGTAGCTGGGTTCTCTAACAATCATGAGTAAACAGATCTCTAAGTCAACATTATCATTCCATCAACTTCCATGATGATATTGTTCACCAAGGCAATATTTGTCATGAAAAGTACCACCAACGAGTACTTAACATTTCTTTCTTTTTTAATAGGACTTCTTTTTAGCTCTGAACCAGGTAAAAGGACAAGGAATCACCAATTACAGTCTCTTGCCAAGGTTAAGTGACCACATAGCTGGCTCAGACTTAGACAGTTGGTCATGATCCAATATGGATCTGAGAAACCATTTGAACTTTCTCAAAACTTTCATTCCCAATAGTAAAAGGCAGGTTTTTTGCAGCTAGAAGAAGGGAAGTGCATAAACCATAGCTACTTACATCTTCTGCAATTGTTATTATGTTTGGATGAAGAAAATGAAGTAGCTCATTTGCCAAAATGAGGTACAGTAACGCATCCTTGTCAACATATTGATTGCAGTACCTGCATTAACATAGAACATGTAATACATTAGGAATCTTGCAAACTGAGATATTGAATGGAGAAACAACAGTGAATGAAAGATCATAAACTCTGGAATGAGAACAGACAACAACGTGTCACTAGTCTTGATCAGCATCAAGCCTGCGGCAAACATGTCGATCTCTCTGTCTTCCAATATTCCAATTAGGCATATTTAGGGACTAAAATGATGCTATTTGTTATCCTAGCAGTAGCGTATCAATAATGATGACAGACAGAAGCCTTACTGTGTGATGCACGGTCTAAATTATACCTATAGAAGTAGGAATTCAAGAACAGCACAACAAAAATTTCTTACTCTTCCAGGTCACCCGTAAACAAAGCAAAGCCGTTGTGTGTGTACAACATTGAAGAAAGTGAATGGAAGTGGAAGCCATCTATCTGATATTCTTCAACCCACCTGCTCAAATATTATCTGTAAGCAAGACCAAGATTGCCTACCAAAAGATACCACACTCAGACAAATTGCATAAAACTTTCAAGAACAGCCAACATTAAGAATGGGAAATAATTTCAAATATTTAACTATCACACTTTGTTCACATTTACCAGTTCAAATTCGAGATTAAGTATTGAAGCACCTCATGATCCCCGTATTTGAACATTCTGGTACCCCAGTATTTGTGATGCCCTCTTTTACCTATTCAAATGGACAAAAGTAGAAATGAATGAATAATACTTCTGTGCTAAAACAGACATTATATGAGCAGCTTGCAAGACTATGCACCATTTTCAACAAATTTCTGCGACACACAGAAGCAAATTAACAAATAGAAAAAATGTAGATTACATCAAGAAACAGAAACAACATAGGGAACCATAAACAGATATGACTCTGACGGATAAAAGAAATCACAATAAACGACTTACTCTCAACGCTTAACAAGTGACAGCAGAATCTTATGCAGAAACACAAGCACTGATACAAAGACAAAAGCACATACATGACTAGTATTGTTTACAGAAGTAATAGAGCCTCTCTGTCCAAACCAAGTTTACTGATTTGAACCCTCTCAATATATCTTGTTTGTTACAGTAAAATTGATTTAAAGTGCAACGCAATAAATCAAGAAGAGAAAGAATGAGGAAGTCGCCGAATCCATGACGATACCATATTTGCTAATAAACAAATTTCCAGACCAAGGATATGGAATGTACATCAAAAACCTGTTGACGCTGACTACAATGCCACGTCGTAGTAATGAATGCAGCTCAGCCAATCTTCAAAACTATATATCAAACTCAGAATATATCCTGATACGCACATAAGCACTAGCCTAGAACCAAGGTATCTAAGAAGCCAAATATCTTGCTTCCCTACAGCCGTGTCTCAACAATCAATGCTTACAATTAAAAACAAATAATTTTATCATTAGTAGTTACCCAGGCCTTCTCATATGCTTATACAGATCATTGAAGTCCTTTATGCCATAGACCAGCTGAAAAGGTAGCTAAACAGCAAGAAGACAGAACTAAATAGGATGCACCAATGTTTGGGGAGAATTTTACCCGTGTGAAAGTAACAGTCATTTGACCCATCAAATAGTGAGAGTCCAACCATCTCATCAGCAGCCGAGTATGAATGGACAATGTCTAAGAAAACAAGTAGCCCTAGCCCTGAAAAATGAAAAGGCAGATAAATAGTGCAGACATCGAAAATTAAGATGGACATCAAGCATGAAAAATTGCATCTTAGAATGTGTTCTTAGAGATCAAAGGGGCAAACGTAAATACATCACCGAATAACAATCCCCAGATGTGTGTATTTCTAGTACTTATTTGCATAAACAACCCTTATAAATTTGAAGAAAAAGGTTAGTGCTATTAGTATCAGCAAATTCCATATCATGTATGCACTGATGAGCATAAATTTTACAAGCATCCAATCCATTAACCGTCGTGCGATTTAGGACCAAAATCAGTAAATGATTTCGAACATAAGCAAAAGTAAGGGGCACAATGACGTTTTGACACACCATTTTTTTAAACTAACAATGAAAAATGAAAAATGAAAGTGGAAATAACTAGCATAGAAACATTCTTGTCAAGGTGGACAGGTCCCTCTAAACAATAAATGAAATCTTCAAAGATAAAACTGAATAAAATAAAATAGAATGAAGAATTTTAACCATGTGCTTCATCAACCAAGCGTTTGAAGTCATCAGGAGTACCATAACGGCTACTAACAGCAAATAAATTGGTGACCTGCAATGCATAGAGTTGCTCAATCGGATTGACATAAGTAGGAAACATCAAAAATATATCTTACCATAACTTCTTAAGCTCTAACAAACATGAACATAAAATCTGTAGCTATGTTATGGAAAAGCACAGAGTAGTCAATCCATGGAAGAAAAACTAACATTCAAATCAAGGACATCATTCTTGATTTCAGTTTCATTTCCATGACAGGTTTCACAAACAATGTAATTCAATAATTGAAATTTCAAATGTTTATCAGATATTATACCAAATTCGTGAACCATCTACAGGGATCATCAGAAACAGAATAAGACATTTTAGATTTTTGACGTTTAGAAAAGATCAGTAATTTGCAAAATAACCCTGGTTATCACCATCAAAAGTGTAACGTATGCATATCTCACTATTTAAGGAAACATACATTACCAGACAGGCTGCTAAGGTCAACATACTCACTCTATAGCCCACAGTGAAATAGTCTTTGTGCTCAACTACTCCAATCATCTGTATTGCATTATATCCAGCTTCCTTCACATGAGGAAGAACCTAACGTTTACAGAAAAAACAGTACAAGTTAGAGGTCTATTAGTAATTAGGTAGTTTCCATAGCAATAATAATCATTAAGCTACCTTTTCTATAAATTCAACAAAGGAGGATACTTTTGGCTCTGAGCCACTAATTCCAACATGACACTCATAGATGCGTAAGGATTTTGGTATTCTTGGCCTTGAATTTTTCCATTTGTGGGCATATTCTGGAGGCGGCTCCCAATGGATGGCAAAAGCTTGCTTTCCACCACCAGCATCTGAAAACAACAAACATTGGTATAGATTGAACTTGAACAACATGAAGAATGTCAACTAGTGGCTATTAAAAACAAAATCAGGCTAGGAAGTACATACAGCTAAGCATTTAGCCTAACGAGATATTCTACAGAGTAGCAGCAAATTCTCCTTTAGATGAAGTTCTGGTTCAATTAAATGAAGAGACCCCAGAATGGTGACCATGTAAGTCAACCAAGGCAGTAATTTGAAAAATATCAAGTACCACATGCCCGAGTATAATCATTTATTTCATGGAAACTTGTACATGATTGTGTTTATTTACACAAGAATGCAAAGAAAGAGAGGAATCATCTTTACCTGGTTCAACGTAGGTGGCCCAAGCAGGCACTCGTTCAAGTGGCCCATTAGATGTGTTAAAATAGACTCTATATTTGCTTAAATGTGGAATAGCTGGAGCATACTTCTTAAGCCACGCCTGCCTCCCTTTCCGTGTCTCAAGCCAATACGGCAGGGGTGGTGCTTTGTTGCGTATTTTCTCAGCCCATACAGGGTCAGTAATGATGTTGAATACATCATATACTTTGCCACTATCAATCACATCACATGGAGGCAAATTACTTGGGGGATCATCTTTATGTTGTTCTTTCCATTGTTTATACCGAGTTTCTGCATCTAGTAACGGTATTTCATTTAATTCTTCAATAGTTTGAGGTCCATTTGGACCAAATAATTGTTCATATAATTTTGCTGGCACTTCAAACCGATGATTTACAAATGTATCTTCTCCGGGTTCCCAGTACTCATCATTAGCTTTCTTAAAGATTTCATCAATGCTAACACCACTATCACCTTTATCATGGTTATCCAAATAATTGTACTGCTGGAAATAAAGTTCATCTGGTTTTTCTCCATCCCTTAGTTTATCTTCAAGAATGATAAACCAGTAACCATAATCGTCACGGCCAAAACGTCCTTCCCTTGCAGCATTTTCTGTTGGTGACCACTGGTTAAAATCACCAATAAGTGCACAATAGCGAGCACCTGCATCCATCATCCTTCATATTCAGAGTGATATAACAAAACAGACAAGAATTTCATTAACTTCGGAAAGTATTAGCATGCCCAAAAATAAATTGCATCACTAAAAGGAATGCTGGATGATTAAACTTAGCTATCAAGTCACTAACAGCTTCTGTTTATCCGATTATCCAGCTTCAACAGAAAGTTTACTCATAAAAGATCGAAGTTAAAATAAGCCCTCGAATTGATATAAAGACAAAAGAAAAGGAAAGATTATCATATCAAACCTGGTGCCCATTCCATAAAATCCATCCTATGTTCCGGGTGCCGGTGTAAGCCCATAAAATCAAATCTAGCAAAGGAAATAAGCACAATCAAACTCAGTCCAAGCACTATAACAGCATCAGAGCTTAAAACTACAAAACTAAACCAAAGAACAACTACAGAAACTACATCACAAGAGAACCAATGATCAGTTTAGAGATATCACAACTAAGAGTTGCATTATTTTCCTTGAGGGCCAGTCTTTCATGAACCTTAATAGCATATTATAGTAATAAAAAAAGCTAGTCATCAAAAAAATTAATCTGATTTTTTGAAAATAAAACTAGGTATATCTGAACGAACACATAAGCGACGTCTTTGATTTGTAGGTTTCGGTTAAAAAGCTTGTCTTTTAGGTCCTTCAACGCTTTATGCCTGCAAATTAGAACAACAAAACATGTGTCAACAACAATAATCCATGTCTTATATAACTCTAACTTTCATCAACCTTCCTACAGTTTATCATTGAACTATTACAATTCATCATTCACTCTTCTTGTCAAAATCCTTTTCATCTCAAAAATTCCTTTTCATCTCAAAAATTTCAAGCATTTCGTACCTTTCCCGAAGAAACTGAGCAAATTGTTTATGGGAAATCCCGACTCTAGTCAAGAACCCAACTGGGTTAACCCCCTTCTCGGCTTCATCTTCATCTTCATCTTCATTTTTCTTATTCTTCTTCGACTTTTTTTGTCGCTGGGATGGCTGTTTCTGAGACTGAGGTTGGCCTGTGACATTGCAAGCTATTCTATGTTTACTTTTCTTTGCCCAACTGATCCTCTGTTCGTTGCTTTTGAAGGGAAAATTCACAGAAAGATTAGTGCTTGGATAGAGGTTTACAGAGAAAGATTTACTAGAGGTAGAAAGTGAAGCCATGGTCTCGTGAGGTTGACGAAAAACTGAGCAGTGGAGGTGAGTGGGGTTTTAGATAAGCGAACGGAGCGGGTAACGAGTTAGCTCCTGAGGTTTTTGAGTTCACTCGGGCGAGACAACGGATACTTCCGACGTCGTCGCGGCGTTTAGTTTTTTATTTTTTATATTTTTTTAACTTAT
>JAOTIZ010000203.1:41214796-41227710 GCA_027123425.1 Erythroxylum panamense
TTCATACTTATTTAATGAATTATTATTTTATATTTTCAGTGGGCCTCAAGGAATTTTTTTTAAATTATTATCTTATGTATTTAGCGAGGTTATTATTTTATCCCATTAGTCCAAATCAGGACCGTAAAAAATTATTATTTAATTGAGATTATTAATTTATCGAATATTCATTTATCGAAGTTTTACGTATTTATGAATTACTCACATGGAATGGAAGTTGTAATGCAAGTAAGGTTATGATTTTCCAAAATTAAGAAATCCAAATACAAGTTCCACTAATTATAAAATAAAGAATAATTCCAAAGTTAATTCCTAAACCTATCCTCTTATATCATAAATAAATTGTTCTTTGCCCTGTATCAGTAAACAGACACCAATCTCTAGGGTTTCTGTCTCTCCCTGTCTCTCTCTGTATTGATATGGATCTGGAAGTGGTGGGCCGCCACGCGCTGCTCTTCGACGACGATACCATGGCGGCGTTTGTCAATTCTGCCGCCGCTCTCGTCGACTGGAACTCTCTCTCCATCGACCGCTACGACGTCCGCCACCTCCTCTCCGCCCCTCCTCCGCCGCGCTCCCGTCGTCGCCCTCCTGACGACCCCCTCGACTCCGACCTCGATCGCGAACGCTACCTTGATCTTCCCTTGCAAGGTAATTCCTTTTTGTTTCTGCTGATTGGTTCTGTGTTTTCTCTTCAATTCTCTCAGAGTTGATAGCTGATTAAGAGAAGTCTTATTAGACTGATTTTGGTGATTTGAGTTAGGTAAAAATAAATCTTGGTTGTAGGTTGAAATTTTAGTTCTTTTACATGACTTTTGAGCAATATCTCCTATGTGGGTCGCCGAAGATTGTATTCAGCTTGCAATGGGAGCTATATAATCTATTTTTTGGAAACATGTGGATTGTTAAATATGTCGTGAACTACTTATTTCAAGTTTGCAGGATCAAATATTATTTTGCTATCGTTGCTTCAGATAGACAAGTAAGAATTTTCTGCCTCATTCTACTGCGTTCCTTCTGTTTTCTTGTTTTGAGTGTTCATGCTGGTTTATGCTGGTTATGCGGTGAAACATTGGAAAGAATTGGCGATATGCTCATTTGATTTTAATCTCATTTTGTTTTATTTCTAGATGTGGAAAGTCAGGAGGAAGAGGGGAATACCAATGGTTATAATGCGGTTCCTTTTTGTTATGGAAATCCCGCTGAATTTGCTGAACATAAAAACACCGAAGTTGATTCTGGGTTTCGCCCACCCTTCTCTATGCCTGAACACTTACTTAAGAACTTGGTAAGTAGAAATCCATCTCTCTGTCTACCCTGGACCTATTATTTTTGACTGATCTTGTTGTTTGTTTGCTATTTATCCATGTAGCCAAATGATAGTTGTGCAAGGTGCATGTGTTATTCTAAGGATTACCATGTCTAAGTTTCAGATGCTCGGAGCAGGGATGGGAGTTCCT
This sequence comes from Erythroxylum panamense, assembly GCA_027123425.1. NCBI lineage: Eukaryota > Viridiplantae > Streptophyta > Magnoliopsida > Malpighiales > Erythroxylaceae > Erythroxylum > Erythroxylum panamense. The sequence goes on from JAOTIZ010000203.1 coordinate 41,216,257, forward strand.
CAAGGTTGCTACTGACAGGCACCTTGTCTTCTTTCCATGCTTGACAAGGGGCCACACAGGTGGGATTAGGATGAGAGTAATTCATTGCTTTGTCAGGATGTTAATCTCTAGAGAGCAAATCCGGTGATAGATTTGTTTGTAAAGTTCTGTTTGATCTTTATGGTTATCAAAATGTATGTGAGAATCATGATTGCTTGGGATTATTTAGCAAGAAATGTTCTTTTATTTACATTCTGCTTTCTTGAATTTCTTGTTGTTGACAGAAATTTCTTTTCTTTTTCTTTTCTGTTCTTTCAGCCTCCAACAGAGAAGTTACATCAAATCATTGCAAGGACTGCCATGTTTGTGAGTAGACATGGTGGGCAGTCGGAAATTGTTTTGAGGGTCAAACAAGGAGACAACCCAACATTTGGATTCTTGATGCCTGATCATGAGCTTCATCCTTACTTCAGGTTTCTTGTTGATCACCAAGAACTTTTGAAGTATGATGGAGATGATAAATCAACAGAAGAAGGTGGCAAAGCTGAAGGTTACCTCTTCCAACCGGGTGCCTTAGGTGGTGCTTTGACATTGCTTGGTTCTGTGTATGGGTCTGGAGAGGATGAAGAAGATGTTACTAAGGATGAACATGCATTGGCTAACGATTCCAAGGAAGCCCTTTGTTCTGACAATGTAAATGTTTCACATCAACTAGAGCAAATTGATTCTTATGTAAGTGTAGCTAAGAAGAAAGAAGTAGTTCCCAAGCCTTCAGCTATTCCTTTGAAAGAAGTTGCTCATGTTATCAAAAAGAATCGTTCAATTGGTACTGTCAAGACTGGAAGTGCAGATTTCTCAAAGAAAGATGGTGATTCCCTGGGCTTGATTTCTTCTAGTGCAAACAAGTTGCAGGATAGTGTTACTCCTGGTCTGTCCAAGGTTGAAACATCTATCTTGGAGCCTCCTTCTGATCTGAAGAGAGTGGTTGACAAGATTGTTGAGTTTATCCTAAGAAATGGAAAAGAATTTGAGTCGGTTCTTATTCAACAAGATGTTAAACATGGGAGATTCCCATTCCTTCTACCATCCAACCAATATCATCGTTACTATCTAAAAGTTCTTCAGAATGCACAAGAGGTTTGTTCTTCCAGTATCATTCCAAGCATATATATTTCATTTTTAGCTCCGTGTCTGTTGGTTTGGTAGGACATTTGATGAAGAATCATGCCCTGGGAGTCTAATTTCACTGAAGCTTAGTTGCTCCCATTGCTATGACGTTTTGACTCATCTTCTTGTCTTAGATGGTCTGCATTTCTTCAGTTGATATTTTATCATTCTGCAATGCTTGTACCCTGGGTCCTGTACATGACAAACTTGTGCGTTATTCTGTTAAGTTGCATTTGCGTAGATTTCTTCTGGTTAAATTATGTGTTGTAGTATGTTTTTGTCTTGATTTGGTTTCACATACTGTGCTCAGAAGGAAGTTTTATTTTCTTTCACTTCTTGATTTACGCTTTGGATATGTTCTCAGTCAAAGCTAGCGCGCAAAGGATTCAATTCTGAGAAGCATGATTCATTAGCACGTGGGTTGGGCCATACATTGAAGGAAAGTGATTCTTCTTCCCTTGCATCTGATATTCCCCATGATTCTGATAGGAAAGAGAAGTTTAAAATGGTAATTGGGAAACCAAAGAAGGATGGACAAGATCCACCTTCCAAAGCAAGTCAGCCGCAAGTTGGATTTAGTGTTGATGCTGCTGCAGCTGCTGCAATTCTTCAAGCTGCCACTAAAGGTATTAAGAATCCCAAATTAGAACTTTTGACAAAGGGATCGATGAATGATATAAGGGCCGGACGTAGCAGTGAAGGTGGAGATGCGCCCAGCATTGTCAGCAACGAGACAGCAGCAGTTAGTGTTCCTCTAGCAAAAGCCATTGCAAAAACAGCAGCTACTACAGCAGCAAGTGAGGCTGATTCATCTGAAGCAAGCTTAACCAAAGAGCAGAAGTTAAAAGCTGAGAGACTGAAGCGAGCAAAAATGTTTGCAGCCATGATAAAAGGTGGAGCTGCACCTTTAAGAAGTGAACCATTGCGTGGGTTATCAGTAGAACCTTCTGATGTTTCCAGATCAAGTGCTGAGGTCTCCACTCTTGTAGACAGAGAAAGGGAAGGTAGCTCAGCTCCAGTAGAATTCGAGAAGCCTGAAAGGAAGGAAGCTGTTGATAGTTGTAATGAAAAACGATTGAAAAGAAAGTACCGCTCAAGATCTGAAAGAGGCGACGAAGGTAATGGAGAAGACGTCGAAGATGATGGAGAGAAGGAAGAGAAGGTTGTGGAAGAAGACAGGGATGACAAACACTCCAAAAAAAAGCGGCGATCCCATCATTCTTCACATCAAAGTGGGGAGAGGCATAAACATAGCAGAAAGGGTTCATCATCTAAAGACACAGATTCTAGACGTCAATGCAAGGACAGTAGCATTTCAGATGATGAACACCATTCAATAGATCTCAGCTCTACTGATGATGACCGGAGGCACTCTTCACGTCATAGTAGGGAGAGGCTTAAGCTCAGAAGAAAAGGTTCATCATCAAATGGCAAAGATTCTGGACACAGACACAAGGACAGTAGCATTTCAGATGATAAACGCCATTCAAGAGATCTTAACTCTACTGATGATCAGAGGAGGCACTCTAGGTGGTCATACAAAGATGATAGCTCGTCCTTGGATGAACATAGGCACTCTAGACATAGTAAATTGCATTATAGCCCGTCTGATGAGCTAACGTGCTCCAAACGGAGGCATAAACATGACAGTTTACATGATGACAAACATAAATATTCCCAACGCAGGCGCAAGCGTAACAGCTCCTCTCATGATGAGTACTTACATTCTCAGCAAAAGACTGAACATGATGGGTCCTCTGATGGTGAGAATCAAGAAAGAAGAAAGTATAGCTCGTCTGATGATAAGGGTCGACAATCGAGACGCCAGCATAAGCACGGTAGCTCAATTAATGATGAATGTAAGCATGAAAGCAAAGCTGTTGAGCACAAGAAAGTATTTCGATTGGGAAGAGAGACAGATTTGGAAGAGGGTGAGATCCTCACTAAATCAGATCAATCAAAAGCATGTGAGGGTGTTGATGGTGCTATTGGGGAAGATTCTGTGGATTTATCAAAACCATACAAGGATGCAAGGCCCCTATCTCAGCCACCTGAAACCACAGATGTTCCTGACGATCTCAGAGCCAAAATCAGAGCAATGCTGATGGCAACACTGTAAGCTTGATATGGGAAATATTGCTCGTACGTTGATGTGTAACACAAGTCATTCTTTTATTGTCATTTGTTGATATAACAAAGATCCCTTATAGTTTGGTGTGTAACCCAAGTCATTTAATCTTGTTATTTCTTTTGTTTATTTGTTTATTAATACTTCTGACTTCTTTACCTTATGCACCTATTAGGATTCAGATCAAGCTATTCGTAGGTTATTCCTTTTCTTCGTTTCGTTGGACTTGAAACTGTAGGAACGTACTATGAGCTTTAGGTCCTCAATGGAATTCTGATGATTGTTGTATTATTAGAAACTTTTTGGATTCCAAAGTTTCTTTCAAGGCTCTTTAAGAATAATTCCAACTTATTCGATATAAAATCATGCTTTCATAGCATTAACTTCGAAATTTAAATAATACTCCCTTCGATTCATAATAAGAGTCGTTTTAGATACATTTTAATTATTCAAAATAAGTGTCATTCTTGATTTTGTATGCATGTTTATAATTTTTCTTTCAAAATTAACCTTTCATTTTTCTTTCATCTTAATTATACAGATCACAATTTCAAGGCAATTTAATGCTATGTAATTTTTCTCATATGCTAATTTATGGGAGTATTAATAAGGGTATATTTATAATTTCATTAACTTTCTTAATAAGCGTGTATTTTTTTAAAACGACTATTATTATGAAACGGATGGAGTATCTATACTATGGACGTGAACTTATGATTCCTTTGAAGGATTTATTAGTGTAGCATTGGGTTGGCCAAGAAGTTCAAATTTCAAAACAGTGAGAGCAACTCATTTAATGGTTATAAATCACTGTCCTATCTGGTAAAATTTCAAATTTTGACGAACAGATGGATCCAACTTGCTTATCGTCCAAATTAGGTTTCAATTGCTCCTTGTGTACTACATAGTCACACAACTCATTTAAAGAGCAAAACAATAAAATGTGCTTAAGCTTGGTTGAATTTCTACATACTAATGCGTAAGGAAAACTAGAAAGAAGAAATATAAAATTGAACGGAAACCAAAAACGAAATATAAAATTGAACGGAAACCAAAAACATCAAGATCGATTAATAAATGTGAAACGATGACAATTACGAATTCGTTGTGGAAATTGGAAAATGAAAGAGAGTAAGAATTGCAAGTAAAGGTTTAAATAACGTACATGCAAGTCAATTCAGGCTACATGTGTACCTCATAATTAGATGTACTGCAAAAGTGTTGGAAGTCCATATACTTATGTCATTGCCGACTAATAATATTAAATGTTAGGTACCTAGGTCTGCTTTAAATGCAGAACACATTGTTTGAATTTCCATATTATGTCATCAAGTATAGTGTTTTGCTATAACTGCCCAATCATTATTGCTTCTGTAAAACTTTTGACATTTAAACAAATTATTATGAGAATGCCTTCAGCTTTTAATTGAGATGCTAATTTAATTATGCCATAACTAATTTTATTGGGATTAAGTTAAGAAGATGTTAAATATTTAGATAAATAAATATCAAATATGATACAACATGTTAATCAAATAGTACATGATCAACTCTCCGTTTCAATTTGAATAGAATTATCTTGGATTGTAAATTATTGTGATAAGAAGGAATTTGGTAAAGGGGAGGAAGAAAAGAGAAAAGGAAAGACTAAGAGAGGTTTTTGGATTTTTTTTTAATACATGCCCCTATTAAGAACGTTTTAGGCTATTAAATAACCTTGCAAAACATAAAATCATACTAAAAATAGGAAACAATAACTCAATAAAAATAAGAAACAATAACCTACTACTAGCCTACCACTAATTGTCAGCCTTTAGTAGCCTTATTGAATGAAAAGACAATTAACTAACAATTAAGAAGTTGTGCCAACGTGGGACACGCAACAAGCCTCCCTCTTTAAGAATCCCTGTCCACAAGGATGAAATCTAGATATGACTTGCGTAATCACCACTCATTTTCTCAAGTAGCGTCTCCAATTGAAGCCCCCTTCCATTTAATTAAGACTTCAGACTTCGGATGATATTTACCTTTGTGTATGACTCGACAATCAAGCACGGCTTCAGGTTGTGCAAGGATTATAGCATCATCCGTAATTGGGGGAAGGACAGTAGTAATTGGAGGGTTGTGCGATCCCAAATGATTCTGTAAAAGGCTAACATGAAATACGTCATGAATTTGAGAACCAGAGGGTAAAGTTAATTTATATGCCACTGGTCCTACCTGTTGAATAATCTGATAAGGACCAAAATAACATGGAGAAAGCTTCATTGATGCGCGGAAAGCCAAAAAATTATGTCGGTACGATTGGAGCTTAAGATAAACATAGTCTCCTACTGTAAAAGACACAACTCGTCGTTTTTGATTAGTTTGACACTTCATTCTATTACAAGCTAGTGATAGATTATGTCGTAACTCGAGTAAAATGGAATCACAATCCCGTAAGTACTCATCAACTGTTTGGAGACGGTAAGTGCCTAGAACATAAGTTAGCAAACTTGGTGGTGGAATGTCATATACCGCCTTAAAAGGAGTCATTTTTGTGGAGGAATGGATCGATGTGTCATAGCTAAACTCCGCCCAAGGAATCTATTTGAACCATTTTCGTGGCTAGTCACCTACAAAGCATCTTAAGTATTGCTCTAAGGTGCAGTTCACCACCTCGGTTTATCCGTCAGCCTGAGGGTGGTAGCTAGAACTTATACAAAGCTTAGTTCCTTGTAATTGAAATAATGCTTGCCAAAAGGAATTGATAAATACCTTATCACAGTCACTGACAATAAAGGTTGAAATTTCATAGAAACGAACCACATTAGCTATAAATGCCTTGGCAACATTGATTGCAGCAAATGGATACCTTAAAGGTACAAAATGAGCATACTTTGTTAGGTGATCGACAATTACCATGATAACCGTATGCCCGTTTGAGGGCGGTAATCCTTCAATAAAATCCATTGACACATCTGTCCACATACGAGCAGTGATTGGCAATGGTTGAAGTAACTTAGTTGGTTTTATACAATCAACTTTGTATCGTTGACAGATATCGCATCGTTGTAAGAACTTCTTTATTGCTTGACACATGTTGGGCCACAAGAAGCTACCCTTGATACAAGATAGTGTCTTATGAAACTTAAAATGTCCTCCAATAGGCGACGAGTGATAATCTTCAACTATTTGTTGAATTAAGGTTGAAGTAGGAATCAAGTTCACCTTGTCATCTTTGAATCATACTCCATCTCGCTATACTAATAGATTGAGAAATTGTGTTTGAGAGATATTCTGATAAAAAGAATCGTGCTTCACCTCTTCCTGTAACACTAGCCACCAATTTGCATAAGGCATTGAAATAGACATAAATTGAAATTCAACTACACGAGATAAGGAATCGACCTCTTGGTTTTTAGAGCTTCTCTTATACTTTATTTTATAATCATATCCAAGGATCTTAGAAAGCCATCGAGCTTGTGTTGGAGTAGTATCCCTTGCTCGAGCAAATATTTAAGACTCCTCTAGTTGGTACGGACAATAAATGATTTACTGAGCAAATAAGTTTGTCATTTTTGGATAGCTTTAATAATGACCAACATCTCCTGCTCGTAAGTTGATAGCAATAAAGCTGATCCTTTCAGAGCTTCACTGAAATAAGCTACTGGTCTATCCTTTTGAGAAATGACTACTCCAATTTTGGTCTCGCTTACATCACATTCGATCACAAATTGCTGAGAAAAATTTGGGGCATAGGACTGGTGGAGATATAAATGCTTCTTTTGACTGATTAAAAGCTAGTTTTGCTTATTCATTCCATTTAACTCCCTCATTAGATATGAATTATGTCAATAAGGAAGCTATGCTTCCAAAATGACGAATAAATTTGCGGTAATACTTTATTAATATGAAAAACCCACGAACACCCTTTGTAGTTGTCAGTGTTGGCCATTCTAGTATTGCTTGTATTTTTCTCGGATTTATAACCACTCTTTGTTCTAAAATAATGTGACCCAAGTAGTCAATCTGTAAAACACCAAACTTGCACTTTGATTCCTTAACAAATAATTGATTAGTTGCTAATTTGGTAAAAACAACTCGAAAATGTGAGAGGTGCTCTTCCTATGTCTTAGAGTACACAAGAATATCATCAAAGAATACCAAGATAAACTTTCGAAGATAAGGGCAAAAGAGGTTGTTCATGAGACTTTGAAACATGGTCGAGGTGTTAATGAGGCCAAATGGCATTACGACAAACTCATAGTGTCCTTCATGTGTTCGAAAAGCCATCTTCGAAATATCTTCTTCTTGCACATGAGTTTGATAAAACCCAGCCTTAAAATACAATTTGGAGAAGAATTTAGCTCCATGAAATTCATCGAGAAGTTCATCAATCACTGGAATCCGGTATTTGTCTTTGACTGTAATACTATTCAAGGCTAGGCAGTCTACACAAAATCGTCAACCACTATCGGCCTTTTTTACTAGTAGAACAAGCTACGAGAATGGGCTATTACTAGGCTTTATCAACCTAGATTGTAGAAGCTCTCTTATAGTCTTTTCTATTTCAAATTTTTGGTCGAAAGGTCTGATATTTATTGGCTCTGTGTTTGGTTGTAAAGGAATGCGATGACCATGCGATCGTTTTGGTGGTAGATGAGAAGACGGTTCAAACACTTGTTGAAACTCAGCTAGAAGTTTAGCTATACAGGAGAATTTGATTTTGGTTGGGAGTTGTCAGTGGAAGGTAAAATCTGAAGGAGAAAACTAGTACCTTGTAGGCAATTAAATTCCTTATCAGTCCAAGCTGCAACGCTAGTCTGTTTCAATCCTTGGAACGTGTAAGAAACTCCCCTAAGTTTGATTTTCACCATAGCTTGATTAATGAAATTATGAGTGCTACCGCCATCTATGAGTATTGTTACATCCCTCTTTTTCATCTTACCTGATACACGTATCATTTGGGGATGATTGGTTCTAGCCATTGCATCAAAAGAAATTTCGGGTATGAGCTCCTTCGATTTAGATTCAGTAATATCATCTGCATCTGAGTCTGGGTGAGTGGAATCATCTATCGTAAACAATTATGGGCGTTCATATCGGTGACTTGGAACAAGCTTAACATAATCCATTTTCTCTACGTTCTCACACCTCTTGGTTAGTAATTCGTCGAAACGTAGTTGGCGAATTTGAACTTAGATTCCTACGTTGACTTAGTGGAGGGCCTAACACACTAGCCGTTGAATTAGGACTCGACTTCGATACCACCAAGGTTGGCTGGGAGCGAATCGATGGAATGATTTTCTTTTGTAACTGATTCCGCTCTTCAATCAGACGAGCAACCCCTATTGCCTCTGTCAATGTACGAGGTTGTTTAATCTTTACATTTAGACGAATATTATCTTAAAGTCCTACAATGAAACAACCAATAAGAAATTTTTCAGGTAAGCCATCAACATAGTGGGATAGCATTTCGAAAGCCTCTCGATAAGCTGCTACAGATGAAGTCTGTCTAAGCCATGTTTGAGCTTCTGACGGGTCCTCATAGTTAATTGATCCGAATCATAAGAGGATTGTTTTGGTAAATTCATCCCAAGTAAGCGGTCCTCAAAATTTCATCAACCATTGATGTCATTATAGAGCAATTCTTTCTAGATGAAAGGAGGCAAGCTGCACTTGTTGATTAGGAGCAATATTCTGGTATTGAAAGCATTGTTCTGTCTTATATATCTAGACAGTTGGAGCCTTTCCATTGAACTTCGGGAAGCACAATTTAAGGTGATAACGGTGAAGTTCATTGGAATTATTAAGATTCCAGGTATTTGGAGAATGTGAGAATTCTCCTGAGTAAAACTGGTTGATCACTGTGTGTGGTACGAGAGATTCGTAAAGCCTCTTGTAAGGCAGCATTAACTTGATCAAAACTAGACTCATGTCGAGCTAGGATTTCACTAACTACATTGCGAAATTTTGCATTAGTTTTGCTTCAAGTATCCATGGTACCGGCTCTGATACTATCTAATAAGAAGGAATTCAGTACAGAGGAGGAAGAAAAGAGAGAAAGAAAGACTAAGAGAGGTTTTTGGATTTTTTTAATGCACGCCTCTATTAAGAATATTTGAAACTATTTTTACGCCTTACAAAATATAACAATTATACTGAAAATAGGAAACAATAATTCACTAAAAATAGTAAACAATAACCTATTACTAGCCTACCACTAATTGCGGACTTTAATGACCTTATTGAATAAAAAGACAATTAGTTAACTATTATGAAGTTGTGCCAGGACACGTAACATTATGTCAAACACAATTCAAGATAACGCAGGTTTCCTGTCCAACCTCAACTAGCTGGTTAGCTAGTCGTCGTCATTTATCAGAATCTAAACGTTGTTATAATTTTATAACTCCCTGAGTTGGCACAAAGGATTGCCACATGATTCCAATTCAATAATGGACTAAGTAGTTGTTTTATTCATTTTAGTTACCTGAGACTGCACGTTTCTTTTGTTTTTATTAAGTTTAGCATGACATCCTTTTAATATGGGATAGCTAATCAAAAACTCCCAATGCTTCACTCATCTAATCTTTTCATATAAGAAATTGAAGTAGATCTGTTTGATTATTTTTGCCTTACATTTTTCTATAACTTTATGATATAAATAATTTTTTAAAAAAGATACCCACACATCCTTGACGGGAACAGATCCTCTGTCTTTATTTTTATGTACCTATCCTATCTCATTAAATTCAAGCCATTTATTTGTATGAACAAATGAATAGTTTGAATCTAATAAGACAGAATAATTACACAAAAATAGAGATAAAGAATTTGAGGCCCCTCGGCGCGTCCTTGTCGCAGCTAGCTAAGGTAAGGACCAATGAAAAGTTGAGCTGTCACTACCCGTTCACATTCAAGATTAGGTTCCGGAAAGTTTCAAGACCAAGTCTACAGCCTCTGTTCGTGTGGCATGAGCTTCACGTTGACTAAGTTACAGAAGCCACTGTCAGGTTCCAGTGAACGTCTTTTGTGAATCAAACATTAAAACAAATGTATTTAATTTCACTTAAACTCTACGTGTCATTTTAGGTACGACTTTTATTAAGGTAGACTTTTTTATGTGCTTGTTAAATGGACCTTGCTGCTGCATTACCTGTCATGATTGCCACGTTTTGAATTCATAGGCGTAAAAATTGACAAGTCTTTTTTTTAAAAAAAATCTTGAAAAAGTAAGAATTGATAAGCCGTATAAACTTTCCCATCTTTTTCGCTTCCTTCATGTGTAATTAAACTTAAGCTAGATTCAATTATGACAATCATATCGTAAGACCAGTTAAATTCCTCAATTATCAACTAGTAGGCTTTAAGCCATTCGACATCCAAAAAAGCAATAAATAAAGGCAATATAAAAATGTCAATTTTACAAAAAGATCATTTATGTAACTTAAACCTATAAACTTTAGATTACAAAATAGCAATTTTATCGGTTGCTCCATAGCCCTCCTAATTCTTGAACTATAGAACTTCTAAATACAAGAGTTTTTAAAAATTTAGAATTACAGGTTATGAAATGTTAGCCTCTTTCTTAAATTTTATCCTTTTATTGTAAAAACTAAAATGATAACAAGAGAATAATCCGTCGTGATATTGTAATCATAATTTTGAATTTTGTTCCATACCAGTCAGTACTAGACAGTACGTACCATAACGGCTAAAGAACAATACAAAATAGGGGTAATTATGTATTAGGTATAAATACTAGTTGGTACCCGTCTGTTTCGTTTGGTACCAACCTGTATTTATAATACCGACCATATACCTATTGGTAATGAAAATATTAAAAAATATATGGACTAAGTAGTAAAATTTTTATGTTTTTTTTAAATTTAACTCCCGCCTTCTCCTTTTTTAAGCTTTTTTAATTTGTTGTTTAATTAAACTTTTATTGTAATTTTTAATTTTTATGTCAAAAATAAAATAAATATTTTATTACTAGTAATAATTATACATCAAATAAAAATTAAAAATAAATTATTTTATTTAAATTCATTTCAATCTTTTATATAACATTTATTAATAAGTTGTTAATAAAAATATTTTATTTTAAAATAAATAATTTAAAAATTATTATTTATAAAATAATATTTATTTTATTTATTAAATCAAATTTTATTTGAAATATGTTTTTTAAA
>JAOTIZ010000203.1:41251845-41268702 GCA_027123425.1 Erythroxylum panamense
AAAATTATTCTATAAATTAATAAATATTAATTTATTGATAAATTAATAAAATATTCATTTATCGATAAATTAATAACTCCGTATAAGATAATAATTTTTCTAGTCCAACAATATTCATTTATAGAGATTTTACTGTATTACTTTTCATACCAAAATATTTATTTAAAGAAGCCTATGTAGGATAGAACTAAAAACAATGAGAATTAGTTTAACTTATGCTATTTATATAAAACGGCAAATCGGGTTTAAAATGTTTTCATAGAAAAAAAGAAATAATTTTAAGGCCCCCCCCCTTTTTAGCTGTTGCTAGAAAAGTCAAACAATATATAAGATTTCTTTTTTTTTTTGTAAAGGTTGGAAGAAAGTCATTAATATATACACTTTTAAAAATATTTTTAATAAGAAAACTATTTTTTTAGCCTAAACATGCGACTTTTTAGTTATAAACGAACGACTTTTACCGTTTCGTTCAATTTATTTGGCACTGTTTTCCAAATTTTCAAAATTTGAAAAAGGAACTATTATCTTATCTGGATCAAGAAAAAAAATAAAGATATATGAAGGAAGAAAAGCAAAAGTTAGGCATCAGATCATCTGTCCCACTAATTCTGCACCTATTCTATGCCAAAACTAAAACGTCGACGTTTTAATTAAAATTAACGTTGCGTCTCGGCTTCACGCTCACCTAAGCCAAGCCTCTTCTTTTGTTTTGTTTCCCACTTTACTTCTTCGATCTTGCTCTCAACTCTGTAATTTGCCATTTTCTATACAAACGAAACAGAGACACCAACATTGCTTGTCACTGCCGAAGCGAGTGGTCTCCATCTTCTTTCTTTGTTCCATTACAACCGCCCATCTTCTTCACATCCCTTTCGCCCCGTTATCCAACACTTCTTTTACTAACAAAACACACACGCAAAGACACTCTTTCCCTCCACAGGTAAGATTCTCAGATACTACATTGATAATTACGATACCTAATATTTGGTTAATCGTGCTTTCTTTCTCTCTCTCTCGGCATATGTGTGCGTCTGTTGTGCATGTTTGGGTACATATTCACAAATTTGTGGTGTTAATTTCTTCTTAACCATGATATGAAATAGGTTGTAGAGCTGCTTTCACTTGGTGAATTCATGTGTCATCTTGGTTACTGTCGGAAACTAAAAAGAGACAACTGAGTTTTTGTTTTTCCTTTTGGTTTCCCAGGAAATAGTGAAGTCATGCTGATTGGTCAGGCCAGAAAGATTAGAAGATCTGCCAGAAAGATTATAGGAAATTAGACCGTGACGATTTTCCGGTGCATTTCCACCCATTGAGTAAATAAGGAGGTACAATACTCCATCGCATATCACACTCTCATCACCGCCTCTCCACCTTGTAAGAACCTCTGTCCAAGAAGCAACCCACTCCGTTGATTCTGAGTCATATGTGTGGATAGACAGATCCCACTGGAAAAAGTTTCGAGGGACTTGCTTTAACCATATATCAGTCGCATAAAATTTAAGGATGTTCTTAGTGTTGCCAAAGTTGTTCTATTCTATTTGAATTGAATATACGCTGATTTATATCCAAAATTCGTAGGAACTGCTCTTGGTCTCATCATAAAATGCTTGCCAATTAATTTTTACTACAAAAAATATCAATTTACTGTTATCACTGAGTTTCCTGGAAGCTCTCTACAGAGTATGCCACATTGTTACATTCATCTAATTGTAGATGATAGATGAAATGGAATTCCATACTAAATAATTATTTTTGTTTAGGAAATAGTTTTCCTCTGTGTCTTAATGCCATTTATTGACCTTGTTGGGTAGATTGAGTGTGTCCATGTGCTATGAGGTTCAACATCTAAAAGAAAAGTGGTATAAAACCAATTGGGTCTTCCATAGTTTTTATTGGTCTTATTAGGAGGGCTGAAATATTTTGTTGTTACGTAATAATATTGGTCTTATTATTGACTATGCCTGCACCTGGCAAGTAACTTCTAATGTGCTTTGAAGATTCATATTTATTCTGGACACTATGCCTGCACCTGGCAATTAACTTCTAATGTGCTTTGAAGGTTCATAATTATTCTGGACATTATGCCTGCACCTGGGTATTAACTTCTAATGTGCTTTGAAGATTCATAATTATTCTGGACACTATGCCTGTACCTCGCAATTAACTTCTAATGCGCTTTGAAGATTCATCTTTGAAGTGAGTTATGCACCTTGATTGTTAGAGTGCACACAGAAGTATAAATGTTGGGTGTTTTGATTGTCTTATGGAAAGAACAGAACTTGGTTCTCCTATCTTCTTCCTTTTACTATCGCCTTACACCAGGAAGTTCTGTTTGTAATTATTGCAGGTTTGCTTTAAAAAGGTTGAAGCTTTCAGCCTCAATCTTTCGAATATTCAATCTGGAGTTTACAGTTTGATTGCATTGTCTTGATATCTGGTCTTTTTGGCATGGCGAATTGTACATGAATCCTCATTATAAATTTACGTCTTAACTCTGCTTGTTTTGCGTTTGTTTCCTAAATTTGTAATTCTAATAAACATGCATGCATACGTTGTGCATTGGTGCGCAGATGAAGAAGATAGCATTATAATATCAACTCATGCAGAGTATGGAAACAAATGGGCAGCAATTGCAAGGCTCCTGCTCGACAGAACAGATAATGCAATCAAGAACCACTGGAATTCTACTCTAAGGCGTAAATGCACAGAGCTAGGAACGTATAGACCATCCGCTAGCTATATGATAGAAGATGGAAATCATGAAAAAACAAAGACATCCTCTGAAGAAACTCTATCTGCTGGTGACACCAATTCATTCAAGCCCCATGAAGGTAGAGAGGTTATCATGGATGATAGGTTCAGCGAGCATGAAGACAACGCACAAGCAGAGGATGTTCTGCAAACAAGTGAGGTTAATCCTGCTCCTGAACTAAAAGCCTATACTAGCCTTCGTCGTCCTGCAATAAGAATCAGTGCATTTAGTGTTTATAATCTTGCCAATGGTCCACAAATTGTCTCTGGGTTTAGTGCTCCTGGTCCGATGGTTCAAGCTTCCAAACCAGACGTTGGAATTTGCAAATTCCTTGAAGATATTCACAGTGAGACTATTGTTCCGTTACAATGTGGATATGGTTGCTGCTCAACTCCAAATGGGGCCCATTCCCAAAGGTCTTTGTTAGGGCCTGAATTTGTTGAATATGAGGAACTTCCCTCTTTCTCGAGTCACACTTGGATTTTCAAGTTGAATATGAGGAATTTCTCCATTTCCTACCAAATATTGAAGAGAAATAAAGTCACGCAATGGATAAAGATGAAAATTGATAATATCATAATCCAAAAACCCAGAAAATCTAAGTTTACTTCGTAATTAAAGTTACAGTACAACTATGCATTCCCTGAGAAAAACAAGAAAAGAAAATTCAATGTGCGCTGAAAGTTGAGGGATAATTACACTTGGATTTTCTGGTAAGAAACGACATTCAAATCAATATCTTTCACAAATTTTCACATATCAGAACGAAGAACAAAGTTCATGATATACCATGAATGGAAAATGCAACTATGCATCAGGAAAATCTACTTAGGATAAATAAGTACAACAATGATTTCCAACAATTAAAATGATTGTGAAAAGCAGCTTTGAAATTCACTACGATGTGCTTTGACATATCTTTTGCCATAGGAAAAATCAAAGCTCTCGTAATTAATGAAGAAGAAGAAATTAATGAAGCTCAAGCTCTTTTCAGATCATAATCAAATTGTGTAAAGAAAATGTCAAAATCAAATTTCAGTGCTTAACTAACAATGACGAATTCTTCCCAAGCCGTTAATTCATATGTGTGTGCACATGCTGAATACAAATAAATGTCCTTGTTTGTATTAACAAATGTACTTCATTACATAGATGTGGGCACAACCTTGAGAGTTGTCACGTCAGGGATGTATAGCTTCATCTTGTCAGGAAAATGTTCATCTAATGTTTTTCTACGTGCATGAAGCAAGGAGAGCAGATCAAATTGAAAATTATCTTTTCTTACAATTCAGTAATTGAACTCCTTCCTAGAACACACAACTGGACTAATTTTTCATGGACTTATAGCCACCATCAAGCACAATCCTAGCCATATGTTTTGTTTAATATTACCGGATACAAAGAATTACACAGAATGAGGCATTCAGCAGGAGTGCTAAAGCACTTAGCCTTTAATTCTATTACTGCATATGATGACACTTCTATTTCTCTAAATGGTACACAATGATTTGGGAGAAGGTATTATGTCCCTTCAAATTGCAATGAAAGTAGTGATATATATCTCTTGTAAATTTTGAACACTGAAATATATTCCAGTAGCACTACCTACATTGCTGCAGAAAGAACTCTTTTTTTCCTCCCCAGATAGGTAGAGCAAACCTTCATGACTGATTTTAATGAGTTTTAATTTAGGCTCGAATCAATTGCAGATTTCTAACCTGATCTGATATGTTCAAGTCATCCAAACTCAAAGAAGACACCATAATAAAATGTCAACTCATGAATAGCACAAATATAAAAGGCATGGATATATATATATATATGACTTCAAAACCTAAGAATCATCGTGTATATGCAGAAAGGATACCTTTGATGTAAGAGTTGAACCAGTTATGCTAATAAAATTTGCCCCAACCTCAGTTGCTAGTGCTTTAGCAACCAGGGTTTTTCTAGTTCCAGGGGGGCCAAAAAGTAATATTCCTTTGCAAGGCTGGAAAGGAAGTTCATATTAATGTATTGAAAACAAGTGAAGAGAATACCAAAAGTTTCAATCAGTCATTAAAAAAATATCAGAACCCGCAACAAATGTCCATGAGAAAACAGTTCTGGCCTCCTCATAGGAAGAATGACAAGCTCATTCAATACCTTTTTCACATCTTCCAAAGCACCTATATCCCTAAATCTTACACCAATTTCACCAAGTGGGTATTTGCAAAATAGAACGGACTTAACTAGAACTTGAAGAATCTAAGGAAAGAAGGGCTATAAGCTCGATTACCCAACTGAAGAAACAAGAAAAGCAGTGCTGTAAGAGAAGAAAGATTCAATCTTTCTAGTTTCTACGAAGCTGATTCTGGATCTCAAGGAAACAACCAACGAAAAAGCGAGATTGGTAAAGAGAGAGAGAATTGAAAATTGCAATAACAATAAGTGTTGTTCTTCAAGTTAAGGCATTTTTGTGTTGTGAGAGACAAACAGTAAAGGATCAATCTTTGGAATCTATAATTTATATATTGTGTCGTTTTTGCAATTGGGTAAAGCGAAATAAGGAGCATGCAAGAACTAGGCTTGTGAAGTGAATTTGCGAAAATATGAGGTACCAACAAGGAGCATCAGATCGTCTCTGCCAATGCATGTTCAAAAATTCGCTAGAATTGAAATTTATTGCCACTGAATGTTAACTCTTTAGCTCCAAGGAGAACGAATTTTTCCAAAAATAAGAAATTTCAGATAAAGTTCATACCTTTGGTAGATCCACCGATCATGATTACAGAGACAACTCTTTCCTCTGAGTTACCCGTCTCCAATCAATCAAAACCCAGAACACCAAATCCTAGAGTACGTGAGTTGTTGATGGAGAGAAAGAGTGCCTTTGTGTGAAGAAAATGGGCGGTTTTAATAGAGCAAAGACAGAAGACGAGTCTAAGAGTAAGATGGAAGAAGTAAAGCGGGAAGCAAAATCAAAAGGAGGAGGAGACATTGGCTTGGCTTAGACAGAGAAGACGTTGGCTTCGCTTACACAGAGAAGAGGTTAGTTTTATTTAAAACGTCGACGTTTTAGTTTTAGCACAGAATAAGTACAAAATTAGTAGTACAGATGATATGAAGTTATGACTTACGGTACCACCAGGCCATAGGCACACATCCCGAGTGCATACGAAGTACCTTAGAGAGTAAGCAAAGAATATCCTCTACAGGACACGTGTACGGCTCCCGATACCCGAATTGCCCGTCAAACTCAACTACCTCGATGCCATCAGCACCGTTGCAAAAGCAAACAAATATCTCTTATAGATCAACTCTAGCTATATTCCTCTGCGGGTTGCCCTAAATTTTCTTCTCCACTCTCTTCTCCGATCGTCTGCAAGGTGTAATTGATTTTCACTCTTCGAGTTTAGTTTCTATTCTTTTCATGGTTCCGAGCTTTTATTGATTTGTTTGGATGATAATTATGTAGGGTCCTGTTCGGGTTCTAAGAATGTAGTGAGAGAAGTTTTTTTAAAACACATTTTGGGGCTTCAAAATTTTAGGTTTTCTGCTTTTTAGGATCTTTTATTAAGCTGTGGACTTGTTTGAGTTGAAATGAATTTTATGAATTTAGCTTTAACGAAGGGATGGAGTGGGTTTGCATTTTATGTTGTTTTGGTTAGTTATCTAGAGTAAAGATTGTTAATTTATAAGGTCCCCAAAATTTTGCGTTACATGGATGCTCATAAATGGGTATGTGTGGATTTCCCGATCCTTTTCTGTTGTTTATGATTGGGTTCAAGTGTTTAATAGATATAGAAGTAATCTTCGTATTGATGATGTGATTTTTGTTGTGATTCAGTTTATAGGATTGGAGGATTTGGATTCGATTTATTATTACTTTTTAACCTTTTGCAGTAATCAAGATGGGAACAATATCTAAACCCGCACTCGCCACTCTTTTACTTTGTCTCCTTCTCTTGCCGTCGGTTTTCTGCGCTTCTAATGATGGTTTGGTTAGAATTGGACTGAAAAAGATGAAGTTTGATCAGAACAACCGTGTTGCTGCTCAGCTTGAGTCTAAGGAAGGAGAATTGCTTAGAGGTTCTATGAAAAAGTATCGGTTGCGGGGAAATTTAGACAAAGGGGAGGATGCTGATATAATTTCACTTAAAAACTACATGGATGCTCAGTATTTTGGTGAGATTGGTATTGGAACTCCCCCACAGAAGTTCACTGTGATATTTGACACTGGTAGTTCTAACCTGTGGGTGCCCTCTGCCAAGTGTTATTTCTCGGTGAGTTTTTCACTCGAAATTGTTGTGGGTTTACATATCATATTCAGTGTGATATGTCTTAAAAATGCATTTCTTTTTCTTGTACCTGCTTGCAGGTTGCTTGCTATTTCCATTCCAAGTACAAGTCAGGCCACTCAAGTACCTACAACAAAAATGGTCTGTACTATATTTTTGATTTAATTTGAAATTGTGAAAGTTTACTCTTTCAATCAAGATTGAACGAATAGCCCTACACTCTCAATTTTGTAACTTTGGCAAATAGAAGTATGCTGTGTTTTGCGTGGTTTTATTAAATGAAAAATTTATGATAGCCAATGAGCATATTTGTATTTGTTACACGGATTCACACGCATTTGGATATATGAGAGTATAATAGGGTATTGTATTCCATCTGAGTAAGGTCATGCGTGGGAGTGAAGGGGAATCTAACCTAAATTATGCTGGGATCCTTGTTAACTACATATAAGACAGAGACACAGTCGTTCATGGAGGTTTTCCTTAAAGTCTTGTGTGACCTGTGAGGGTTGATGAACTCTTCTTATTTTCACATTCCCTTCAAACACGGAAGTCTTGATCTATTAGTATTTTAATAACTTTAACTCATGCTTTCCTGCAATTCCCAGTGTGATGTGCTTAGCTTCGTTCTAGACTGGATCTCAGGGTGGAAAAAAATGCTCATGTTATACCCTTTTCTCTTTGGTTCTCTTGTAGCAAAGCACTCAAGTTTTATAACTATTTTAATCAATGCAGCAATACATATTTACTTGCACCATACACAATTTAATGGATGCTGCTCTTATAAGCTTCATAGACTTTTTGACTGTAGTCTTTTGTGTTCCTATATGATCTTTGGTCTCTCTCACTAGATGTCATTTTGCATATTGATTTTGTTGTAGTAACCTTCCAAGAGATTGCTGAAAGTATAATGTGATTTAACATCTGTGCAGGAAAATCAGCAGATATCCATTATGGGACTGGAGCTATATCTGGCTTCTTTAGTCAAGACAATGTAAAAATTGGTGGTCTTGTTGTAAAAAATCAGGTAAATTCAAAGGGTTGAACCCTGGCACATCAAGTATGTTGTATGATATCTATTTTTTAAGGTCAGAATTAACTGTAAGGGTGGTCAATTCAGGAGTTTATTGAAGCAACCAGGGAGCCTAGCATTACATTCTTAGTAGCCAAATTTGATGGTATTCTAGGAATGGGATTCCAAGAGATTTCAGTTGGAAATGCTGTACCTGTGTGGTAATTATTTGCATACTGCAGTTATCCATATCTTTAAAATTGATCCCTTTTTTTTTTGGTGCTTTTGCAGCATTTATAGGCCAATAATTTAGAATCTCTGCATTGTCTTGCTTGAGTATTTTTTCAGGTACAACATGGTCAAACAAGGTCTTGTTAAAGAACCAGTGTTCTCTTTTTGGTTTAATCGCAATGCTGATGAAGAAGAAGGAGGAGAAATCGTGTTCGGTGGCATGGATCCAAACCATTACAAGGGTGAGCACACCTATGTTCCAGTGACAGAGAAAGGCTATTGGCAGGTTGATCTAGCAATGGTTTTTGTTGTTCATGTAATTTAATGACCAGTTTGTGTCAATGCTGAATATGAATGTCTTTTATTGTATTGCAGTTTGACATGGGTGATGTGATGATCGATGGTAAAACTACTGGTAAGCAAAGTGCTTATATTTTGGTGTGGCTTTTGTCTTCTGGGGATGCGGTTTACTCTTTATGTATCCTGTTATCTGTTAGATTTTTACCAGTTTGTTTTTCCAGGATTTTGTGCAAATGGCTGTGCTGCAATTGCTGATTCTGGAACATCTTTATTGGCTGGTCCTACGGTGAGGATCAACTGATTATAGATTCAGTTATTTTTGCCATAGTTCTGAACTTGTTAGCTGCACCTTGTTTGTTAGTGATCTGTCTAATTTGATTATACTAAGTAGATTTTCATTGGAATTAGAGATACGCCTTACTTTTCTTAAAGCGAAATTGTTTAGATGTTCCTTCAGGTTATACATTCCCAGGATTTTATGGCCCAGAACTCATTTACTCTGTGTTTCCATGACTAGAGAATGTCACTTGTAGAAGAATATAGTTAGTTGCATTTCTCTTTCGCAGTATTTATTTGTTATGCCCACTCCCTTTTGTAACTTTGTGTGGTAACAATTACAAAATTAGTATCTTTTCAAGACTACGAGGGAATCACCATTTGTTTCATCTTTTGTTTAGGTCGTCTTACACATACTAGAGGTTTAATTGCTTTTTATTGGCTTTTAGGCCTTTGGCTGTGTCTTAAGTGATATTTCTTTTTTTTTTCCTTTTATTCTCTTTTTGGGGGTGGGGGAATTGGTTGTTGTTTGCAGGCTATTATTACTGAAGTAAACCATGCCATTGGAGCTACTGGAGTTGTTAGTCAAGAATGTAAGACTGTAGTTTCTCAATATGGGGAAACTATACTCGAGATGCTCTTGGCTAAGGTAATTCAAAGTTCTTGCTTAGGTGAATATTAAGAAATTGTTCTCTTATACGGCTTTCAATTAGTTACTAAGATTTTCTTACAAGCATAATTATCACAATATGTGACAGGACCAACCAAAAAAAATTTGCTCACAAATTGGTTTATGTACTTTTGATGGAACTCGAGGTGTCAGGTTAGATAAACACTTTTTAATGATTAAATATTCTGAAGGTTATTATTGTCTTCCATTAGTTGCACCTATTACTAATTTTTAATCCTTCAACTCTTTGATTATCATCAGCATTGGCATTGAGAGTGTTGTGGAGAATGTTCAGAAGGCCTCTGATGCGATGTGCTCCAGTTGTGAGATGGCTGTGGTATGGATGCAAAACCAACTTAAGCAGAATCAAACCCAGGAGCGTATTATTAATTATGCCAATGAGGTAATCTCCCTTTTTTCCCCTCCCTGGAGAGGAGTTAACTTTGCTTGGCATATGTAAAACAGGTATAGTGGATGTACTCACTCGTTCTCTCATTCTCTCATTGCAGCTTTGTGATCGCTTACCTAGTCCAATGGGGGAATCGGCAGTTGATTGTGGAAGCCTGTCTACCATGCCTAGGGTTTCATTTACTATTGGTGGAAAGGCTTTTGATCTCACCCCTGAACAGGTATGGTGTAAAATTTTGACGGTTTAGTTGTTCCGACTATCATAACATCCATAACATCATGAATCTATTGCTACAGCGTGGGTTGTTTATTGTCTTTTAAGTGATTAAAGTGCAAGATGGAAAAGTGATGCATGAATTGTTGGCTTGATTAAATAGCATCTTTTGACTAAATAGTGTACCTTTAGCATTTTGACTCGAGTACGCTATCATATTTGTTTGCTCTCAAGTTAAATCCTCATTTATTCATTTCTTAATGGACATGGCATTCCAGTATGTCCTAAAAGTGGGTGAAGGAGAAGCAGCTCAATGCATTAGCGGGTTCACTGCATTGGATGTGCCACCTCCACGGGGTCCTCTCTGGTATTTCTCGGTTCTTTTTCCAGAAATACTAGCACCTTGGTGATCTAAACAGACGCAATTCTTAATTGGGTTTTGGTGTTTCGATGTAAAATGCAGGATTTTGGGAGATGTCTTCATGGGTCAGTTCCACACTGTATTTGACTATGGGAATATGAGAGTTGGATTTGCAGAAGCTGCGTAAGTGAATTACCCAGAAAGTTACTTATATCTGATTATATGTTTAAAGCTTGGAGTTTGAGGACTTTTTAAGTATTGAACTGTAGCAAGTGGTAGAACTGTTCCTTGCTTACGTCAATGTAAATATATGCAAAATATGCGAACACTGGGTTTCTTGCTTTCTGAACCAGCTAATGCCCTGTGGATCTGCAGTATTTAGAATGAAGGGTTTTATGTGATCTCTGGTGCTTCAGAAATAATTGGTCAGGTTCACGATTATCCAAGCAATTGAATTTTGACCCTCTTCGGCATTTTGTTTACGAGAAAAAAGATAAAAAATTTCTGGATAATTGAATTAAAGTATTACTTAGAAAGTGAAATAGTAATCTATTTATGGGCATGGCAACTAAGTTTTGGAGCTGAGCTCGTTAAAGCCGAATTTAATGCCAACGCCGTTACCTTAGACGTCATAATCCAATGTTTGGAAGGGAATGGCTGACAGGTGAAGGACTAAATTCCGAGATTATTAAATGAATTTTGACTACATTTAACAAAATGATTTTGTTTTAACGTGAAACTAAAATTAATTTAAACTTGACTTTAATCGAAAGTTCAATTTGAATAGAATAATACAAGCTTAAAAGTTTATTTGAATTTGAAAGAATATTTATAAGTGTTAACTATTTTTAAATAATTATTTTAGATTAGTTAATATTCATGTAAATAATGAATGTTATATAATTCAATTTTGTTGTTGATTTTGAGCATTATTTTGTGTATATATTATTATAAAAATGCACGTAATAATTTAAATAATATGACCTAATTTTAATTTAAAACTTTTATATAATGAATCCAATTTCTTAAGATTACTAGTTTGGAACCTTCACTACATTCTTAGCTCATTACTAACTCAGCGCTTTTTCACATTCAATTCCTATGGATTCTTATATATTGTGATCTTAGTCTTAAACTAAAGTGTATTCCTCTTGTTAATCTTTTTCTTTGTTTGAAGAACAACTTGCGTTGTGTGTCCTCATGTACTCCGACTATTTCCTCTTCCGCTCACTTCCACCGCCTCCTCCTCTTGCTACCACGTGGACATCTTAGCATGAGAAAAACAACATAACAAGCAAAATCTCCTTCATTCATATTGTAATGTCTCATGACAGAAGTATTCTATGCTAACTTGTTTTTTTGTCGTAATCTCTCAAAGTCAAATCTATACATAAGCCCTTCACAGCTATGGACCGCTTCTGTTGAACATGGAGTGGATTAGAGGCCCTATCATTGGCCGCGGTTCCTCAACCACCGTGGCTCTAGCGAACTCCATATCGTCTGGCGAGCTCTTCGCCGTCAAGTCCATGGAATCCTCGACTTCCATGTTGTTGCGGAAAGAGCAGTATATTCTGTCTCAGTTGAGCTCTCCTTATATTGTTAAATATGTAGGTTTTGATATCAGAGATGAGAACAGGTGCAGGTTTACATGCAATCTCTGCATGGAGTACGTCGCCGGAGGCAACCTTCAGAACTTGACTAGGAGAAACAGAGGTCAACTGGTTGAGGCTGTGATAAAAGCATACACGAGAGACATCTTACAAGGCTTGGATTATTTGCATGTCAATCGATTGGTTCATTGTGACATAAAGAGTCAGAATGTCTTGGTCCATAAGGATGGAGTTAAGCTTGTTGATTTCGGTTGTGCTAGATATGTAGAGGAAAATGGGACAACCATATCATTTTTTTCTGGCACAACAACGTTCATGGCTCCGGAGGTTGCTCGTGGAGAAGAACAAGGGTACCCTGCAGATGTTTGGGTTGTTGGTTGCACAGTTATTGAAATGGCAACTGGGACTAGCCCTTGGGCAGAGCTAATTGACCTTGTTTCAGTTTTGTTAGACAATCAGATATTCATCTCATTAAATGTCTTGATTTGCAGCATCAGCGTGATTGTGGAAATAATTTCTCTTGGTCAACAACAGGATCATAAGGAGTGCAAAATCATAGGAAACGTATAAGCCAGATTATAGATGATAATATTATGTCATTAAATGTAAAAACGTGTATATATGATAGTAAAGAAAATCAATACAATTGAGCTTCTTT
Source organism: Erythroxylum panamense (assembly GCA_027123425.1). Classification (NCBI taxonomy): domain Eukaryota; kingdom Viridiplantae; phylum Streptophyta; class Magnoliopsida; order Malpighiales; family Erythroxylaceae; genus Erythroxylum; species Erythroxylum panamense. Next base: position 41,264,621 of record JAOTIZ010000203.1, read on the forward strand.
GATCCTCCATTTCTATCTTCTTTACATGGTATCAGAGCTCACAAATGAGTTCACCATTGACTCCTGGCATCAACTCCTCTACCACTTCTGATCCTCAAATTACTTTCTCCCTAACACTTTCTGCTACCTTGCCTCACGCTCAACTCTCCTTTTCAGTCAAACTTAAACTAACAAATTACTTAGCATGAAAAACCCAATTCATCCCAATAATCAAATGTTATAATTTAGCCAAACACGTTGATGGTACTCCACCACCAGCAGCGGTCATATTCAATTCTGACAAAGAGGAACCAAATCCTGAATATCTTAAATGGGATCAGCAAGATCAACTCCTACTTAGCTGGATCTTATCATCGTTAACAGAGGAGGTTTTTCCTTATGTTACAGGTGTAAACATTGCAGGTGATGCATGGCGTGCACTAGTAGATGCCTTTGGTGCAGGATTAAGTGCAAGGCAAGTGCAATTGCACATGGAACTGCAAAGACTTTCCCCTGAAGGAAAATCAATGACACAATTTCTTCGAGAAGCAAATTCAATTGCTGACGAATTGGCTGCTATAGGAAAACCCATCAGTCCTGCAGAATTCAATGCAAACGTATACCGACTGCTTCCTCCAGACTATCATCCAGTTGTTGCCGATCTATCTGCCAAGAAAACACAAGTCTCCTTTGCTGACTTGACTGGAAGAATACTCTCCCATGAGATCATACTACAAGGTTCCGTGATACCTGAACCAATTGTTGCCAATATGGCCAGACAAAGTACCAACAACAATAACAGCTTTTTCAGACAAAACAATACCAATAATGTTAATTACAGAAACAATAATAAGGCAAGAGGTGGGAATAACAACAACAACAATAGGAGTGGAAAAAGATAGTTTACCAACCCTTGTCAGATTTGCAATATGAACAATCATCAAGCTGATACTTGTAGGAAGAGGTATGACAAAACTTATAGTTCTCCTACAGCTAACGTTGCCACTAGTACTTCTACTGCCAGAAAGAATGACTGGTATCCAGACACTGTTGCAAGCTGCCACATGATTCCCGACTTGGCTAGTATTGGAATTTCTGAAGAGTATAAGGGAGATGATTCAGTGATTATAGGCAATGGAAAAGGTATTTCTATTAAACATATTGGTCAAACCTCTCTTCCTACTCGTGAAAAGCCATTACTGTTGAAAAATATTTTGCTTGTTCCTTCTCTTCAGAAGCAGCTAATGTCAGTTAACAAAGTTGCAAAAGACAATTATTGTTTCTTCGAGTTTCATGACAATCACTTTATTGTGAAAGATCAGGTCACAAAGAAACCGCTACTTGAGGGACCTGCAGAAGATGGAATTTACAGAATTTCTAAAGACCAGTTGCAACGTTTGGGGAAGATTCCTATTGCTTTTGTGGCAGAAAAAGTCAGTTTACATGACTGGCACGCTAGACTTGGGCATGCTTAATATGGCATTGATAGATCAATTGTCAAGAACTTCAATTTACCTTGATCAATAAAATCAGTTCCTTTTGCAAAATGTGAGCCATGTTGCCTAGGAAAATTAAGCAGACTTAGTCTGCCTCTTACAGGATCTGTAGCAACTGAAAAATTTAGTTTAATCCATTGTGATGTCTGGGGACTTGCTCCCGTTTCTTCAATCCATGGTGCAAGGTATTTTTTAATTTTGGTGGATGATTATTCCAGATTCACGTGGCTGCTTCCACTTAAGTTAAAAAGTGAGATGTATCAACATATCATTCAATTCCAGTCTATGGTAGAACGACAACATGAAACCAAAATCAAAGCAATGCAATCTGATTGGGGAGGTGAATTTCGTAATGTGCACGAATTCCTTAAAAACAAAGGGATTATTCATAGAATTGCGTGTGCTCATACGCATGAACAGAATGGCACCGTTGAAAGAAAAATTCGACATGTGGTTGATACTGGACTAGCACTTTTGGCTCACTTTAAGGTTCCATTTCATTTTTGGAATTATGCTTTTGCAACTACAGTTCACATCATTAACAGTTTGCCCTCTTCAGTTCTAGAGCATTATTCTCCTCTTGAGAAACTCCATGGCACTCCTCCAGATTATCGTATCTTCAAAGTTTTTGGCAGCACTATCTATCCGTTGTTACGTTCCTACAATTCTTATAAGTTCTCTTTTCGGAGTGCAGCATGTGTTTACTTGGGAAATTTTGCAAATCATCTTGGTTATATTTGTTATGACCCACAAACCAGCAAAATTTATGTTTGCAGGCATGCTAAAATTGATGAAGCTCGTTTTCTCTACCATAAGGCAGCAACCAAAACTCAAGAGTCTGTTTTGGGGCTAATCTCATCTTCAGATGCTACTCCTTGGTTAACGGTCACTGCTCTACTAGTGGCAAAACTTCCAACCAACTCTGCTGCTTAGATCTTATTCTTGCAGCAACAACACTTAGTGCTACACCAATTCCCCCCACTAGCTCGTTGTCATCTACACCAGCTATCTCTCCAACCAACTCACCCCTTGGTGTCTCTGAGTCATCGACCAACGAGCAGACTAATTCAGAGTCATCATCAACCTAGTCACCAGTGCCCATCTACCAACCTCTCAGAACATATCTGATGGTTTTGAGATCAAATCCAAAAAAGAAAGTGCAAAATTCAGCTATTGCTACCCTAGAATAGACTTCATATGATATACTAGAGCCTACTTCTTATTCCAAGGCAGTCCAGCACCAAGGATGGCAAGAAGTGATGAGCCAAGAAATTAGTGCCTTATTGAAGCATGGTACCTGGACTTTGGTCCCACGACTACCAAATGCAAATGTGGTGGACAACAAATGGGTGTATAAAGTTAAACGTCATACAGACGGCAGCGTCGAGAGATTAAAGGCTAGGCTAGTAGCAAAGGGGTTTACGCAACAAGAAGACATAGATTATTCAGCCACTTTTTCTCTGGTAGTCAAATCAACTACTATACGATGAATTCTATCACTTGCAGTCTCCAACAACTAGGCATTACAGCAGTTAGACATCTCAAATGCCTTTTTGAATGGTGAACTTGAGGAAACTGTTTACATGGCACAACCACAAGGTTTTTTGGATTCTAGATGTCCTGATTATATCTGCAAGCTTCAGCGATCTTTGTATGGTCTCAAGCAGGCTCCACGTGCATGGTATACTAGATTGAGCACATTCTTGCTTCAAAAGGGCTTTCGACCTTCAAACTTAGACACTTCTCTATTTCTTTGGCATCAGCATGATATTCACCTATACTTGCTACTCTATGTTGATGATATCATTTTAACGGGCAATGATGCAGCAACTATCAATACATTCATTCAATTGTTGTCAGGCGAATTTGAATTACGAAATCTGGGACACTTGAAATACTTTCATGGGATTGAGGTCAAGCACCAAGGTATAGGCATTCTTCTTAGTCAGCAGAAGTATCTTGATGACCTGCTCAAACTCACTCTTATGGATGAGGCCAAGCCAGTTAAAAGTCCTCTTCCTACTAATATTTAGTTACACTCATCTCAGGGGCAACCATTATCTGATCCTTACATTTATAGGCGAACTATTGGAGCCTTGCAATATGCTTGCTTAACTAGACCTGATCTCTCCTATGCTGTCAATAAGCTAAGTCAATTTATGTCTACACCAACTAGCGTTCATTAGCAAGCTTGCAAACACATTTTGTGATATGTGAAGGAGACAGTTGCCAAAGGATTGCTTATTGTTCCAAGTTCAACAACAACACTACAGGTGTTTATAGATGCAGATTAGGCAGGAAATCAGGAGCATAGGTGTTCCACTGGTGGATTTGTAACATACCTAGAGCATAACTTGATATCTTAGTCTTTAAAGAAACAAAAAATATAGCTCGCTCTTCCACAGAAGCTGAGAACTGTGCTATCGCAAATGCAGCAGCAGAAGTTCTTTAACTCATCTCCCTACTGCGCAAACTTGGTCAACAGCTACATACGCCAACTATTATCTGGTGTGACAACATGGGGGCAACATGTAACATCCCGTTACTGTCATTAAGGGTATTTTGGTAATTATGAGTCATACTGATAGGATTGCACTGCATTCACTG
>JAOTIZ010000203.1:41274161-41286102 GCA_027123425.1 Erythroxylum panamense
TCTCTTTCCCTTTTTCTTCAAAACCTTCTGGTTGGAGCATATAAATTTCTTCTTCAAGATCTCCATGAAGAAATGCAATTTTTACATCTAACTGCTCAATATGCAAGTCAAATATAGTTCACATTGCCAGAACTGCTCGAACTGTAGTGAGGCGAACCACATGAGAAAATATTTCGTTAAAATCAATACCCTCTTTCTGAGCATATCCTTTTACCACCAGTCTAGCATGATATCGCTCCACTTGATCGTCACCACTTCACTGGATCTTGTAAACCTATTTGTTGTCAATAGGCTTTCTTCCTTGTGGTAATGATACCAACTCCCATGTCTTATTTTTATGTAGAGCTTCAATTTCTTCCTACATTGCTGTCATCCACTGAGATGTATCTGAACTATTCATTGCTTCTTAAAGAGTTGATGGCTCTCCATCCTTAGTTAAAAGACAGTATGCAATATTGCTCTTCATAATATAATCTGAGTGTCAACTCGGTGCTCTTCTTATGCGAGTTGGTCTTCGAGTATCTGGAACATCATATGCAATTAGTTCTTGCTCCTCGTGCTCTAGTACAGCTTCAGAAGAATCATTTTGATCAACTTCTCTATCCACTTGTACTGTTGTAGTTTCTAGATTCTCTTGTACAGTGACAACAGTTTCTGCTTGCTCTTGATCCTTATCTTCTATGAAGATAACATCCCTGCTGATTTAACAATCTTGTGGGCAGTGAGATCCCACAGATGATACCCCTACACACCTTCAACATAACCTAAGAAAATGTATCTTCTGGATTTTGGATCCAACTTTGTAGTTTCTTGGGTATTAAACATCACATAAACGAACTTCCAAATATATGGAGGTTGGAATAATCCACTGGTTTACCAGTCCACATCTCCATCGATGTCTTTAACTCCATTGCAATTGATGGAGCTCGATTCACCACATAACAAGCGTATTGACTACTTCTATCCATAATTTCTTATCTAAGCTTACAGTTCTTAACATCGTTCTTGTTCCTTCCAACAGAGTTCTATTCATCTGCTCTGCTACTCCATTTTATTGGGGAGTATATGTCGTAGTGAACTACCTTTTGATGCCTTCTTGCTTGTAGAATTCATCAAATTCTTTCCCAGTATATTCGCCTCCATTATTTGAGCGCAAACACTTGATCTTCTTACTAGATTCGAGCTCCACCCGCGCTTTGTAAAATTTGAAAGTTGGAAACACATTTTCCTTCCTTTTGATAAGAAACACCCAACATCTCCTCGAACAATCATCAATGAATGATACAAAGAAATTTGTTCCTCGTAGGGATGTAACTGGTGCTTGCCGTACATTTGAGTGAATCAATTCTAGAATCTCTTTGCTTCTGCACTTTGATGTGTTGAACTTCAATCGAGGTTGCTTACTCACAATGCAATGCTCACAGAAGGTTAGTGTCACCTTTGTTAGTCCTGGAAGTAAATTCTTCTCTGCAAGTATCTTTATTCCTTGTTCTAACATATGTCCAAGCTTTTTATGCCACGTCATTGTAGATTTGTGATCTGGACTAGTCACTGCAACGGATGTCTCTTTTTCTTGCAAAGTTACTCCCTTTAGCATGTACATATTTGCAACAATCTTCTCTGCTTTCATAAATATTAGTGTTCCTTTAATCACTTTCATGATCTTGTTTTGAATCTCAAATCTAAAACTGAGATCATCCAGTTGTCCTACAGACAACAAATTCTTCTTTAAGCCCTCCACATGTCGCACTTTTTCAATAGTCTAAGTTGTCCTGTCATACATTTTTAGCTTGATGGTGTCGATACCAACGATTTTCAGAACTTGATCATTATAGTTGTACATAGATTCCTCAGAGACAAATTTATACTGATGGAACCATTCTCTTCGAAAGGTCATATGAAAAGTAGCTGCTAAATCGAGAAGCCATACATCAACAAATCTTCTCTGACCTCCAATAGTCGTTACTGCTTCACAGAACATTGCACCTCCATCATCTGGAGCGTTTGTCGCCTTTCCTTAAGGAATAGAATTTTTTTCTTATTCAGATTCCAACAATCCTTCTTAAGATGCCCTTTCTTACTACAATTGTAGCACTTAAAATTCTTTTTACTCCTAGATTTTGATCTACTTAGACTATGACTCCTACTTGGGTCACGTTCTATTGATCTTCCTCTGGTCACTGTCAAAACTTCTGCTTATTGCAAATTTGCTAGCCTGTCTTCCTTACTTTTGCACCGACTCTCTTCTTCCAGAATAGCAGTTGCAATATTATTGAATACTAGAGTGTCTGTGTTATTTGTTAAATTGATGACGAGTTGATCATATGAATATGGTAGAATTTGGAGTAGAAGTTTCACACGTTCACTTATCTCTATTATGTGCCCCAATGATGTGAGTTGGAAAAATAGAGTATTTAAAGTATTTAAGTACTCCGTCACCGAAGTGGATTCTGCCATACGTAAAGTGCATATTTTCCTCTTCAAAATTTTTTTGTTATGGAGTGACTTAACCTTATACAATTTTGTGAGGTGATCCCATATTTTCTTCACAGACTTCTTTTCCTCTATGTTGGATAATACCCCATCAGCTAAAGCCAGGTGAAGATTAGCTACAGCATTTCTGTTCATCTCGTTCTATTTTTCATCTGTTATTCTAACAATCAAGTGTAAATAGGCATTCAAGAAAAAGGATGGAATTTTCGAAATTGAAGAATCAAGGTATAAAGTTAGACTTGTTGTTAAAGGATTTAGCCAGGTATCGGGAGTTGACTTTAATGACAATCACCTGTTGTGAAACATAGTTCCATTCGACTGTTTCTTGATCTTGTTTCATCTAATGACCTTAAATTGGAGCAACTTAATGTTAAAACAACATTCTTACGTAGTGATTTAGAAGAAGAAATTTACATTATGCAACATGAAGATTTTCAGGTTGAGGCAAGCAGGACCACGTTTGTAAACTCCAGAAGTCATTGTATTGTCTCAAGTAATCGCCTCGATAGTGGTATAAACGTTTTGATACGTTTATTTTAAATCTTGGTTTCAGGAGAAGCAATTATGACTTTTGTTTTTACATGAGATCAGTCGGCTTTGTGCTATACTTTAGTGACGAAATATCAAGCTTTGTGGATGCTAAAGTCATCAATACAAAGATGGTTTTTTTTACCCCCTTCAAACTGGGTTGCCTTTGTTCCGTTCACATTTATAGCGAGATTATGCCAATTTAATGATCAATGAATAATGCAGGAGTTTCCCAGAAGATCAAAACGGATTAAGGTATATGAAAATAGAGACTATTTTTAAGCCTTGCAAAGAAAGTATCCAACTTGCATTTCCTGACAGCTTTTCTTATTTGAACTAAGTTATCATTACAATGCTTGGTTTGATACCTAAAATATGTCCTAATTATATCTTCCGCTGCCTGTTCTGGTAAAATTATCATAAAGGTACGAACCTTTCAAAGAAATTATGTACTTGTTAATCTTCCTAATCTTCATAACTTTTCCTATGAGATTTTGAATGAAAACCAATTATTTCAAATTTCCAAGTGAACTTATATCGAAAGAAGTCCTAAGTGAACCATTCCCTACATAATATAAAACAGGATACTTGACCACATCTTAAAAGAATGTAACCGGATTCGGCAATGTGTCAGGCAAATGTATGTCAACTAATAATTGCAGGGAATCCATCCCTCTACTTAGTTCCATCATGCACTATGATGATTCTGTAGATTTTATATACTACTCCCCTTGATTGATTTCTGTTGACTGCTACATAAGCATAAATAGTTAATTTAAGCAAGGAAAATAGGTGACAGAGGCTGGATTTTCTCCAGCTATTTTCCGTTCTACAGCTCATTGTACGAATTTGCTGCGAACTTTCCTTCCTTTTTCCTGAATTTTGGAGGCAGATTCAGGCTGTTCAGAATTTGCGATGCCTTCTACTTTATCCTCCATTCTCAAGTTCTTGAGGCCTTCATCATGACCCTGGTTCAACCTTTTAGCCTCTTCTACCTCCTTCCTTAGTAGGTAAAGTTCTTTGATGTAATAATGCAGCCTGTCAACCATGATTGAAAGAAATACAGAAAACCCTGCAAGGGAAATTGTCTGCCATGAAAGTTTTCCTTTTTATATCAAAAATTGCAGATAGGTACAGAAATGACTCGCTTACGAATCTCTCACAATTTTAAGCTGAGAATACCCAGAGTTATTTCTAGCTCTCTGTCACCAAACCAAACCAAACTACTAATAATTTTCTACTCTATACCAGCAAACGGCCAGCAGGAAAGGTACTGAGAGATTTCATTGCTTGCCACTAAACATGCAAGGAACTTCTATATAATCCAATTCCAAAGTCGGCAGATTTAATATTATACCCATAAGAGATGCTTCCAAGAGGCGCTGAGCCATAAGAACCTCATCGGTTGGATTAACACCCCCACCCTCCGTGGAACGCTTTTGAATCTCCATAACACTGTAAAGCATGGAGCTAAACACCACAAGCACGGTGGCTGCCACCGTCTTGGCCACCAATGGACCTCTTCCTTGTTTCAGCTGGTCTATGGCTACAATTAGCAGCTTCCTAATTGGGGTTCTAAACAAGAGAGAAAGAATCAAACCTATCTCAGTAAATACGACAGTGAACAAAAGATTAATCATTTCCTTTGTCGATGGTCTTGAAGAAATGGGAATGATCTCAAGGAATGAATTTAAACATGAGTGATGGAACTTGGAAATGATCATAGAAGAGAACTGTGTCGTATGCCAGAACTTTACCAACATGGCCTATGAAGACTTGCAGCTTAATTAAAGAATGATACTTTTCCATGGCTTGAGGACCACAAGAGGATCTTAATTTCCCGTTCTTCTGTTGAGCATTCGGTGAAGGAAGGCATAGAAGTCAGGCTGTAATTGAAAGTTAGCACTCTCACGTCTGCCCATCTGACTTGTCCACTGAAAATCGTAGGAGATTCGGCAAGTTTTGTTGCTGCATGATTTATATACATATAAGAAAGCAACCATCATGTTGAATTTTACACCTTAAGTTATTATTGACCATAAAAATAAACAAAATAATAATCATTAATTTATAAGATTGTGTAATGAACAGATTAATTTAGGTCACAACTGAAACTGCTCCATAAGAATTCCACCACTGCATTGCTCTATAAGACAAAGGCACTCGTGTGAATGATGTGCGCTGAATACCGCCCTATCCAGCTTTGGATTTTAATTTACTGTTCAAGTACTTTCAAGACACTGAAAATATTAAAGAAATGGGTCACCATTCCAGATCGTCTGCTAAGTCCGCGCCTGTAAAGATATTATTCTCAAAACAGTTACATGGGATGGGGAAGGAACTGTCAACATGCCCCGGACAAAATGTGATAATATTGTCAAATTACAAACAACAAACATGAAAGTCTCACATTTAGATCAAATCATGGCAACCCGCAATTGGAATCATTGTTGCGGAGAACCAGTAAACAGAGCCCTACAAAATTTGCAAGTGTTTATTCATGGTATATTAAATTTGTGTAATAGAAACAGAAAGCAAACGCCCACATTGGTCTTCATATGTCAAGAAGCAGCCTCCTAGGGTCCTCCACAACATCCTTGATACGACGCAAGAAGAACACTGCCTCCCTTCCATCAATCAGCCTATGGTCATATGTTAGAGCCACGTACATCATTGGCCTGGGGACAACGTTGCCTCCAACAACCATTGGACGAGACACTATTGAGTGCATCCCCAAGATAGCAGACTGTCAAAAGAATGTTGACTATAAGATTATACACCGCCAAAAAAACACTGAAAATTTGCCTAACTAGAGTACTACTGCAGGCCTACCACATAAATTTGTTTTAAGAAAAAAATTTCTCATTGTTCGGTATAGAACCAACATGCTTTACCAAATTACCCCATTGCAACTTCATCGATTCTATGCACATAGAGCAATTAGATGATAACCAGAATTACGAAAAGTATCTCAACTGTAGATCACAAGAACACAAAGTAACACTACTAGTTCTCCCAGTAAAAGACAAACCTGAGGAGGGTTAATAATCGGTGTACTCAAAAGGCTCCCATAGACACCTCCATTGGATATTGTGAAAGATCCTCCAGCCATTTCATCAATTGAGATTGTTCCATCGTTTGCCTTCTTTGCAAGATTGTTTATCTCCTTTTCTATATCAGCGAAATTCATCCCATCAGCATTACGGATAACAGGAACAACAAGACCCTGGAAGAAATAGCAAGTTCATAATAAGTTTCCATACTAGAAACAAAACAATCTAATATATTCATCATCTATGGCCATTTTAGACCAAGAAAATGTCTTCACAAACTGAGAAATGGAACACCCAACGGTATTGAGCAACTCAGCAACAATCCACATGTCCTCACTTTTCTCCACCTTTGGCAATGTTTCCAAGAGCACAGTTTAGGTATAGTATATTGCTTGCCGCAAACCCTCACTTTCTGTGGCTATCCCTTACAAATATAAATAAATATATATTTCTGATATATAAGAAAAAATATTATATATATATATATATAAATAAACCTCTTCAGTATATTTGAAACTACTCCATCAATCTTAAAGCACATATTCAAAAATACATCTAAACCATGTATCAATCTGACTAAAATATATATATATATATATTGAATATTGCAAAATAAATTGCCAGTGTTAGCTGATATCACAAAAGTAAAATGCATCTCCTCAGAAAATTTCAAGCTGCTCAACTTCGAAAACACTATAAAGCCCTAAAGAAAGGAAACGAAGGTGGAGTTTAAATTAACTCAACTGGCAGATCGAAAGACAGGTGAGTAAAACCTTCATGCCATATACTACTGACAAAAGTACCCCGATCTTAACTTCCTTAAAGCCCTATTCAGTACCCGATCTTAACTTCCTAAAAGCCCTATTATCCTTAATACTTACATTCTCAAAGATTGAATTTTTGCGAAGGAATGTGCATGCATATATACAAACATATAAATGTCAGAGTAGGTCCCTTTGCACTATGCAATACAACATCCTCACATATTTTACTCACGCTACTATAATGTACCAAAAGATGCTGTCATAAACATAAACAATGTGAAAGATAATCCACACAACAGACCTGATGCAAACGCCACAAGGGAAAAAGCTACTTGGATAGAAGTGGATGCTATTCCAACAAGACAAATTATTGACCACCAGAAGCATCATATCAAATAAATGAACAAACCTTTGGAGTGCCAACAGCAATACTTATGTCTATATAGTCTCTGTAAATGATATCATCCCCGTCAATAACTGCATTTACAATAGGCTGATGCTGAAGTGCACAGACAGCAGCCTGGACCATGTTTAGAAAAGATGAAAGAAAAAGAAGAGGAATTACTACATGATAGCATAAGAGCTATAAATGCTAAATTATTATTTAAAATCATTAAAACTGTAGAGCACACCTTTACAAATCCTGACATCAATCCTAGCTTCACTCCATGCTTTTCAACAAAAGCATCCTTATAATCAGATCGCAACTTCATCAAATTAGTCCTACAACAACATAAAATTGGCAAGGGATTGATATTCAAATGGTTACTGGCAGCATATCAATTTATTCTGATTTCATATATCACAAAACCAACAATCAACCTCCCATACCTACCCATTCACCAGGGGCAGGCAGTGAACATAAAAAATGGTCATGTCATGAAAATCAGCTTTTGAGCGTTAAACTAAAAAGAAAAATCAACTCCAAGAATGGATAAAGAGATCGAAATCAGAAGTCGAACCCAGTGCCCATTTTTCAAATGTAAATTCAAGAATTTCACAGTAATTAAAAATCACATTAAAATCATTTGTTTGAAACCGAAGCATATACATATAAAATAAGAATGATTGTGAATAAAGCTGATAGCAATGCCAAGAGAAGAATTGATGGATACTTCAACATTTCCATCAATGAGCAACAAATTAGAAGATTTAAAGGGAAACCAAAGAGGAAGGAAGAAAATAGTCTAGTTGTTAACGTCCTAATCATGTTGAATGACTCTCAAACCCAATGATTATAAACAGCATAAGAGAGGAGAACTTATTAGGCCGCTAGCCACATTACCAGGAAGTGGAACTCACATATCAACTTCATTGAATGTTGTTAGCATTGCAAACGTGTTTTGAGAGTCCTTCAACCGTGTTGCTACCCTTTTCCGTAGCCTAGTCATGGGAACCTGTAATATTTAAGGTATTTAAGTCACAAAGTAATGTTCTTTTCTAGTTTTCTTCAAACTGAGAAAAAAAATCACTTGATACTATTATGACTGCAAAAACCAGAAAAAGAAAACGCTTACTCGTCTTTCCCTTTCCTTAGGCGGAAGTTGGGGTTCTGTAGCTGTGCGTTTAGGAGGCTGTGATGAAGGTGTCGCTGGTGTTTTAGGCTTGTCAGTGACAGGAGTAGCTTCAACTTTAGGCTTTGGCTTCTCCTTAACTTTCTCTTCAGAAGGAGCTGATGTTCTAGGAGCAGCTTTTTCAGGCATTTTCTCAGTGGGAGCAACATGACCCACACCTTCATCAGATTTTGAAATGATAGCAATCTTGATTCCAGGTTCCACTGTATCTCCTTCCTTGGCTACAAACTGCCAACAATTGCACACATAAACTAGCATTCAATTGTTATGTACATGATCAAATCCAACAAGAAACAGAACATAAAAATAAAATAACAAACAATAGTAATAATAGTAATTTGTGTTAATTATATCTAGAATACAAAAGGGTGAATTACCTCTTTTATCACACCTGCTTCTGGACTTGCAACGTCAATTGTTACCTGGAGAAAACAATTATATCCAGAGTAAGAACAAGCATGATAACTATCCTCTAAACAAAAGTGGAAGGATGGCAAAGCAGGAGAATAACACCTTATCCGTCTCAATTTGAGCAATCGGCTCATCAACTTCAACCCTGTCACCAGGTTCTGTTCAAGAAGTATAATATTAAAGCGATTGCAAATAAATAATTAAAATAGAACACAAACAATGACGATATTTTGAATCCATACTTTTCAAAAAGGTTGCCAAAGTGCCATCTGTAATGGATTCTCCCATAAAAGGGACAACAGCATCAACCAAATCCCCTACAGCCAGTATAAACAACATAGAAATGTCAAAAGAGAAGGTTGTTTGGGATAGAATATGGCCATAAAGTCAAAGCCCTAGTAAGCAAAACACCTCCTCTTAGATGATGTGACAGAAAACTGTTCTTCCTAATTATTTTTACAATGTCAGAGTGATACAAATTAGCTTAGTCCTCTTCAGCTACATTAGCATTTTCTCAACCAAGTATTGCAATATTAATATCCACAATGAATGATGGATCCAATATACACTTGGAGCCTTAGATACGTCAACAAAACATAGACAAACACTCACTCACATACAAAGACAAGAAGTGTGAACAAATACAAATGGACAGATTTGAATGCATGTCAACAAGAGATTAAAGACAAAGTAGTTGATGTCAAACCACTATCTGCAGAAAATGGTCTAGTCCACATTTGGTTGCTAGCCACAAGCTGCATTCTGAAAAGAGCATCCCTGAAACAAAAAAGGAAATGCAAGGGCCAAAAGAAGGCAGAAATAAGTGAACTGAAACAAATTTATTTGCATAGAAATTTCTTCTTGGACAAGCAAAAAGACTCTGTGGAGCAGGCTAATAACTTCAGCATCAATCTCATAATCACTCTTATGTCAAATCTTGATTTACTTGATTGGCACTACGAAAACATTCTCACTATTAAGACCGAAAAAGGAAAAAGGAGATGAACATGGCATTCCAACCATTTGTTATTGTTGAGTGTAATGCTGTAAATGCATCCTCACTATTTATTATAAAGGCAAGAATATTCGTGATAGATGCATTCCATGCTCCCGATTCCTTATTTAAACATCTTATCTCTAAGTATATGAAATACTGATTCAATCTACAGAAGTATATCACCACAAAGAATTCTCCCGATTCTCGTTTAGTATTCCAATCCTAAGAGCTGTACTAATACAAGATGCAATAAGAACATAATGATAGAACTAACCTCATTGGTTTCGGATTGACTGAGTAACCTATAGCAGAAAAAGGGAAAAAAGATTACAACTGTTTAGTTTTTATGCCATCTTATTCACAACACTAGAAACAGGAAAGAATCAGCTTTCAGGTTACCCCGTGAGATAAGATGAGCTATACTCCTGGCATGGCCAACTCCTCTTTGAGGAAGTAAAATCTGTATTCAGGTTTAAATCTTATAAATTAAAGAATCTCACATATGGGACCCAAAAGAACACAATAAATTTAGTAAGTAGCAAGTTAACGCACAGACGAATTATAAAGAATATGCATATGGAAAATACAATTCAGTACGAGCTAGAAGTGTTAAAATAACCCATCTATCAGTCATTTTCATTTCTAAGAACTACTTCGGTCCGCACATCACAAGCACCAGATTAGACGATACACCATGCAATCACACAACCAACGGAGGATCAAATGCATTTGCCACGAAGACATACGCTTATGTACAAGAGAATATAGAAGCACTATCGCTCACCTCCTCCGAAGAAGGCGCAACTCTAGGAGCAGAACTCACCGCTCGAAATTGCTTCAAAATCTGACAAAATAAGCAAAAAAAAAAAAGGTTTCATGAAAAATCATCACATTTTCAAATCAAGAAAAAAAATTAAAACGTTAAATCACAAACGCTAAAAGAAAATAAGAATTGAATAGTAACTCACTGACGAAGACAAGCCTCCATTTCGGACTTTTCTCCTTATAACGCCCAACATCGTCTATCAATCTCAACACCTGCGATCTCTGGTTTCACTAATTCAAAGAAAATCGTAACAAAATGAAACCACCAACAGGTATATATATGACCATAAGAGAGATGACTAACCGGATTGGAGTCAAATCCACAGCTTTTGACCGGATTTGTCCTACAGACAACTAGGGTTTTCCGATTTAGAGAGTTTTGAGCGTTTCTGTTTTTCGTTTTAATTATATTTTTGTTTATTTTACGCTATGGAAAGTGGAAAAGTATGCATGGGCATCGTGGCATGGAATGGAAGAAACTTGCGATCTAGGTCCTTCCGTGGCATGGAGATGGCTGATTGGTTGAAAGTAGGAAATGTCAACAGTTTGTCCTCTTTCTTTTACATAAATAATCTTGAAGGTACTTATATTTTTGTTAAATTAATAATTTCTTTGGATTTAAATATCATATAAAAAGAGAAAATACTGCCCTGTTTTATAACCAACTCCTTTTTCGTAAAAAATTAACGATGACATTGACATCCTCACTTGTTTTTTGTGACGGAGGGAGGAATACTCCGGAAATCGTAGCCAAAATACAGTTTTATTTTGTATTATTTTTGTTCTGTCTATGTTTGAATTACTAACAATTATTTATATTAATTAAAAATTTAAAATACTAGTGGAACAAAGATTACATGAGCCTTCTTAATGAAATTAAAATCATATAGAATATTTGAAAATAGTGAAATCTTAAATAAAAAATCAACAATTAAAGTTAAATTACAATGATCATACCCACCTAAATTAGAGCAAAGAATCATATTTATTTAATTTGTTTAAGTTATATAGGTACACATTAAACATAAATAGTGTGATATCTTGTAGAACTTCCTCTTTAGTTATTTAATCTAATTATTTTCTTACTTAGTCTAAACAATGTTTTCTAATGACTAGTTGGTTTTATTAATTTGTCTTTTTTCTTGTTTGAGTATTTATTTACTTATTTTAACTTTTATTTTTATTCTTTACCTTATTTTATATTAATTATATTATTTGTTGTGTTAAACATTTTAAATTTTATTTGTCTATATTTGTCTATATTTATTTATTTTTATTTTTATTATTTATCTTTAA
>JAOTIZ010000203.1:41288702-41300914 GCA_027123425.1 Erythroxylum panamense
ATTGCGGATCGTTTAAAACATAACCAAAACGACGTCGTTTGGTTTACAAATTATCCAAAACGACGTCATTTGGTAGGTTTAAACGTTTAAACCTTCATTCCCAAACAACAACGTTTAGTTTAATCCCAAACGACGTCGTTTTGCAAAAGAAGCAACGAGGTTTTTAAATTAACACAAACGACGTCATTTCGGGCAAACCAAACGACGTTGTTTTCATAGAGTTGAAAGCCGACGATTGACAATGATATTTACCGACGAAAGTTAGTGACAGAAATTTATACCGGCCCTAAAGTTAAATTTCCAAACAATATTATCGATGCATATAGTATTTCCGTCGGTAATTACCAACAGTTTATTTTCGGTCGGTAAAGTTCCGTCGCTATTTTGTTATTTTCTTGTAGTGGATCATTAGTTCTATGAAGCAGCATTGATATCCTTCTATTTTTAAATCCCCTCTCCAAGTAAGCCCTTGAATTCATAATAGTGGAATATGGCTTTCTTTCAAAGTTTAAATTATGAAAAATGAAGCAAGGAAATTCTAAAATCGGGAAAACAAATGGGCCAAACTCAGGAAACTAAGAATTACTGATTGGATATTAATTAACTTAAAAGAAGTTGCTGATGCTGGCGGCCACTGGGAATTAATTGCGGACTCTTTCAGTTTATGCCGGGAGCACAATTTTGGGAATGAAGATGAAAGGGACGACCATGAGATAGACAAAACGTCCTTTACCTACATAGAGATGTGGCTACTGTTTCTCGTCTGTCTTCCAAACCTTTTTATCAGTTCTGAATTCAGACAAAATTAGTCCACCACTTTCTCCTGTCTTTTTCTCGCCCTGGCCTGTCGGATATCTCCTCTTTGCTTTTCAGAAGCAGTGTTGTGCTCATTTATTTTGGCTAGAAGCCAACCGTGCAAAGTCGAACTCTAACCCTAATCAAAAGTAACAGTGATTAAGCTACAAAATCTTTATTGCATAGGTCCTTCCTTTAGAAATTTTCTTACGGATAATGTAGACAGCAAGTGTAATAACCTGTCCAAACAATTACATGCGAGCCCATCCTAAGTATTACTTGAAAACGAATTCGAAATATTTGTTAACTAACTTTGCATGGTCGTTTTAAGGTGAGTCTTGAAATAATCGATAAAGTTGTTTCTTTGTGACGATAAGGTTACAAGCTTAAGTCATAAAAACAGACTCTTTATAACAATACAAAGAAAAAGTTGCGTACATTATGACCCTCTTCAGACTTTCGTAAAATGAAAAGTTTTGTACACCGGATACGTTGACTTTTATCTTTACGTAGATATTTGAGAACTTTCAAATTATTTGTTGAGTACTGGTTATGATAAAGGAATGATGTTTTTCATTAAAGAAAACAAGCGATAGTGATTAGTAAGAAACTCGTTTTTTCCATTTTTAACGCCCAAAATTTTAGAATACAAAACTATAAAATTTAAATTTGGTATAAAACTAACAAAGGAAACAATGTTATACTGAATATTGTTAAAATTTGTAATTTTAATATAAATAAAATTGAAAATTTAGATGTAATAAAAGAAAAAAGGGTGAGAAGAATTTTAAATGTATTTCTATTACTCTTAAAAAATTTAAAATAGTTCATCTATGTCACTAAATAAATAATGTCAAATAATCTTATATTTTGAATTTCTTTATTTTTATGCTCGATTTGAACTAAAAATTAAATTATGAAATTGATAATTAAAAAATTGATGATTTATCATATGATTGAGTGGGCGTCAATGCCATATGTGATTATTGATTTTATTAACTTTGACATCATTTAATTTTATCAACGCCAAGAATCATGGCAAGAATTATGGATATATATTAAAAATAAAATATAAGTAGACATATAGACCATCTAAAAATAGTTTTTCTTTTCACATTTAGAATGTATTTAATTAAAAATTTTATCTTAGGATTACTTATTGGTATTTATTATGATATTATTAGTTTAACAGGTGATTACTTTGTTGTAAATAATTTTGATAGTCAATAATATTCATATTTATAAGACGCGAAGAAAGCTCTATATTTTTATGTGTAAAATTATTACACAAGGATGTATTTATACATGAACTTGCACAAGAATATGCTTTATAATTAATTACATAAATGTATAATGTCTATAATGTGTACGTTACACGTTAACATCCCCCTTTAAACTCAAGGTACTAAGGAATTAGACATCTTGAGTTTGAAAACAAGTTTATGAAATTGTTGAGATGGATAAGATTTGGTGAAAATATCCACAATTTGAGATTGTGAAGAAGTAGGGACAAGTTAAATAGTTCCTTAAATAATATGTAGCTACACAAGGTGACATTCAATCTCAATATGTTTGATGCATTCATGAAAGACATCAGCATGAGCAATCTATATGGCACTATGATTAGCACAAAATAAAGGAGTAACGAAAGAAAAGGAAACACCCATATCGTGAAGTAACCAACACGGCCAGAGGAGTACATAAGTTGTGTTCACAAAGCTCAGTACTTTGGTTTTGCATTAGATCAAGAGATAATTGTTTGTTTTTACTTTTCCACTTGCTGAATTAACAAACTTAAAGGCACTTAGGCCATATATTCTGGAATATGTCATTCTTTATATATATATATATATAAGCAACAATTATAGAAAAACCATGGTCGTAGATCAGACTTTGGAATATACTGCACTATATAAATATTGAATCATTGGAAACAGTGGAACACAATATTAAGAGTCAATTAGCTGAAATTACACAGTTAGTTCACAAATTAACATTAACTCCCGATGAACAACTAAATAAAATAACTGATAAAGAAGAATTTATTTTAGATTATGAATATGATGAAGAAATTTTTACGAAAAACAAGATCAACTTGAAAGTAGTGCAACGAAAAAAGAATCATCATCAACCAAACGAAAAACTGAATATCCATTAATAGATCCAGAGTATAGGAAATCGAGTTGTTTCACATCCATATGTTGAGGGACTGCTACATTCTTTTCACAACAAAGTCTAAGATTTTTATGTTTTAAGGTTTTTCTAAGTGTAGTTTCTAAACATTGTTCTGCAATGATATCTCAAGTTGTAGCTATAGCTCCACCTAGATTATAAGCTATTTTTTCTTTTTGTCGTTGTTTTTTAAATCTTTCGAATACTTTTTGATTTAAAGGATAAGGTAATTTTTTATAAATATATGTATATACATTTCTTGTTCTTGTCTACTTAAAGCATAATAATGATACCATTTCCAGCGTGGTTTCTAATTTTGTAATTAATTGTTGTTGCAGTGTCTAATTTTTTTATTAATTGTTGTTGCAGTGTATTTTGTTTTTGTAATTCCGTTATGAATTGAAATATCATGGCTTGTTGTTTTATTAATTCTAATATTTGTTCCTTTATTTCTTGTATTTCTTGAGTTACACTCATAATATGTGTTTAATATATGTTGATAAATCCTTAAATTGTGATTTAATATAATCTAATTTCATTGATGTATCTATGAAGGATGAAGTAGATATAATGGTTTGTTCAGGTTCGAGCAACTTAAGAGGCCTTTCAATTTTTAAAGATGATGATCGTTGGATCAAGGGAGTAAAAGAAGATGGAATATCTGAAAAAGAATGTCTTTTTGTAATTGCAGGATTAATTTGAAAAGGATATTGTATAGCAGGTAGAGGTCGTAAATTGGTTCTAAAATTAGTTCCAACTTTGGCTACATCATTGAAAAGTTGATCAATATAGATTCGATTTGTATTTTTAAATTCAATGCTATGGTGAGAATTTGTTAAAGCATAACTAATTTGATAGGTGAGTGAAAAAGGATATTGTCCTGAAATCATTAAATCGTCTCTATAAAATTTATATGCAATTGTTATAGTGTTTTCTAAGTTTTTAGATTTTAAAGGTATTCCTAATTTTAAACGAGTATTAAATTTTATTTTATTATATGCTAAATTGCCATTCATAATTCCTATCACTTGATCGTTTAAATTTGTCATTCATTCATCTGCTATAGCCATTCTTATAGGTGAATCAATTCCTTCTTGAAAAGTAGATTTTAATAATATTTGAATAGTAGAAAGATGAATATATCCTATTTTAATTCTTTTTTCTACAGGTATTTGTTGTAAATGTTTAGTTATTTGTTATTGGTTAATAAAACTAATTCTTATATGTCCATTACATTGATCTATTCTGATGGGAGTTTCATGAACTATTTTTCCATAATAAATAATATTTTTCCTATTTAACATTTGATGTAAAAAAGAAGTTTTATAAATATCTTGTCCTGATTTTAAATATAATTGTGTTTTGGCTATTTGTTTTTGTTTATCACTTGATAAAAGTGTATTAATATGAAAGGTTCCTTGTGCTTCATATAATTCTGAATTATCTACATCGAGAATATTTTCAATTTCTTTATCCTTTGTTTCATTAGTCATATCTATGATAAAGATTATGTTGTTTATGGTCTAACAAAAGATTTTCAAAATGATTACGTTCTTGATTATAGAATTGATGAAACTGTCTTTCGAGATCTAAATTTTCTTGTACAGGTTGTAAAGATTCAAGATTTGTAGTTAATGTTTGAAGATGTGATTGAAGATGATTATACTGATCTAGCAAATATTGTATTTTGATAAAATGTTGATATTGCATATATTGTAAATATGCTATCTGTTCTTCTAATTGTTGACAAACACAACAATTAGATGATTGACAGATAGAACAATTATAATAATGATAATAATGGGAAGACATTTATGTTTTTCTGCGTTTCTGTGGTTTATCTAATCCAAATTTATCTAAAACAAATTGTTCATTTTGTCGGACTAGTTCCTGCATAAGTGATGGTCTGATATATAAATAATCTCTCATTAAATTATATAAGAGTCCATAAGTAAAGCCTTGTCTAAAGCAAGTTCTAAAGAAGAACATATATCTATCAGAATAATAAGTAAAAAAGGTAAGTAAAATAAAACACATAACAGGTATAGCATAAATAATAGTGATGACAATAATTAAAAATATAATGGGTAATTCATAAACAATAAATAATTCATGCAATAATTCATTATGTAAAGGAAAATGATGCATGATTAACATATTAATTTAGAAATCTCTTTAAAATCGTGTTTTAGATTTTGTAGATTATTATATTGAATATGTTTAACAATATATATATTTTGTGTAATCTGAAATATTCGTGTTTGATCATTATTTCTTTTAGCATTTTCCAATTTAACTTGAAGTTTATTAATTCAATATTTATGACTTTTTGCTGCTTCTCTACTATTTTTAATCTAAGATTTAAGAATATTTTTAAGCTCAAAATAATGCATAACTGAAAACTTTTATTGATAAGAAAACATAATTACAAACTTAGTCAATGAGTTTCTTGATACAATTGCAATAAAATCTTCTAGTTTCATACAGTGATATTTTTAAATTATTTTCCATCTTAATCATTCTAGCAGTGTCCATTATTTCTTCATATTTTTGCATTTCTCGATTGTTATGAGCATGCTTGTTAAGTGCATGACATCTTTCAAGCATTGTGTCCAAACGTTCTTCTCTTTTATAGGTATCCTTGATAACTTGATTGATATATCATTTTCTTTCAAAATAAGAAGAATTCATATCTGTAACAAAAAATAACTTAGTTAATAAAATAATTTAATCAATAAGTTCTGAAATGGATTGAATATATTCTTTACATTTTTGTTTATTTAAAAACTTTAGATCTTGATAATAACAAATAACACTAAAGCTATGAATTATCTCATCTTGATTTAAAGGAGTTACTGGTGTTTGTTCAATAAATCTTTGATGCTGATTAATAATATTATTATAATGGTCATTCCATTCATCACACATCTGAATTAACTGCTTTAATGTCCGTCTAGTGTCAAAATATGGAGTAAAAGTGCTTTCCATTTTTATTTAGAAATGTTGAATGAAATGTATATGATATGATCAGAAAACTAAAATAAACAACATCATACTCGTACCTGTCTTTACTCTTTGATGCTTTGAACGCCAAACACTAGGCTAATCGCAAGAGAGAGAGAGTGTACGAGAAAGAAGGTTTATTTAGTAATCGATACTCCAAGAGGAGTTCTGGCTTACATTATATAGGAAAACAAAAGAGAAAAAGTCCAAAAGATAATGGACGACAAAAGAAAAAGGTTAAAGTTAAAGATGCTAAAGCAAAAAGTAAAATAAAGTAAAAAGCTAAAGTTGCTAATAATGTACAGAAAACGACAAATGAAAAGCAGATTCCTCTGTCCTCTGCTTTGCTGATGGGTCTACATTGTGTCAATTTTGTAGAAAAAGCATATTTTTGTTTGGATTTATTCTTCAATAATGGCTTCAATAGAATCTGTTTCGTGATCTTCTGTCTGAGCGGTGGATGGACAGTATTTGCAATGATGTTCTTTATGACCTTGCATTTGACTGCAAATTGCCTATTTCTATGTGTTGTTGAGTTCTGCAAAGATTCCTTTAAGGTTGTGAAATGGGTTCATAAACTGCTTGACTAACTCTAATGCTTCTGGCTGTATAGCTTGTTTGTAGGCTGAGATCATTAATAAATTGAATCCTTTGTAGTTGATTAGAATCATTGATTCTACATCCAATCTACTTGCCTACATATATACTCCTTCCAAACAGTTGAGATTAAATTGATTAATAAGTTCCCAATCAATTGGATGATTAAGAGGTGTATCAATATGAGGATAAATTCCATTGCTGATTCCAATAGTAATGAATGTTATACGAGATAGCATAATTTCTGCATCTTTGCTTGTATCTTGTGCTTTGAAAATGGGCTAGTTACTCCATACCTTGATGTAGATCTCTCGATTCTTGGCAAATCTATCTTTATAATTCTTGACTACTTGTGTAAATCCAAGGGGAAACTAAGAAAGAATTTGAGTGTTGAGAACCTAAAGTGTGTCAATCAATCCACTTTGAAATAGTAGCTACGTAGTCAATGGATCTGCTTCAGGTAGGACAATAGCCTTGGGTCTAAATCTTCCTCTATTTTGTGGATAATAATGGAAAATTTTATGGTTTCCAGTCCAAGCATTGATATTTTGGAAACATTCAACAAACATTTCTGACGTCAATTTTCATGCTTCGATCTAAATAGCTTTGGTAGGAATAGCATGAATCCGATCTAAATTGATTGATTTATTTAATACTTGCATTATGGATGAAGAAGGAGTAGGTGTTTTTAATACCTGACTATACTGATGGCGTAATTCTGAGTTCTGTTGTTTATATTCAGCATAAGCCTTTTCAGCTTCCTTTCTGGTCGTAAAGTTTTTGTGTCGAATGCCTGAATGTCCAGTAATGTGTATAGCTGCTTTATGCCATGCATCATAAAGTCCAGCCATAGGACCATTATAAATGAAATATGTCTTTGACTCAATTTCATCAGCTTGTTTTTTAGAGGTAGATGGAATTAATGGTGCTTGAATTATCTGTTGTGGTGTAATGGGTGTAGGAGTAGTAACTGAGGTGATTGGTTTGGGTATAGGAGTGGCTTCACTTTGGGTAGTAGGTTCTTTTGTGTTTTGCTTCAAAACTTGAATGGTGGTCTTTAATTGATTTATATCCCTTGTGATAGCTCCAATGATTTGTTGCTGATTGACTAAATCGACTTCTCTTTATGCAAGTGCTTCTTCCAAATTCTGTACTATTGCTTCCATTCTCTGGTTAATCTATCTACAAGAAAATTATCAGTAGATTTGATATATTGAATGTCAAATTGATATTGACTAAATTCTTGTTGACAGCGAATCAATCTGCCTTGATTGTAATTAACTTTAATATTAAGTTTTGGAAAGCTGCAAAGATAAGTAAAATCAGTTTGAATAGTAAATCAAATTGGTAATAAATCAATCTTCCATTTTCTCAATGTTTTGAGACAGGCTAATGTCTCTTTTTCATGCATAGGATATTTGCATTTTGAAGAACTGAACGTTCCATTGATATATTTGCATAAAAGATATTTGCATTTATTTGGAGGTTTTGCCAAAAGGCATCCTGCCCATGTGTCTATACTTGCATCTATTTGCACGAGGAGTTTATCCTTCGGCAAATAATTATATAAAACTGGTAAATGTGTACAAAATGCTTTAAGTTTTCTCATAGCATTGGTGTCTGCATCATTCCAAATCCATTGTACATTAGTACTGCATTTTTCTGTAACAATTTTACTTGATCATATATATAATTTAAAAGTCCTAAAAACTGTTGTACATGAGTTCGGCTAGTCAATTGATCTAGAAAATCAACTAACTTTTTTAATATATTAGGTTGTAATTTTAAAAGTCCATTGTGATGAAATTCTATACCTAAATATTCTATAGTTTATTGTGCAATACGAGGTTTCTTTTTACTTAAAATGAGTCCTTTATCTTTAAATCTCTGAAGTGCTATTTTTTCTTTTTTCAAATGATCATTTTTATCTTGATTTGAATAAATAATTATATCATCAATGTATACAAAAGTAATTTTCTAATCCAGCTAAATTATTATCCATAAATCTTTGATAAATATTAGGTGCTTGTTTTAAACCAAATGGTAGCACATTCCATTGATAATTTTTTGTGGAGGACAGAATATAACAAATAACACTAAAGCTATGAATTATCTCATCTTGATTTAAAGGAGTTACTAGTGTTTGTTCATTAAATCTTTGATGCTGATTAATAATATTATTATAACATTCATTCCATTCATCACACATATGAATTAACTGTTTTAATGTTCGTCTAGTGTCAAAATACGGAGTAAAAGTGTTTTCCGTTTTTATTTAGAAATGTTGAATGAAAACTTTGCTACCCAAAACTCGAGTTGAAGGTAGGGCAGAATCAAATCTTTTACACCCACCACGCTTCGCTGCTTCATAGGCTAGTTCGGAACCAGTGGTTGTGCTGGGACTCGAACACGAGATGTGGGGCTGCCCAGGACTATCCACCTGGAAGCTCTGATACCACTTTGCTACCCAAAACTCGAGTTGAAGGTAGGGCGGAATCAAATCTTTTACACCTATAGATGTTGGTTATGTAAAGAGGAAGGGCATTATGGAAATACATGTCCAAAACGAAAGCATCCCAAATATACTGAAAAAATTCACATCTTAAATGCAACAATCACTGAAGAATTAGAACCTATAGAATCTAAATACAACACTGATTCTACAATTTTGTCAATTTACAAGTATGAATCTTATACAAAAACATCAAAATCCTCAAGTCAATCTAAATACAACCTTTATTCAAGTTCAGATTGAAAAGCATAAAGTCAATGCATATATAGATACTGGAGCAACAATCTGTATTGCATCCAAACAATTATTAACTACTTGGAAAAAATTAGAGAAACCTTTACAAATAAGAATAGCAGATGGAAGTTTTAAATCTTTATGGTGTGTAAGTTATTATAATAATATCATTATAGAAACATTTACTTTCTCAGTACCTTCAATTTATCAATAGGAATCAGGACTACTATTAATTTTAGGTAATAATTTTTTAAAGTTATATAATCCATTTTGTCAATACCTTCATTATATTACTTTAAAAACACCGAAAATAAAAACAATAAAACAAAAATCAATTATTCTTAAAATTCCAATCTATCACACTACTTATTATAATAAATTACAAGAAATTACAATGAAATTAGATATACTTCATTTTTATATTTTAAACAATATGACAATCCAATTAGAAATTGAAACTTTATTAGATCAAGTATGTAGTGAAAATCCTTTAGATCCTATAAAAAAAATAAACAACTTATTGAAATAAAACTAGAAGATCCTGCACAAGAAGTGAATATTAAGAATAATATACCTTATTCACAATAAGAAGTTCAAGAATTTTTAACAGAATGTAAAGATTTATGAACTAAACAATTAATTACTCCAAGTACGAGTAAATACTCTGAACCAACTTTTTATGTAAACAATTCAGTTGAACAAAAACGTGGAGAAAGAAGAATGGTTATCAACTATAAAAAGATAAATGATGCAACCATAGGAGATGCATATAAATTACCAAGAAAAGATTATATAATCAATAAATTGAAAGGACATTTATGGTTTACAAATTTAGATGCAAAATCAGGATATTGGCAACTTAGATTACATGAAAATACGAAACCTTTAATAGCATTTACCTGTCCTCCACAAAAACATTATCAATGGAATGTGCTACCCTTTGGTTTAAAACAAGCAATTAAAATTTATCAAAGATTTATGGATAATAATTTAGTTGGATTAGAAGATGTATTTTTGTATACATTGATGACCAGGATGCACTGGATGTTATTACTGGTATGGTTTCTCTCTTTGATTCTGAAATGTATGCACTAATTGATCCTGGATCTTCACATTCATATATCTGTGTTGGAGAAGTGTTTGATAAGGAGATGCTTATAGATCAGTTAGAGTATGATATACAGGTAACCAATCCCCTGAGTAGTAGTGTGATGGTTAATCAGGTGTATAGGAATTGTCCAATTATGATTCAAGGAAATGATTATGTAGCAAATCTTATTAGATTGCCTTTCCATGAATTTGATTTGTTTCTAGGGATAAATTGGTTATCCAAGCATCAGACAGTAATTGACTGTAAGGCTAAGGTAGTTATACTTAGGAGATCTAATCAGTCTGAAGTAATATTGCATGGCATCCGCACTAGCTCCTTAGCTAATATGGTATTTTCTATGCATGCCCGAAAGCTTCTCAGGAAGGGTTGTGAAGCGTATCTAGCTTTTGTGCTTGATTCTAAGAAGGAGGGTAGTAAATTGCATGACATTCTTGTAGTGAATGAATTTCTAGATGTATTTCCTGAAGAATTACCTAGACTCCGTCCTGATAGGGAAGTGGAGTTATCTATTGAAGTTATACCTAATACTGCTCCTATATCCAGAGCACCGTACAGAATGGCTATTACTAAGTTAAAGGAGTTGAAGGTGCAGTTACAAGAACTTCTGGATAAAGGGTTTATTAGACCCAGTGCGTCACAGTGGGGAGCACCAGTATTGTTTGTTAAGAAGAAGGATAGCACACTGCGAATGTGCATCGATTACAGGCTGTTGAATAGAGTCACAGTGAAGAATAGGTATCCATTACTAAGGATTGATGATCTATTTGATCAGTTGAAAGATGCAGGAGTGTTTTTGAAGATAGATCTAAGATCCAGGTATTATTAGCTTCAGGTTAAGGATGTGGATGTACCGAAGACCGCATTTAGGACCCGTTATGGATATTATGAATTCCTAGTAATGCCATTCGGGTTAACTAATACTCCAGCAACATTTATGGATCTAATGAACAGAGTACTCAGACCTTATTTGGACTAGTCTGGTTTGGTGTTTGTTGATGATATCCTGGTCTATTCTAGGAATGAACAGGATCATAGTGAGCATCTTCGAATTGTATTACAGACCTTGAGGGAAAGATAGTTGTATACTAAGCTTAGTAAGTGTGAATTTTGGCTTCGAAAAATATCATTTTTTGGGGCATGTTGTCTCTTTTGAAGGAATTAGAGTCGATCCTAGTAAGATAAAAGTGATTGTTAGTTGGAAGCCACCACGGAATGTGACAGAAGTGAGAAATTTTCTAGGTCTGACTAGGTATTATCGTTGGTTTGTTAAGGGATTCTAGATGATGGCATCCCCTTTAACTAAACTGTGACGGAAGGGAGTGCAGTATGAATGGTTTGATAGATGTCAGAGTAGCTTTGATCAGCTAAAAAGTATGCTTACTGAAGCTCCTATATTGGTCTAACCTATTTCTGGTAAGGAATATGTTTCGTTTAGTGATGCATCTGAAATTGGTTTGGGTTGTGTTTTGATGCAGGAAGGAAAGGTATTTGCTTACACCTCTAGGAAACTAAAGACTCATGAACAGAACTACCCTACACATGATCTGGAGCTTGCAGCGGTAGTGTTTGCCTTAAAAATTTGGCGGCACTACTTGTATGGTGAAAGGTATAAAATTTTCACAGATCATAAGAGTCTAAAGTATCTGCTTACCCAGAAAGAACTCAATATGAGACAATGGAGTTGGTTGGAACTATTTAAGGACTATGATTGTATTGTGGATTATCATCCGGGTAAGGCTAATGTTGTGGCAGATGCCTTGAGTCGGAAGACAATTTCAGCATTATCAG